>JACVVK020000547.1:182500-379988 GCA_018292915.2 Batillaria attramentaria | reverse complement strand
TGAACAGATTGCACTGCTGCCAGCGTTGCCACAATCATGGAGACTGGCGATGGGAACGCTGGTGGCAATGTGATTACCATAGCTGAAGTGGAGAGGAGGCTGAAGACGGTGAGGTGAAGACGACCTATCAGATCTTGGCTGGTGAGAGCGACGTTTTGGAGCAGCAGATTTACGAGGTGCACTACCAGCCAGTTCCTGAACCTTCTTCAGATCTCCCTGACAGCACAGTACAGCAGCTGGACATCAAACCTACCACCACTGTCACTCCCTCAACAGCTACCAGCGCAGTCACCCTCGCAAATGTGTCTACAACTGTAGCCACTGTTGCTGCTTCTGTGAACGGCACCACTTCGACACCCAGCAACTGTGTCTTAATGTCTGTGTCAGCATCCTCCCCCTCTTCTTCGACACCGATACAGCCTTCCCCCGACTATGTGGCCAAGCCAGACTTTGGCAGTCAAGAATACTTCAACTGGCTGTCTGATTTCACAGAGACGTGCAAACTGGTGTCTATACCCTTGGAGGTAGAGCTGTTTCAAAAGATAAGCCACGTACACAAAACTCTCTCGGACTTCATGGCCTCTCCCTCAGGGGTTATCACAGACAAGGAGAATTTCCGAATACTCATGAGCATTTCTAAAGATCTCAACTACATTCTGAACGAACACTTGACTTACATGCTGCTGAATCTGTCAGATGGAGACAATACTCAAAACCAGACGTGACCAACAGACTGTTCTCATTTCAATGAATAGCAACAGTAGTGCTAAAAACGCTCAGGTCTATGGTTTGATTTATTATTAGTGTCATCAATTTATGATCATTATTAAGACTTTTGTTTTTTTTGGTAAAATGCTTGGTTATCAAGAGATGTGCATGAGAGAGAGATAGAGGATCATGATTTCTGGTTCAGAATAAACAAATGGGTGACAGCTCATGTAATGTTTTCCTTTCAAAGTGATTGAACACCCGTTTTGCAGTATTTTTACTCCTCATTTTCAACTGGGAGCACACTCAGGACACTACAACAGGGCTTCTTATGTTCGTTGGGCAGTGGTTATAGACCAACTCGGTTTCAAAATGACCAGTGTCTTCTTACCATGGCGGACATATGTCCCGTCAGTTTTGTGCCAGTGTGCAGTATTCAGGACAAATGTCCATTATTTAACAGTCAACCACTACAATTGCCCTATTACAGTACCAACACATATGAAGCCCTCATACACACAGGGCTGAGCTTTAGCGGGCGCCCGAGGCGCCTAAAAATCACGTCGGGCTCCCTCGGATCACAGTTTCAATCGCACAGCTGGCGCCTTAATATTTCCCGGTCCGATCGGTAGATTCCGCTGACTGACACACCTGCACTGTTATACGCGGCAATACACACATACGCCGTCGCTGAACCCGCTGACCACCTCAGCGTCCAGAGCTCTCATTTCAACATCGCGCAGACTGGTCTAAAAATAATAGCGCAGATACAGCAAAATTTCTCATCAAGGAGTCGAGCTCCTTGAAAAATTGTCGGGCTCCCACAGCTTCCCTGGTTGGGAGCCCGACTGGCTCCTTAGTCGAGCTTGCTACATCTCGGCCCTGTACATATGCACGCACACACACACGCATGCAAAGAAAGACATCAAGTGCTCTGAAACTCCCCAAGAATTTGAAGTAGACAAAACAACAACAACACACACACACACACACACACACACAGAGCGAGGTAGTAACATTCATAACAATATCTTTAATGCAGCAATCAATCAAAATGTGAATTTCAGATTATGCTGTGCGACAGACCTTCTCTACAGTAGTGTATTCGACAGGAAATTTCAATGACAGCACTAATAAATAGTAATGAGGAATGATGACATAGTATGACAGATTTGACTCGATCTTGAGGTTTGCTGATCACGTAAAAGAAAAACAAAATGTTACATATGCCTCTTTTCAGGAGTGTAACTCTGTACACTGGTGTTAAACTTTTAAGAAATGACACAACTGCACACAACATGCACAGCAAAAACTTGGGGGGGGGGGGGGGGGCGTGTTTGCCCTCTTAACTATTTGAACTCTGGCTAAATATACATGTATGTACCAGTGGTCTTTGACCAACAAATTTGTGGTTTCTGCTCTAGTCACATTGTCTCCAGTTAAAATTAACGCAAATGAGTTTCCTTCATCCTGTTTGAAACTGAAAGGAATTTGCTATGCGGTTGAAGTGGTGTCCCACAGCATTCTGCCCTGTAAAACTCTTGTCTTGCACACAGCACGTTCAGGAAAGCGAAATACCTCAGAGTGTGTGTGTGTGTGTGTGTGTTGTGTGTGTGTGTGTGTGTGTGTGAGGAGAGACAGAAAGAGCGAGCGAAATACTGTATTGCATCATCAAAGGTCTACTTAACCATCACTGAAATACTTTTCATCACACCTGCTGCTCAAGTTAAAAACTGTTCCAGGTAAGCAGAGGTTCTTGGCATCAGGTACACAAGTAAAGAGCAAATACCCGACATCTTTTCTGTTTTGGACAATAACCGGAATTGTTATCCCAGCACAAAAGTTGATCCTAAAAAACAAAACAGAAATGAAACATGAAAGTATATGAATGCAAACTACATTATCGGCAACAGTTACGTTCTGATGCTAGAAGCAGTCAAAAGAATCAGGCCGGGGAATTTTCAGTCATTTGACAATTTTCAGCCAAATGTCCTATCCTTTCATTAAAAAACAAACAACAACAACAACAACAACAAAAACTGCTAAAGAAAACGTGAGCTGTAAGTGTAAATGTCATACTAACTATTTTACATCTGGGCGCCAGGAGAGGCCACTAAATCAAAGTCCCCCCAGCTGGGCGTTGGCTCTGCACGCCGACTGGGTCTGAATGGCCCCTGCACCCTAGCCTAGGTTTCAGTTGTTTTTGCCCTCTGCAATTCCCCAGCCTGAAGAACGCTAGTTTTTACTTGGATTTAAAAAAGCGAGACTTCACTTCACACTCTCATAATGCTGCTTTTCACTGGCTGGTACATGTATGCATGTAATACTAACAGATATGAAAAGTGTTTCAACTATAACAATACACAGCTCTGTCAATTCTGTATGCATACACACATCATGCATCCAACTGAAAGATGAAGGGTGTCCCCATTTTGTTCAACAGCAAAAGGCCAAATTTTACAAGTCCTCTCCCTTGGCCACCATCACAACAATCAAAGGTTTGACAAAAATCTCAAGTTTGGTTGAGAAAGTATCCAACAGGGCCTTCGTTTTTGTTTTGTTTTGATCATGCATCAGGGTTGACCAGCCATGTAAAAAAAGAATAACGTCTCAAGATGAGTCGTCGAATTAACCTTTGCCGCACATCGCCCCCAAAACTTGCCTGCCATATATTGTGGGTGCATTTGCACCCATACTTTAAAGAAAACTTGTGTGCTGTACATCGTGGGCAGAAACACACCCATGCTTTTAAAGAAGGAAAAATGTTTTTTAAACGTAAAACGTATGTGTCATAGTACATCGTGGGTGCAAACTTAACACTTTTAAAGGAGGAACTAAACAGAATTAAATCAAAATTGCTTGGACCACACTAATGTCAGCCTTCTCTCCCTCTTAGTTAACTGCTGCGAAATGGTCTTTGTTGCTTGTGCAACTCTATCCGTCTGTAACCCCCCCCCCTCCCCTCCCCGGCTCATTTTATCAAGATCCCAGCTGTATGTTATGAAAGTGATATATGTGTGTGTGTGTATGTGTAACTGAAATTGTAGAGCGCTCTGAGCCAGCGTCTGCCGGGATACTGCACTATATAAAAGCAATTTATTATTATTATTTTGCCCAAATGAACATGTATATATGTATCCAAGATGTAAGGGTTACCATGTTTTTCCTTCTTTACAAGTATGGGTGAGTTTGCACCCGTGGTGTCAGGCGTGCAAGTCACCTTCTTTAAAAGCATGGGTGTGTTTGCACCCGTGGTGTCAGGCGTGCAAGTCACCTTCTTTAAAAGCATGGGTGTGTTTGCAGCCATGACACACAGGGAGGGTTATACAAAGTTTTTGTTGTTTATTTACTTTTTAAATACCAACAAAAAAAAATCAAACAAGTTTTCGTGAGCAATTTCCCAACAAATGTATTGACAATGTCACAAAGTTTTGGGGATCTAGCGTAAAAATTGACTGAGCTATGGACGTTTGTATGAAAGTGCGGGTGCAATTATACCATGACATATATATATGGCAAAGGTTAAATGCACACGTGCGATATAAAAAAAAATTGCAACACAAGCAGGAGTACACTTTGCACCACCCCCCCCCCCCCAAAAAAAAAAAAAGAAAAAAGAAAAAAAAAAGTTCATGAATGACTGATTGATGAACAAAACACAGTGATAAAGCAGACCATCGAACTTGCATTGTTATGTATGTATAGGAATCAAATTTATCATTCTTTACTTCAACAGTTCTCTTGCATTTGCTTGAGAAAATCCACAAGAAGTCAATAACAAAATTCAGGCTTCTTACCTCAGTCTGTCTGTGTGACTGACATAATTCCAAATTCAGTAATTGTAACAAAGCCACTGTTTATAATCTTCAGCACTTCTGTGGATCACACAATTCATGACCCTATATATTTTTATCACTCACAGTCACACACACCGTGTAATGAAACACAGATTCAAATACCCGAAACTAAGGTAGATGATTTTCAGTGCAAACACAGACACCATAAACTGATACACACAAATATCAGCACTCCATGTATGGCACCCAAATGCCCTAATGGAGGGCGAGTTTACCAACATGTTGCACCGCGCACCCAATGTATGCAGATGATTAGGTGCAACAGTGTGTGTGTGTGTGTGTGTGTGTTTATGGTGTCTGTGTCTACATTGTTAGTGCTGCAAATTATCTACCGTGGTTTCTAAGTGTCAGCGACAAGTCTCACTTTCAGTTCAACAGATTTATAACGCCAGCACTGTGTTACCGAACATGATTTTGAAACTGTCTCTGCAGGTGGCGCTGGCGAGGGAAGCCGTCACCATGCTCGTCAATGCGGCGAGGCCGGCGGGGGCGATGAGGGTGCACACGGTGGGCGCCATCCTCCTGCTGTGGCTGTTGTGGCACAAAGCGGTTTTGGGGGATGTTATTTACATGGTTCTGGGCTAAAAACTGCTGTGGATGGTTTGCCTGAACTGGAGCCAAGCGGTTGTGGTGTAGTAAAGGTGGTTGTGGTGCGAGATGGTGTTGATGGTGTCCTACATTAACACCACCATCAGTGTCTTCCGCAGCAGTGTCCTCATTGTCAGTGCAAATGATCGTGTGGCAGAGAGGGCAGCGATCCTGCACGTAGAGCCACTTACGAAGGCATACAGCGTGGAAGAAGTGCTTGCAGCGTGTGATGCGTGCGGCCGTCAGCTCCTGATAGCAGATGGCACACACGTCCCCATGCTCGTCAAGCTGTTCCTGAGTGGCCTCATCTAAAGCTGCGATCCGTGCCACCGCTCGTCGACGGTTGATAAACACACGCCAGCCTTCTTTGGCCTGCAGCCAAATGTTGAAATACGCGTGAATGCACATCATGAGGGCACGAATGGCACCACCAGACTCAAACAACATTATCCAGGCTCCATTACAAAACAGAAAAATACCAAACAGGAATTCTATGGTGCTCCCAGTGGACTGCACGTAATACACATAGTCATCTAACTTTTCCCAGAAGGTCTCTTTGTAAGCGTCAATCATGAAAAGTGCATACACAGTAAGTGATATGAAGACCTTGATAATGATTTCCACGCAAAAAGCAGACACTGCCAAAAGCCACGTGCTAAGAGTGTGCTGTTGCCACAAATACACCAGCAGCAACATGGGGCACACAACCAGCAGCAGGCACATAGCAAGGGGGCGAACGTGGTTCGCTACGACCACGGAGCGCGAGGCACTAGCGTTCATGAGCAGCGGGTTGACCATGCTGTGGATGAAGTGCAGGATGGCCGTGGAGAGAAGGCAGAAGTTGCGGTACAGGCGAACCAGCCTCTTTTCCACCTCCATGCCCGTCAGCCCTGTCTGCAGCGCCAGGATGAAGAACAGCACAGCAGTGATGGTGCCGACGTTACGGTGATCCTCATCAGTGTCAGACCCCAGCAGCCATCCTGCAAAAACACCTAAGTAAGACGTGGCTAGAGACAGCATGGCAGAGAAACCGAGGAGCGACACCCACGTCTCGCAGCTTCTTGCCAGTAATTGTGCCGCAAGCTCCCAGTTCACTTCCCACTGAGAAAAGTCCACTGCAGCTGTCCTCATGAAGTGGTGGTACACAGACTCCTGTACATGAGCACCCACTATGAACAGCAACCTGACCACGAATAGTGTTCGCAGCACATGGGGGATCTGCAGGCGTTCCCACTGATGACTGAAATACTCGCTCACGCCCACGGCCTGCAACGTTGCCACTTCTAGTTTGAGGGCGCGTGGGAGATCCAGCACCCACACGATGAAGGCGTTAATCCAGTCACCTACCAGCAGCAGGAACGGCAGGAGACTGGACAGCAGCAGCGTCAGGGGGATGGAGTCCGGCAGGATGCGGTGAAGTACAGCGTGGGTCAAGGGCAGCGTGAAGGACAAGTACAGCAGCAGCTGCACCACCAGCGCCATACTGTTGTTGTTCTCCACCTGCTGGTAGGACGGTCGACTGGTGCGCAGGGCGATGAACAGCTGAGCTAGCGATATCTGCACCACCGCACTTGCCATCAGCGTGCTGGGGTCATCCGCCAGAGGGTGGGGGCTGCCGCTGGAGTTGTAATTGAGGTTGAGCGAGAACGCTGTGCTTCCTGGTGCGATGATCTTGGTGCTCCACCAATGGGAGAGCACCAGAAGTCCAAGGGACATCACATAGCTGTAGGCCTCCTGTAGCTGCTGAATAGGCAGGAAGAACAGTACCACCATGCCAGCCCCCACTGAAACAAAACACATAAATTATAAATAATTACTACAACAACAACAAAGAAACCTGCCTTAGATCACAATGAACTTACAAACTACAGGCTTGTGTCTAACTTACCTTTTGTATCCAAAGTGATTGAGAAAAATGTACGGTCACTGCTCTTTGACAGCGATGAGCACTTGTCATCAATGATCAAACACTCTTATGGATCTGTATCAGTCAGCCTACAGATCTTGCCTTTGTGATAATACTATAATAATAATATAATGATAATACTTATAAGTTATATGGTGCTGTAACCTATTAATAAATAATAGTTCTAAGCACTTAAAGATAAAATAACTTGTGAAAAGGAAGAAATTATATAATAAACAAAAAAATATGCAGAGCCAAAAGGTCAGGGCCTAGGTGCAACGACATACACACGTACTGAGAACATGTAGTTCTAACTACGAACCATAGTACTGAAACTACATTGCTGAGGATCCTGAATGACCTGTTGCTCGCTCTGGATGATGGTTAGGTGTCTGTTACTAGTGTTAGCCCTCCTGGATCTATCCAGTGTTTCACAGGACTGACATCACGTTGACTGATCAATGCATAACGAATCCAATGCCAGTGGCAATAACTGTCTTATAATGCACATATTTACAACTGATATTTAGCATATATCTGCTGTTTTTTCCCATAACTTGTGGTTTGCTGTCTATGTGTGTGTGTATGCGGGTGTGTACGTGTATGTAAGCTGGTTTCTATGGGTGGGTGGGTGTTTGGGAGTTTAACATCCTTTTCCACCACATAAGGGTGATATTGATGACGGGGCAACGAGGAAAAAGGCCAGCACAAATATTTGGCCCCAGCCGGCGGGATTCGAACTCACGACCCAAGCATTGAGAGTCCAACGCTCTACCATTCGGCCACCCCGGCTCCTCGGTTTCTATGGGTATTCTGTAGGTTTTTACATGGTGTGTAACATTTGCATTCAGTTTAACTTTACAAGTTGGTAGCTGCACCAAACATACTCATGTGAACTACACTGTTTGATTACACTGTTTCAATAATGCGGTGTGAAGGTTGAGTCTTGTTGTTTTCATTTACAATTACAGACTTTGAATTTCTGTACCTTCCCCAGCTGTTATTGCAAACAAATCAACTTTACTCTGTGAAATACAAATAGCATGATCCTATGACAGTGACAGAAAAACACTCAAAAGTACAACCAACTTGAACACCAATTTCAGTTATACATGATAAGATAACAATAGCAAATAACACATAGTACTGTAATGACTAATAATACTTAATAGATGATAGCATTTTGGGACCGGCTGTATCCCTGAAGATGTTGACACTGACAGTAAATCTTGTGTTTATAATCTCTTGTGTTTATTCACTGGGCTAGTATGTTGACATGAAGCACAATTTCACTAGCTATCAACAGTCACCTCACTATGTCACCACGCAACAATATTGTATGACTGTTGACAGGTAATTGTGTGTGTGAAATCGAGTGCATGCCTTCTTGTTTTAACACTGCGTTGCAGGCAATGCCAAATGCGTCTTCTTTGACACCGAGTGAGTGTCTTCTTTGTGCACTAGCCTCCACAACACTTCCTGAGGCTGAGTGATACTTACAGATGAATAGGAGGAAAATCCACAGGAGTATCTCCTGTAGCGCTGCATCGTCGTCGAATCGAAAACAGAAAATTTTGTCGAGGACTAGCAGTGGGGGAACCCTGCACAAGATGTCGATAACGACTTCTGTTCCACTTCTCCATGACATTTTCCCCGTTAGATGATCTCCCACTTCGTTAGGGAGGTTTACAAAAACATTTTTCGCGTCATAAAACCAGACATCTGGCAGAGTTCACAGTCAAACTGCCCACCAGCACGGTTAGCTACGTTTTCCCGTGAACATGAAAGTTTCCATCGAACGACTGGTGTCCGATTGAGCGTATGGATGCGTATGATACATATGAAGGGGTCAAATCTAAAATATGAAGAGTACTGTATAAGCGTAATTGCGTTTTGGCTTACGCCATAAATCAATCGAGTACAGATGGCGAGAGATCTGTTCCGGTTCCGCCGCTTGCGCAGTGCGTGGTCTAAATTTAGTAGCAGCAGACGGGGTTTTCCACTGCAGAGCAACGTGGGAAATTGTGTGAATCTAATCTGGCAGTTGCGTTTGCTGACGTGGTGTAGGAATTTGAACAAGAAACAGCACAGAATGTGCCTTGAGACAAACTGCGTAGACGCCCAAACGACTGCACTGCTCTTAATGGCGCAGTAAAACATACTGTTTTTTCGGGCTAACTGCAGGACAGCCTGACAGGTTGTGTCTTCTTCAGAGTTTCTAAGAGACAGCTGTTTTTTTTTTTCGTTTTTTTCTTTTTTCTCCTTATTTTGTATTTTAGTCATAAGGGATTAAAAAAAAAAGTCTCGAATTTGCACACTGGAACTGGGTCGTTGCGGCCTAAGTAGAAACATATTTGTAGTTGCCTAATTTGTGATGTAACGCGAGCTTTACACAGATAAAGTCAACTGTTATGCAATACTGTGAGAATCATAATATTCATAATACGTTGCTGCATGTTGCTGTTTTGTAATTTATGGCTGTCTGTTTCAGTAGAAGCAGCAGTATGCAGCCAGAGTGGCGCATCTCGCGTGCGTGGGTGGAGGCGGGCGTTGGGGTTATTCTGCGAGTGCCAGCTCTGTTTCTCCTTGAGGCCTGGTACCGCACCAACCCCCTGAAGACGGTGCAAGATAAATACATATGATGTTGAAATCATCGTCACTGTTGTCTATTATCTCGGTGTGTAAAAGCAGTGTTATTCTAAACCGTATGTTGTTGGTGTCACACTCACAGACTTGAGAACAAAAACTCTGCTCAGGATGAATTTCGTCTGATTTCCAGCCTCTGCTAAATGGTCGACCTAGGTTAAATTCTATGATGCAGATGATGTTTTCCTTCTATGCATGCCTGTAACAAGCATTAGTCTGTTGAAAACCTGACTCAAGTTTTTAGGTAAATGCATGATTTATCGCATAACTGGGAAATTCAGGTGGATCAGGCTCCCTGTACAAACTAGTAGAATACAGATAAATCATTAGTAATGAAACAGTAACACACATCAGTTGCACAGGGCATAAGAATGCACCCACTTCATTAAAAACCACACACCATCAAATCGAATGAAATGAAAAATATTGTTTATTAATAGGCCTGCAAGGAGAATTGGCAGCCAGTTTCTACAATTAAAGTTCTTGATAAGGCTGTCATCTGTATGGGTAGAGGGGAGCCGGGATGGTTGAATGGTAGAGCGTTGGTCTTCAATGCGCGGATCGTGAGTTCGTATCCCGGCTGGGGCTAAATGTTTGTGCTGGCTTTTCATCGTTGCCCGGTCCGTTGATATCACCCGTGGGTGGTGGTAAAGGATGTTAAACCCTAAACACCCACACCCACCCCTGTATGGGTAGCTTACCAGTGCTACACATGACTCTAATGTATGTGCGTGTGTATGACTGTTTCAGCTGTGGTGCTGGTGTTTGTGCTGGCCACCCTCCCCCTGAGGCAGCTGGTTTGGCTGTACATGTACATCGTCAGCAGTGGACTGCTGCTAGGTTCCTTTCTTCTCTCACAGGAGCTTTTGGAGGGGGAGCAAGCGCGGGGGGACGCGGAAGGCACGTCTGGATGGAAGGCGCTGCTGGAGGACAGTCAACACAGCCAGCGCCTTATCCTCCATCTGGTGGCACAGGCTGTCATCGCCGCGCTCATCGCCTACCTCATCGACATGAAGGACTGGACTAAGTTCCTCTTGCTGGTCTTCGCTCTGCCCACATTCTCACGGATCACGGGTCTCCCTGTTGTGGTCATGCGCGTGATGCACAACTTTGCTACCATCTTTACTCTCATGATCGGCCTCTTCTACATTTTCAACAACCTGGGCAACATGATCGACACTTGCAAGGAGGGCATCAACAGTGTGGCGGCTTCGGTGCGACTGCTGGGAATTCTGCCGGTCTTGATGGCGTTTTGGCACGCCGTGCTGCTGCCGATCCAGCTTCTCACCTTCTGGCTGCTTCTCTTCCTCTCGCAGCTGTACGTCTATGTGTATTCGGACAACCACCCCATCTTGCAGGAGGGCTGGATTGTGATCTTGTTGGCCAGTATCGGGGAGTGCTGTGCTACGCCCATCAGCCTGTTTGCGCTGTGCGTCACCATCACTTACTCTTCCTGCGCCATTCTATCCCTGACCAAACTGTACCTGCAAGGGTTTGAAGCTTTCACTAATGACAATGACAGCATGCGGGGGTGGACCGAGGGTTCACCATGTTGCTGATAGCCGTTCAGGACCGACCTGCTTGACCTCCGACCCCTACAGCGAGCATTCCTCATGTCCATCCTGCTGTTCATCGTGGCCTCATCCCTCATCCAGTCGATGTACGAGATCGCTGACCCAGTGCTTCTAGCGCTTAGCGCCTCGCACAACAAGAGCGTGTTCAAGCACGCGCGGGCGGTGGCTCTGTGTACGTTCCTGTGGATGTTCCTCTGTACATGACTTACTCCATCTGTCAGTACTTCGACCTGGATTTCTGGCTCATGGTGATTGTGTCCAGCTGCTTGCTGACTTCAGTACAGGTATGTACTTGTTCCTCTTGCTTTGCTTCAGGTATGGCTGATGGTGTGCTGAAGAGGTCCCCAAGACCGAAACAGCTGTCCACACTGGCCACTGCTCAAACTGGACCCCTCTTCAGGGGACCAAAATCACATATATCCATTGCACCATGGAGCTGTGAGGGACATGCTGGGCGATACGGCCCCTCTTTTGGGGCCTTCACCAGTGTTGCCTCCTCTCAGTATCCTTGCCCCCCCCCCCCCCACACCCCCCACCCATCAGTGTTCCCCATGATTCGAAATAGAAAATACAAGGGTCCTTGGGACCTTCTCTCCATGTATTTGAGGGTCCTTATGTAAATTTTGAGGGTCCATGGTCTTTTGGTATAAAAAGTGTGAAAGTCAAAACCATTTGTTGTTGTGGCATGTTTACAGAAGTATTCAAGTAGGAGAGACATGTGAATTTTAGCTTGCCAGCCGTAGCAAATTGGTTAAGGTGAGGAACTTGCATGCTTACCAACCAGAGCATTATGATTGGACAAAAAGTGTCCCAGAGTGCTTAAGCCAGTGCCGTAGAGTGCTTGAAAAAATGCTGTTCGTTACAGGGAGACGAAACACGTGCATCCCTTGTGATGCACTGTTCTCAGATTCGTGTGTCAGTTTAAGAGTTTTTTGTGCGTTTGTAATCGGGAACACTGCCCTATCATTTTTGTTCTGTGCTGGGAACTGCTAGATCTAGTGATCACTCTTCCCATACAGGCATAGTTCTCTCCCTTACAGCATCCACATATACCTATTCGTTCCCTTTGAGTTTCCTTCAGCTGTTTCTGTAACTTGGTTCACAAATTATAAGATAAGGAAGCATATCTATATAGTATGCTTTGGGCAAAGACAAAATAAATGCTGAAGGAAACTTGCAGGAAATTGAATACTGTGTAAAGTTCTTTTGCCAGTCAGACTACTTACTACTATACTAGTCTATTCATCTGATTGAATCAGCATTTGGGTGGCTGTGCAGCCGGGCCCTGCAAACATTTATTCCCCACTCCTGAGTGACTACTTACTCTCTTTTCCAGGTTGTTGGGTCTCTGGTGGTGTACACCCTCTTCATGTACGACTCCCTGCGTGCTGAGCCATGGGAAAACCTAGACGATGTCATTTACCTTGCCCGAGCAGTTACGCGGGTGCTGGAGTTTATTGTGGCGGTGTTTGTGGTACTGTATGGTTTGATGGAATCCCTCTTTGGGGAGTGGAGCTGGATCAACTCATGCATTCTCATCGTCCACTGTTACTTCAACGTCTGGCAGCGTCTACAGAGCGGCTGGAAAAGTTTCCTGCTACGCTGGGAAGCGGTCAAAAAGGTGTGTGTGATACTGATAGAAGGGAGTTGGTGTTGTGGGATTCAGGTCCAGTTTGCCAGCTGGTGCACGTTTGGAATTTGGCCATCGGAGTCGTGTACATGTGCCGCTGTGTTGTTTTTTTAAGCATAATTGCTATACCCATAGCTTCTTACAGTTTTAAATTGGACTTGGAGTTGGATGATGTGCCATGTATTTGTTGAAGCTTACACTAAATCATAGGAAGCAGTAGAATTACTGCATGAATAATACATTCGTTTAGATTGTTCATTGTGTAATGTATATATTTACTGCTTTCTGCAGGTGGAGAATATGCCTGTGGCTTCACCAGAAGAGCTTGCTAGACACGATGATGTCTGCGCCATCTGCTACAACGAGATGAAAACAGCTCACATTACACCATGCGGACACATTTTCCATGCTGTGTGTCTCCGTAAGTGGCTGTACGTCAAAGAGTCCTGCCCCATGTGCCACCGAGATATAGCACAGAGAGACGCTGCACCTGACAGTGAGACAAATGCTGCGGCTGGCAATCAGGTGCCGGCCACGGACCCAGCAAATGCAGCCGTCGATGGGGGAGGGGGAGGCGCACAGGGGGGTGACGATCAGAGCGAGAGACGAGAGAGCAGCTCAAGTAGTGTGAGTTCGGAAACAACTGACGGCATGGATCAGGAGATGGAAGGGGAGGAGGTCGAGGCCGACCGTGTTTTCACACCCTCCGAGCGCCATTACCAGATTATGTTGTGATCAGGATTCCACGTTAAGGAAATTGTGATAGCTAGCTGCTGAACACTGCTTTACAACCAGTTTATTGGAGAAGTCGCTGGTGTTGTCTCTGCTTTATGCTATAAAATTCCAGTTCATGGCTTTACTTGCTGGTTAGAATTGTGATAGTGACCTGCTGAATGCTTTTTTTTTTTTTTTCCCCCTCACAGGGAACCTGAAGTCGCCAGTTTTGTCTCTGTTCTATGCCATAAATATGATATGTGTTTGTGACGTAAGTTGCTTTGTGTCTTATTTTCTCAGGAGCTACAAGGTAAGGGTTGGTCTTACTATGCTGTTCACCAAAGATACAGTTACTGGTGTAGCTCTTACAGTATCATCTTTAACTTGTGCTTCCATCCAAACTGCCTCTCATCTCATCACTGCCACTGTTGATAATCACCACGCGCAAGTAGGTTGATCCATCTCCCATCAGTGCACTCTGAGCGTGACCGGTAAGCAGCCGAAACCTCTCCACCACTCGAAGTAACCAAACTGGAACCGAAGTGCAGCGTTGACAGTTGATCACATCCACAAAGTAGTTCCTGGGAAACGTGAGCCTAGCTTAATGATTGTCGGTTTTAGTTGTACATTTTCAGTGTGTTGTTAACAGATTTCATAGCAGCTTAGATACCTATTGCCAAAGACGTGGAAAAGAACACTGGGAGATAAATGACACTTTGTCCGTCAATTTTCCACACTGTGGCTGAGACAAGATGGTGGTGACGTCACGGTTGTAGTGAGCTGTGTAGCTCCCATCCCGACAGCATGCAGCAGAGGCAAAATGTTTGGTTCATTGTATGGTTGTGTTCATTTCTGTGGTGTTCATGTGTTCTGCAGGCATGTGTATAGGTAAACGATATTACTGTCCCGCAGTGCTGTCCCAGTCAGGTGCTTGCAAAACTCACGACAGATTTGTATACTTGAACACAATTTGTGGGACGTATGCACTTACAATGTCACAGATTGTATAATTTCCGTCGTCAGTGAAGCTGCCTATGACAGACCACCAGTAACTTACATAAATTACAAGATGAAGCGTACATTTATAACTTTTATGTGCAATATTCCAGACACGACGATCTTGATGATTAGTCGAGCTCTTAATGCGATACAGTTGTGTTTACTCTTTGCATGAGCGGCCCAACATTGAAATGCTGAGTGTATTAGCTGGGTTGGTAAGTACGCTTCTGTTGGCTCAGGTTGGCTCACTGTGCAGGTGTCTAAGCAGTGTGATGCTAGTTACCATGGAAACAGCTCAGAATGATCCGTGAGCATAAAAATCATAAATGGTGGTGGCTTAATTCTTGTATCCTGGTTTGTGGTTATTCTGAAATACGTAACTGTCATTCGGGTAAGAGGTTGTACTCAAAGAAAATGCATGTTTTAATGCATTAAAAAAAAAATCATTCCTAGAAACATTGCGAAGTTCAGCACCAAGTCGAGCTCAGAAAACCTGCTCTGTCGAAAAGTTCTGCTTTAGCAAATAATTATTTGTTCTGCTGCTGTATTTTAGTTCACAGTTTTGTGTGTGTGTGTGTCCATTTGGAGTTTTGTATATTTGTATATCTTTGTTCACAGTTTTGTGTGTGTGCGTGCGTGCGTGCATTTGGAGTTTTGTGTATATATTTGTATATTTTTGTTTACAGTTGTGTGTGTGTGTGTGCCCTTGGAAGAGTGCATCTAAAAGAGGTCTCCCCAGCGCCGCCTTGAGACTTTTACAATGTTGGTGTGGTTGGGAGTTGATAGATATTTCTACTGCTAGTCACTGTATGTACACGATGTGTCCAAGACAAAATGTGATGAAAACTTGGTATTCATTTTAAAGATTATTTTCAACATGTGCTGCACTAGGTACTATCTGGTCATGAGGACATGATTGACACTGGTGGATATTGCATGCACACACGCACACACACAAAAACACACACTCACTGATGCATGGACAATACATTAGACTGGTGCACTTGTGATACTTCACCATCATGACAATGGTGTATGTAAAGTTCTGTGAATATTTAATACTGTTGATTTTGTGAAATGGTGTCAAATGCAAAATAAAATAAAACAAACTTTCACGCATTCCTTTATTGTGTGCTTGATAGTTTGCTGCCATTATATAATAGTGCACATTAGTTAAACTTTTCACTCATAAATTTTGGTACATGTATATGCATTCATTCGAAACGGTAGAAAAAGAGAGATCTTGGTACATGTATTGCAGAAAATGGTGTGTAAACAGATGTACAGATATGACAGTCTGGTAATGCCAGCTGGATATGAATATCCGCATGTATCAGAACTCACAGTCAAATGACAAGAATCTGGACAAGTGCAAATGCCAATACTTACTGGCGGAAATTCTTCCACAGAATAACTCTTGGAACAATGAACAAGTGGAAATCATTATCTGTGCAGCAGTGAAATGCTGGATATAATATCACAAGTGTAAAGAGCTCATAGTGCCATTTAAAAAAATAAACAAAACGAGTAGTTAAAATGTTGAGCACACAATACTACCGGTATAACAGCATATTGGTACATGTAGCAACACACAGTTATGGATAAATATAGGTGGCTGCCGGTAGAGGAGTGCAACCACTAAATGTTCATAAAGGCCGTATGCAAAGCAAGATGCTGAAGCAAGATTTTCACTCTTAATAATAATCCTGAAAAAAAAAATCACAATGGAGCAACCAACCAATTAATGACACCTGCAAAACAAACTTTAAAGAATGTGACAGGTGCAAATAAACTAACAACACCCCCCACCCCACCCCTATTCCCCCCCCCCCAAAAAAAAATAAAAAAAATAAAATCCACAAACACAAAACAACAACAAAAAAGCAACACATACAGTGCCCCCCTCCTCCCCCCCCCCCCCAAAAAAAAAAAAAAAACAACCCAAAAACCCCCCCAAACAAACCCAAAACAAAAAACCCCCAAAAAACCAAAAACAAAACAAAACAAAAAAACAAAACAAACCCAAACAAAAAAACAAAACCCAAACAAAAACAAAACCAACCCTCCCCCCCCCCCCCCCCAATAGAAGAAAAGAAAAACAAAAAGCAAACATGCAAATATATATTGCAAAACAAGGCTTCATGATCACTTGGGGGAAAATGCCCAGCAGAATATCAATGAATAAAAAATAAAATGCAGTAATGAGCAAAAAATGTGAACTGTATTGCGATAAGAATAACATGATAAACTGCCACGATATCAGTGTAGACTGACAGTGCACATATGAAAGACTGGGTGACTGGATATAACTGCAGCATACATCAATACAAAATAGATGGTGCTGGGAAAAATACAAAATGCCAAGAAGGAATATGGACCAATAAAATAATTTTGTAAATCTTATCCACGTCCTGTACTGAGGATAATGTGCTTTTCAAAAGCATAGGGATACATTAAAGTAAAATATGTACACGTGTGTACTCAGAAACACATTTTGTTGTTGATCACAACAAATTGCCTGTAATGGGAAGCAAATATTGCAGTCTTGGACTAAAAGAGATAACAGGCACTTAGTAGTAGAGTAGTAGTAGTAGAAAAGAGTTAACAGAGGCTTGGTAGGAAATGTGAGAACACAGACAGTGTTGCACAAGGTTGAAGTTACAGGATAACACAGGCAGCAGTTGTGACTTTCTGGATTCGCTGACTAGAGAAGGCGAGGGCGCAGGCTTGTGCTTGTTCCATTGCCTCTGGTACATCCTTCAGCTCCCTGCCTCCAGTCAGAATCTGACGCAGTTCCATGTTTGGCTGCATCACCGCCAGACTAGCCACACGCTCTGGCATGTACACGACGCTAGAAAGGTCAGGGGTCACCTCAAAGGTTTGCAACTGGCAGTGGGTGTGCATGAGGCTGATGGTGGTTCGTGAGCGAAAATCCCAAACCAAAACGGTTCGGTCTAGGGAAGCCGAGACGAGGTAATGGCCGTCAGCACTGAATCGGAGACTGGTGACAAAATCTTGGTGGCGAGTGAGTTTGAAGTCGAGCTGACCAGTGCCCATCCGCCACACGTATATGGAGCAAAAACCTGCTGTCACCAGCTGTAGACTGTCTGGGGTGAAGACTGCACTGACGGCACTGGATCGTTGCTGCAAAAGCACATACAATATCATAGACCAACTTGAACAGCAAAAGCCTTTGTGACTTGCATTTGACCTTTACTAGAGGTCAATGTGCAAATGGCAATGTCCTGCCCAAATTTTCTTCTAAATCTCGGCAGGATTCTGCCAGATCACCATCTGTTTAAAGGAAGTGAAACTTGTTATCATCTTAGGAACAGCTTTCAACATTCAGTTTCTAGCACTACATGTAATTGATTCTGACCAAGTTTGACAACACGGGTTGGTATAGTGTCAAATATTGACAATGGTGACTACCTCCAATGTTCGCAGTTTTGCAGAAATGGTGCTAAAGGTTACACAAAATAATGTCGTTTGTGATGTTCATACAAACAGAGGAAAACCAGAGTGCAGAAAGAGGTCATACCTGCATCCGATGCAGATACTGGTTCTCCATGGTAACCACTCGTATACTTCCGTCTGCTGCGCAAGCAGCCACGAGCATATCGTTGGGACTGACACACATACAAATACAGCCGGCCATCATGATGTCTAACTTTGACATGTCCAACCCTTTCAGACTCTCATCCTCCTCTGCGCTGACGAAAATGTCCATGACGATGGGGTACTCGAACATATGCACTACAACCTGCAAGAAGCGAGTGTAGCCTGGTGGTTAGTACGTGCACAATGAACCTATGTCTGTAGGTCAGGGGTGACAGTTTGTAGTACGCTGTGCAATGTCATACATGTGTATGTTAGGTTTTCTTCCCTAAAAAACAACAACAACAAACAAAGAAAACAGTCACACACACATACCAAAAACAAAAAAAAAGAAAACCCAGAGAGCAATAGCGAAACAAACCAAACCTAAAATACACCACCACCAACTGCCCCCCCCCCCCCCAAAAAAAAAAAAAAACCCAAAAAAAAAACCAACAACAAAAAACAACAAACAAACAAACAAACAAAACCAACCAAAACAACAACAACAAAACCAAAAAAAAAACAACCAAAACATAAAACCCCCAAAAACAAATTAAAAACAAATTCAAATTAAAAACAAAACAAAACAAACAGCTGCAGGTTAGTGCTGCAGAAGAGTTATAAAGTTTTCTCTGTTATGTCTCATATTTGTTCACGGACCTTTGTGCCACTTCGGCTGATGGCTGTCTGACTGAACGAATACAGCATTTCGACTGTCTTGATTGTTTCACCTGAAAAAAACACAGAAAGAAACACATCACTACATGTGTGTTTATGTATTTTGAACATAACAATATGAACATGTTTTCTATATGGGTGAAACTTTTCGAAAGGCAAAACACTGAGGGGAATGGGGGGGGGGGGGGAGGGAGGGGGGGGGAAGGGGGTGGGGTGGGGGGTGGTGGTGTCCTGCCCTCGTGTACACATGCACGAGCATACACATGCAAATATAAAAAATTCCACGTCCATCTTTCGAAGAAGAGTAGGCTGTGGCCGGTGGCATGGAAAACAAAAATACTGTCACAGACATTAGAGTGAACAGCAGGGTGAAGGTTTGCACATGAAGTAGTGCCTAGTGGCAGCAGGCTTTCACTGCTTCGTCCTCCAGCCCTGCGGCACCATAAGCATTTCAGAAGAGATGGATATGTGCACTGAGGAGAGGTCTACCATACCACATCATACCATACTGATGATTTTGAACTGACAAAGTGTAACTGAATGGCATCATTTGTTTGGCCACGCACAGATAACATTTCTCAAGATGTTACAATCTGCAACTTTTGACTCAACTACGTACATGTACTCTATTCCGATGTTGAACTGACGAATTTAACTGCACAGTCATTCATATCGATGCTCACCTGTTTTAACTTCCCATATCAGACCTTTCCCCTCCATCCCAGAATGCCCTGCAATGGCTGTCCCACCACCCTCTGCCAGGCAGTCCACTTTCCGTTTGCCACTGATGGACGGTTTGGTGTACAGCAACATGGCTGCATGGACACACAGAAATAACTATCATCACATCCAAAACTCAGAGGAGATGCACAGTCTGATAAAAAAACAAAACAAACAAGAGCCCATTACCGGTTCCCCTGCACAACAATAATAATAATAAAAATAATAATAATGAATTGCACTTACATAGCGCAAAATTATCACGAAGTGACTCAATGCGCTTACTCCCCCACTCATACCAAAAAATATGCAAACACACACACACACACACACACACACACACACACACACACACACACACACACACACACACACACACACACAGCAGCTGAATCAGGAGGTAAGTGGGCCTAGTCGGAACAGATGCATTTTCAAGTCAGACTTGAAGCGATCTATGTCCGACTGGTCTGTCAGACCGGCAGGTAGCACGTTCCAGAGGAGTGGCGGGGCAGCAAAGGTAAACGCGCGCTTGCCAAGTGTTTCAATGTTTCAACGAGGAACTTTCAACAGTTTTTCAGAAGAAAATTCTAATTCTCTCCAAGGCAGAAGCGTGAAAAATATCAGAACTTTTGTGCAAATATGAAACTTTGCACTCGATCAAAACTGAAGTTCCACTGACCTGTTTTCACATCAAACACAGCCAGTGTGTTTTCAGCAGCTGCGATGAGGTGATCGCCTTCCCTCGACATAAGCATCAAGTGAACAGGGGGCAGGTCAGACGTGACCTCTACTGGTTCACCCAGGCTGGACTCTGGCTCCAGTTTGTTGTAGGCGACCACACCAGACTCCGTCCCAAAGAATACAGCATAGTCATCTCTGCAGACAAATGAATGAACGAATGAAAATTTCCACCTTAACATATTATTTCATGTTGTTATGTATAGTATAGATGCATAAAAGTTTGTATGTGGAACTCTTTGCCAGTTCCAATGATATTAGTTCCAGGCCATGGGTGGACTTCATGGAGGGCTTGGAAACTGGGGCAATTTTTATTATGCATGAAGACAATGAGGGTGATGGTATGATGATGCTATGGAGGTCAATGTGGTTTGAGACTGCATGACAGGGCTGCATTACTCACTTCCTGTAATAAATATCCCGGTGTAAACCCAGGCCTGGGAAATATGGCAGCTGCGGTGCTGGCTGTGTAATCAACCACGTCATAAGATTTGCCACAACTAGGGAAGCACCCTCAGAGTTGCACCCGTGGAGTGGGTGAGTCTCGGCTGTGTGGAAACAACCTCCCCATTGGGCCCATTGCAGCCCCGCTCCAGGTAGGAGCCGATCTAGGTAGGAAAATCCTGCTTGTCTTGGATGGGACTCGAACCTGGGTCTCCAGGACCATGGTCCAAAGTGCGAACCACTACACTATGGCAGCCAGTTTCCTTGTTGGGTATTGCTTGTACTTACTTTGTGGTAGCAATGCAGGTTGTTCTGCCAAACGACTCCACACCCCCTTGGCCACTGATCACTGTCTTCTCTTGCCTCCCTTCTTGTTCCTCCTTCTTCTGTCGCTGACTCAGCAACACCTTTCTGTCCTCACGGTCTGTCTCGCTCAATATACGGCCAAGATCCCATGCCTTCAGAGTGTTGTCTGTGCCTGTGTATGTATACGCAAGACCCTTCAGAACTTGAAGGTATTCTCATGTTTCTGATGAAAATAAGTTTGTTTTCGTATGATGCTGCTTTTACAAATTCTGGATTTGTCTGCGAAAATTATGCCCTTTTAAAATGTTGTTTCCCCAGTGGTTTATAAACTTGAAGTGGCCGATGTGTGCATGCTGTGTTTGCAAGTGCTCCAATGCTGTAAGAAACGTCAGGCTTCAGAGGGCTGGATAGGAGGAATGGGATAGGGCCAATAAAGAGTGAAGCAACACTCCCCCTCCCCTAAACCCCTCCCCAAAGTGTAAAAGATCGCATGCCTATTTTTCAGAAAAGAGACAGCCTGTAAAATGAAATAAGAAATATATTTCTGAGCACAACTTTATACACATTTACCATAAACAATTAATATTAAGTGCAATGACAACAGCAACAGCATGACACCTGCTGACAGGAGAAGGGTATCTTCTTTGACGGACAGGAACTGAAAGATACTGTTGCTGTGCTGGTTCAGCTCACAGATCAGGTGACCCTCTGGGTAGGGGTAGTCTCTCGGCCCCAGCGTCACGATCTGAATCACACCTGCAACAATTGCAAAAGTCAATCACATACATCAGAATATAAACATGGCACACAGAGTGAAAATAATAAACATCTGTTTTAGAAAAACAGAAATAAAAAATGGACAAAAGATAATTACCCCCACCCCCAAATAAAACAACAACAAAAAACAAAAAAATCAACAACAACAAACAACAACACAAAAACCAACCAACCAACAAAAAAACAAAACAAAAAACTAAACAAAACCAAAAAGAGAGAAAAGAAAAAAACAAACAAACAAACAAACAAACAAACAATCTAGCCTCTCAGTTTGTCTCGGCTGGGACTATGACATACCCTTGTATGAATGTGATGCAAGACAAGTAAGGAATTCGTCTCCGATCAGCTTGACTGCCTGCCACGCTTCATTGCTGTCGATGACTGATGTCAGGCCCCCAGTGCTGAGTCTCCACACGAGACATGCACGCTGCTGGTTGCCGTTGATGATGGTAGTTTCCTTAGAGGCAACCGCAACAAACTCTTCCCGCGGATCAAATTCCATGATAGAGATAGCGTACTTGAGCTGATCATTGGTTAGGAAATATTTCTCCTTCATGGTGACCAGATCAATGACTTTAACGCCGGTTGCCTCCAGCCCCTTACTAAAAGCGACCAGCAGAAGGTTTGACTGCGTGATGCGGTACTCCTCAGGTTTGGGCTTCTTGAAGTGGAATTTGTTCTCTTTCTGTGAAGGCCGAGGTGACACTTGGTGCTGTGCTTCGTTCCACACAAGCATGTTATATTTGGAGTCGATTACGACAACGTCGGATCCGCTCGGCGGAAACAGCACCAAAGAGACTGAAGCCTCGGTGCTGACGTGGTGCTTGACTAGCACAGTACGGGAAGTGGTGTCGGGGCTACCGATATGAACCCGGGCTGCAACAGAAAAGTTTCAAGCAGTGGTTGAAAAAGAGATATAATCAGCGTTCTCGATTACGCACAGGTGTGTGTATTTGCACGCACAAAACTTTTAAATTGATGCACAAATCTGAGAACAGTGTGTCAAAGCAAGTGGTTTTGACTTTCAGACTTTTTATACCAAAAGACTCTGGACATTCAAAATTACAAAAGTACCCTAAAAAATATGGAGAGAGTGGCATAGAGAGTGGTATTTTACAATGACAGGGAACATTGTATAAGTGTTTTCTTGGACATAGTCAGGCTCAATTAAAACCCCGGAAATCAAAGTCCATAAATGTGGTCACAATTTACCTACCCAGAATGTTGGTGACAGACCACGGACTGGGAGTCATGTAACTGTTAGAATGTCAAATGTAGCTGACATCATTTTTGTGCAGATCAACAAGGGTTCCAGGCAGTAACGTGCACTTGCTTGTTTGTTTGTTGTTTTGTTTTGGGGGAAAGGGGGGGGGGGGGAGGGTCGAATCTCTGATCCTAAAATTACCTTGTTCTTAATTAACAAATAGAAACTGTCACCAACACAAGTACCAGTAAAATGTAATCCAAACTTACTCATGTAAACACACACAAACACACACACACACACACACACAACACACACAAACACACACACACACACACACACACACATTTTGTTTAAAAAAAAAAACAAATTCTTGTGCAGGAGTGGATCTGCAATGCAGACAATGCTTACCCTCTTCTTTATAGGCGAAGGCCACATCTTGTCCATGAGAAGCAATCGACAGAGCAACGACAACTTTGTCGAACTTGAATGGCGCGGACACACCTCCTTCAAACATCATATAATGGAAGGAAGGGTCGTACTTGGACAGCTTCTCATACACCTGCATCACCAGGAACCTGGAAAAACAGGTCAATGGAAAAGAATGTGTAATCAGAGACAGACATAGGTAAAGAGCTGCCAACCCTCCAAGATTTTCTGGGAATCTACTGGATTTAAAAACCTGTCCTGGAATCCCAGATCTCCTAAGAAATGCCTGGCTTTTTTTAAGTAAAGTAAAGTGACTCAACTTCACCTTAGTTAACAAGAAGCAATTTGTAAGAAGATGCCAGGATGTCTTATAATAAAATGTTTGCAATCCCACTGTTCCTCTAGCTGTTAAATTAGATCACAGGAACAGGAGAGAAAGTGGAAACTTCACCTCTGAGGGGACACCACCGACCAGACCACCAATGGATCCATTACTGTGTATTTAATTGATTTTGCAAAATCGCCATTAGTTTTTGGGCCAAAAATGTTGATTTTTGACACATGATTGTAGGGTCATAGTTAGAGGTCAATTTCCACAGAAACTACGGACAAATCATAAAGGTACGAAGGTCTGCATTACCATACCTGTTGCCCCCAGCAAACCAGAGAGAATGGACATTAAAGGGCAGCCTCTCACGAGCGACAATGGTACACGTGTTTTCGTAATCCACAACAAGCAGAGAATCTGGTTTTGAACTGCTTGCCCATTCGATGACATACAAACGCTTGCTGTCTTCATCAACACACATGTTCTGTCCACAGCTTCGGTCACTGCCTGCAACCAAATAAAAGGAAAATAGAAAATACATGTATGTTTGTGTCACTATTTTTTTTTCATTGCAGCGGTAATGGTGCCGATCTTTCTGGGGAAAGGAGTTACGTAAGTGGTTTAGTAAAGAATAAAAAACTAAAAACTGACCCATCCCCCTCATCATACCATCATTCCCATCATCATGCATAATAAAAATTGCCTCCACTTCTGAGCCCTCTGTGGATTCTACCCATGGCCTAGAAGAAATACCACTGGAGCTGGCGAAGAGCTGGGGCACCATAAAAGAAAGAGAGAGAGAGAGAGAGAGAGAGAGAGAAAGGCAGATCACTGTTTGTGTTCCTGACCAAGCACAAACATGTTGATGTTGACACTGCACATCAGAAGCCCGCCGGGACTAGGCATGCACGCACACACTGGCACCAGCAAAGCTTGCTCCGAGTTCTCCAGATATGACTTAGATTCTTGAACAAGTCCCTCCACTGTCGATGATCCCTTGTAGTTGGGGCCTAGCTGTCCGATGATCTGACGGAAACATGAGAATTTGTGAGATCGACCACAACTGTGAAGAAAGGACCTGTAGCGCTACTACATGTCGCCTGCACTCCACTCCCTGCACTGTTTCTCAAAGGAATCAGTGCAACATCTGAACCCTTTGCTGCAAATGTATACATGAATTTGCTACATGCAGACTGGGGAATTGCCGAGGGAAAAAAAGACTGAAACCTAGATCAGGGTGCAGCGGCAGTGTCCTGCTGGCGGACCATGGGGACAATGCCCCACTTAAGAAAACAAATTTTTGCATTTTTAAAGGCATTTAGGAGCCTCCCTTGGCACCAAAAAGTAAAATACATGTACTGACATTCAAGCCTTCAAAAATAAAGTTCGACTGTCCCATATGGCATTTGTATCCGTACATGACTGTGTGCAATCTTTTTTTCCCCTTCCTTTCCTTTGGCTGAAACTTATGATTTTTTTGGCTGAAAGAATAGGAAATTTGACTGAAATTTGCCAAATGACTGAAAATTCCCCAGTCTGTACATGATTCTGCCCCAGCCTATCTGTCTGAACTGATCTAACTCTACACTCCGTCAGGCTCCCTCCTGTCTTCAGCCAACACTTACCCTCAGAATTCACCGCACTAGACTTTCTATTGTTGGCTGCGTGTAGGCCCTGACCTTATGGCTCTATTATTATTTTCACTTGTTATTTTATCTTTAAGCGCTTAGAACTATTATTTATAAATAGGTTACAGCACTATGTATCTGTATTATCATTATTTTCATTGATATAAAAATTCTGCTGTTTTTATAATATATTTTTCATATAGCTGGAACATTTAAAGCAGCCTGGATAAAGCGAAAAAGGTACTAATAAATAAAAGAGACAACACACACACACATACACACACACACACACACACACACACACACACGTCAACAAAAAGCACAGTCTTTAAAAACCTGTATAGGAAGGTTCAGTGCTTCTCGACGAATCGCATCTGCACCAAGCTTGATCACATCAAAGATCAGCTGGATGTCCTTGACCTTCTTCTGAATTTCCTCGCTGAGGTCTTCCGAGTACCTGTCCAGCATGGCACTAAACTGCCCGCAAAGAATCGTGAAGCCGAGTGTGCGGCAACATCCGACCATCCATTCCACACTCAAGATCGTCTGGTGGAAATTGTCCCAGTCGTCAATAGCGGCCAGGTGGTGTGGCAACGCCATCAACTTTTGGATGTTGTAAATGTTTCTGCTGTAGGTCAACGGCTGGGCCGGAACGCCTCGGAAACAGTCCGGGTAACTGGCTTGCTTCCCCTTGATCAGCTCCAGTGGTCGCGGCTGGCTGCTCCACGTCCCCAGGAAATACTCAGCAAGAATGCGGTGAGTATTCAGCTTGCATTCCTCAGTACCGTAACGCTGCAGCGCGGTCTCATGAAAGTGGCGGTGATACCACGTGTACATTATAATCTTCCCCGCCCGGTGCTGGGCCAGGTAGTCACCGAGATCATCTTTGATCCGCAGCCAGATGGATGATGCAAATCGGATGAGCTGTGGGTCAGGGGGCAGGTGGAAGATGTAGGTATCCTGAAGCACCTCATCGTCCAAGGACAAGATGTCCTCCATCTGGCTGTCACTCAAGCCCTGTGGGGACAGGGTCAAGTAGGCTGCAGCAAGAGAAGATGAGCTTTACCAGAATTCTGCCCAAGAGTGGGACTTTTCCTCACCAAACTGAGTCAAAATTCACATGCGCTGAAAGCCCAGTAATTCCAGAGACAGTTCAATGGAAGACAAACATACCTTGCATGCAGGAAAGAAATGGTTGACCCTATACAAATAGTGACGCACATCCCCTGGGGGAAGCTGCCCAAATTTCCCTTACATCAGTAATTGGACTGACTGATATACCAGTATAATTAAAAAAACAAAAAACACTTATAGGGTGCCTGTCCCTGGGGCCAGGATCTACGTGCCTTACAATCTTAAAACAGTAAAAAAAAAAAGAAGTAAAAACCATAAAACAACACTATTAACTTACACCAGACGAATAAGAACTTATAAAGTAAAAAGCACAGATTAAGAACAAAAAATGTAGGTGAAATAAAAAAAGAAAAAGGACCAGCAGAGACATAACACAAATGAATTAAAACAAACCCAAACAAGAAATGATAAAACTAAACACAAGTGAAATGAAAACAGTGGCAAAAGCTAAACACACAAAGCATAGACTGGACAACATTCAGTATCAATCAACTATGTGCCAGCTAAAACCGTGTACAGCTAAGAGCAAGACACTGTAAGACACTATACCAAAATCATAATAATAATAAATGGTATTTCTAGGGCGCATTTCTTTAATTAAAACTCAATGCGCCTATCACTCACTCACACTCACGCACATCATACAACGATGAACAGACATACATTGGTGAAACTGATTAGTTAAAATAACTGGTGTTAGTAGTTTGTGGCCTCATGCCGCTCAAGCAACAAGGACCAGCATACTAACAGACACAGACGAAACTTACCCATGGCATGAGATACCACTACTTCCCCATGGTCCTTCTCCAGGGTGTCAAACAGCTGATGGATAGTTCCCTCCACAGTGTCGGCCACAGTCAGTTTCTTGGCTTTCATGTTCGATCGCCAGCTGAGTGACTGGTCTGTGATCATCCTCAGATAAAGAGCCTGGATATAAAAAAAAAAGTGTGAAGGAGTGCAATATTTCTACAACTCCACTACAGGTATGCGGTGAAATGGTTTCAGTGCCAGTGTACTTTGGCATATGTGCATAGCATGAAGGGCTTTCAGATTTCAAAGTAACTCGCTCTGCACTGGACACTGCTGAATGTGTTTTCGAAACATTTATTAAAAGTGAGATGATTTACCAACAATGGATTTCAGCAGTCCTGCTCTCTTACAACTCTGCATTCACAAGTTTTGATTAATATTAATACACAGACAGATGCCCCCCCCCAAAAAAAAACAAACAAACAAACAAACAAACAAACAAATAAAAAAACAAAACAAACAAACAAAAACAAACAAAAAAAACCAACACCCACCCCCCAAAAAACCCCAACAACAACAAACAAAACCAAACAACAAAAAAAACAAAAACAACAAAGCAAACCCCCCCCCCCCCCAAAAAAAAAAAAAAAAAAACCCACAAAAAACCCCAACCAACAAAAAACAAATACAACAACCAACCAACCAAAAAAAAAAAAAAAAAAAGCAAACTAAAACATAACAATTAACAAACCAACATATTCCTCTAAATAACCTCCCACCCCCTCCAAAAAAGAAAGAAAGAAGGAAATAAGCATACCTGTGGATTGTTTTCAAACTTCTGCAGCAGGAGTGACCTCTGAGCAGCAGTCAACGTTCTGCCTGCCCGATGACACACACAGCGGATCATTTTGTCGGCTGACGACTTGTCCAGCGCACCCAGCTGGATGTAACGATCCGTGGACGGTAACAAGTACCGAATGTTCTGCAGACACGTGGGGTGGTCGTCTGCCATGGAGACGAACACGTGCACATCGGGCGGCAGAACTCTGGGCAGCCAGGACAGGGTATGAGCGTAGTCGCTAGAGTCTAGCTGGTCAGCCGAGTCAAACAAGAGAAACAGCGGGTTGGCAGCAGAGTTGATGCGCCACAGCAGGGTGTGAAAGTAGGGCACTAGGTAGTGAAAGTCCATGAGCATGTCCAGACCTCTCGGATCGTTGATCTTGTAGAGTTGCCACAGGTGAATGACGATGCCGACCAGCACTTGATGGATGCCGGATGATGCAGGTGTTGCCCCCATGAAACGGATGATGCAGTATGAATGTGAAATCCACCTCTTTGACACCTGGACGATCTTTGCCATTAGTGCTGTTTTGCCGCTTCCAGAGACGCCGTGGATGATGGTAGGATGTTTGAACTTCAGTGTGCTCAGTTTCGGTAGAGACGTTTGCTCCTCCTGGATATCTCTGTTCGGATCAGACTCCATATCATCATAGGCATCCCCAAAAGAAAATGTACAACCCATCTTCTTCATCATCTCCAACATTCCCTGGATTTCCTGATCTCTCTGAGTCCGTAGATCACTTTTCTCTGGTTCCAAGTTCCTTGGTGTGTCTGTGGCATTTTCTGGCATGTCTTGATCAGGTTTCTCTACTTTGTGCAGATCACTGTGAATACGCTGGAGGATGGCATCCCGCCCAAAGAAGGTCTCGCACTTCTCACGACAGAAGCGCAGATGAACACGAACTTCCTGATCCAGACCTTCTGCCTTGTTGAAGCCCAGCTTCTTGGAACTCTGGCTGCTCCTGTCAATCATTTCCATCATGCGTGCGGTGAATGTGTCGCAAAATGTGCGCAGGTAGGCTTTGTGGTCCGAGTTGTTTTCATCGATACCATCACTGGTCCACTCTATTTCATTGCTGATGATCTGATCAGGCGTCAGGTATTTTGGGACCGTCCCTGTCTTGAGGTCCTCGCGAAGTTGTTTGGCTTCCTCGTCCACTTCCCCTTCAGAAGTCAGGTCAGTGAATCTCTCTGAGAACATACAAGAAGGCAGCAATGTTGACACATATCAGCCTATCTTATCCTGAGCAGTGGTTTAATGGGTGTATTACTGAACAGCCGTTACAACTGTCATGGTGAAATGTGGGTTCGATTCCAGGCTGGGTAGTGATATGTGATATCCATGCATGCTTCTGAACTGCAGGGCCCGTATGTAACAGTCGAGGTTAGGACTTTTAGCCTTGGGTTAGAGTCTAACCGCAAACTAAACCAGCTCTAGGGTTAAATCTTCTGTCGTTTTTTTGTTTTAAATCAAGAAGCGGGCCCATTCCAACAAGGTGCCTGAGCCGTTATAGAAGGATATTTTTCTTCCTTTCTTTGCTTCCTTTTTTATTTAATTTTGCTTTTGGGTTTCTTTTGTCCTAGTCTGGGTTAGGCCCGTAGCTGTGGGTTAAATTAACCTCGACTTTTACATATGGGCCCAGGTTCTCTCCTACCCTAGCAAAATTAAAAGAATGGTTAGGTGGGCAGCGCTGCATACCAAGGCAATATACTTCCTCTGGAGGCAGCCGATGTCAGGAAGGATAATTGCCACACTAATGCATGGTATATGTCATTTCCCTTTGCTCGAAATCCTTCAGGTGAGTTGCCTTTAAAAAAGAACGTGCCATAGAGTAAAACACTGAATGCAGTGTACTGCTAAACTATCCCTGAAGTTAAAAAACAAACAAAACAGACAGCAGCTAGTGTATCAGACAAAATTAAAAGCTTCTTCTGTCCCTGTCAGGCATACTTACTTGCTATATTGTCCTCTATGTTGATGATGTTAAATGATCTGTGAAAACTGAGAACCTTGTTTTGGACGCTGGCACCTCTGTCCACTCCCTGTAGCACTTCATCATGGGTCACTGTCAAACACAGTCACAACCATATGCAATCTGTGAGCAAAAGAATGAATGATATACACTGGCGCTTATTTATTTCAAAATATAGAAAGCAAGCATCTGACACTACCACACATGCAAATATAATGAAAGGAATGATGTGGTGGGAAGAGAATCGGAAGAATGGAGTTCCCCTTATGTTATGTGTTAATAAAGCTTACCTGAAGCAAAAACAAACAAACAAACAAAAAACAAAAAAAAAACAAAAAAACAACCCCCCAAAAAATCAACAACCCCAAAACAAACCAAAAACAAAACAAAAAACAACAACTACAGTTTACCTGAGATATAATATTTCATGAAAGCTTCATCGCTGATCAGTTTGCGAGCGTGTGCCTGTACAGAAACACGGCGGAGTGCAGTCAGCATGGATTTCTGGTCTCTGTCCCATGTTTGGCGATGCTGGAACAAACAAAACAGCCTTCATGCATCTGCATAATATAAAAATGTAAACATGTGAGCTGTCTAGTGTCAAGTGGGGACTTTAGTTTAACCCTATTCCTACCAGCTACATTATGCAGGAATCTATTTCCAAGCCAAAGTACATATAGAGAACACTAGAAGTTCAACAAGAGCATTATCTGTTTAATGTGATTTGACATTTCACACTACCAAACAAGCAAAAGTAAAGATAAAAGCAGTGGGAACAACCAGAACAATGGGAAATCCATGTGTGCGGTATGAATTAAGTTTGTTAAAATGGATTCAACTATGTACCTGCTCTCTCAGAAGTCTCTTCTTTGGATCTGGGTCATTGTAATTGGGCAGAAGTGCTGTTATTGGCTGAATTTTGTAAACTGGCGGCACAGAGTTGGTGTCAACCAAGTACCACTTGTTGACGGCCTTGAAATCCTGGTCCATCCATGATGCCAGACGTCGAAGCGTGCGATATTCGGTGACTGGGATGGTGATGGGGAGCGTGCGGCTGCCATATTTGTCTCCGAGAAACGCCTGTAGAGCAGATTTACTGACACTTGGTAAAAGCTACCCATTTGGAAAAAGCACTTCCTGGCCATGGATCTGATAAAGACTTTGTTTTACTATTAAACTGTAGAGATTACCACATGCAAAGCACGGCTGTATGTTAGTGTTACAGACAGAATCAAGCAGCTTAGCTACACATGCACAACATACTGTGGTCCTCTTCGGGTGTTCTCACAAGACTTTGGCAATTTCTGGTACAACACAGTGTAGACGACAGAATGTGGAGCTGACCATAAGGTGGTACGTTTTGCACCGCTCTCTTGTTGCTAGCCAGTTTCAGTGTTTACTTCTTATTGTCACCTTGCGCCATAGCGAACTGAACTTGTAGACAGATATGAACGAAGCTGGATAAGTCAGTCACGGGAACAACAGACACATACAAGTTTGGATTGACCGCTCGTAGCCTATCCTGATGATTTGGTTCTATGCACAGATCCAATCAAGACTAGTAACTGATCGCTGAAAAACACACAAACGGAGAAAAGACAATAATACTCACAACAAAGTTTGGTCCTCGTGATGTCTGCTGACAGTTCTGGATCTCTTTCAGACAGAGTTCGGTAGTTGTATGTTCAATGCTAGCATCTTCACGTATGCCCCACCGCATGTCAACGACCTGACAAAAAACAAAACCCCCCCCCCCCCCCCAAAAAAACAACACACACACACACACACACACACACACACACACACACACAAGAAAGTGATGAGTTTACTAAAAAAAAAAAAACACACACAGAAACCAAACAAGAACCTCCTCCCCCCCCCCAAAAAAAAAAAAAACAACAACAACCAAAAAACAAAAAAAAACAACAACCCCCCCCCCCCCAAAAAAAAAACAACAACAACAAAAAAACAACCCAAAAACCTAAACAAAACAAAAAAATCCAAACAAAACAAAAACAAAACAAACACCCCCCCCCCCCAAAGAATACGAAAAGAAAGAATGCTAACAACATCTTTGGAAAGTAGTATACAAGAATGCACATGTATATTATTGCATAGGGAAGTGGGTGTAGTACTTTGCTGAACTGCCACACATTGTACCACTAACTGCCATCCCTACTCAGTACTGTACCCACAATAACTACCACCTACACATATACCAATGACTGCCACCCTACTGTACGTGCCAATGACTACCGCCTATCATACCGCCACCTCCAGCCTGCTGAACTACTGCAGGACTGACTGCCTACAACATAGCCTACGGATGTCTGACATACCTGAAAGTCCAGCTCCTTCTCTTTACAGTAGTCTCTTAAGTGAGGCACTGCCTCCTTCATCAGCAGGTTTCGTTCTGTGGTCATATCTACAACACAAAAAGACCAATTTTAAAGAAGACAGACAACAGGAATAAAGTGGCTAGCACGCAAAACATGGCAGATGTCTGAGTAAAGTGAAAAAAAAAAAAGGGGGGGGGGGAGAGGGTAGGAGATGGGTGTGTGTGTGTATGCTGAGTAAATGTGCAAAATTGTGAAGCACTAACGCTCCCCGTGAGAAGCAGCCAGACAAGGAATGACCAAGGAATGAATTTATTGAAAACAAAGTCCCCCCCCCCCCAAAAAAAAAAAAAAGAAAAAAAAAAAGAGGAAAACAAACAACTTTCAAAACTGAAACATACACAAGAGAGGCCAGACCAACCAGTAAACGTGGAGCTGAAGAAGACACGGATGCTGTGAGACTGTTCTGGAGGCAGGTCCGTGAGGCATCCTTGCAGCGCCCTTTTGTTCCTCTCTGCCTCCGCCGCTTGCTGCTGAGCCACACTGATCATGATGGAGCCCCACCCTCTGCTGCCTCCGCGTTCACAATGAAAATCTGTTGCTGCTATCTTCTCATACTCATGCTAACTGCAAGGATCAATCCATCACTTTGTTGTCTTGGTGTGGCATTGTGGCAGCTGCAAGCAAGACAGGGGTTGAATCAACAAACAGAAATGAAAGTCAAAGGTACATTTACATTTGAAATCTTATGCAATTGCCACTCGACCAGGGCTAGGGCGAGTGCACAACTCTCCATAAGCAAACAAATCAATTCGATTGATCACGGGCCGGCTACAAAACACACAGCATACAAATTTAAAGGTAAATCCTCGACTAACAGCTAAGAACTTTTAAAAGACCTGTCGGAAGAAACCCCGGATTCTATGTCTAAGTATCCGTGATTTGCAAACAAGCCTAAAAAATCACAGAGATGTTTTTCTTCCACATGAACGAACCTGGGTAATGAGCCACCGCGAATGTTTGCTAGCAACTCCAGTTTTGATTAGCCACAGATTTACGTGTGAGCTTACCACATCGAGGGGAAACAACTCTCATTTACTTCAATGTTTACGGCATTTCAGTTTATATTTTTGACCGACTGACACTGAAATACAGACACATTTTGCTATGGAATAGCCAGGGAAGGGAATAAGTTCAAAAGTTTGGAGGAATAGTTCGTAGTTGTCAGCAGACGAACACCTGTTGGAACTCTCTAATGTGTAAGACACAGAAAGTGTTGCCGACATGGCGGGACTTTAGACGCCAAACCACCTGCAACTCTTTGAAATGCGTAAACATTTGTAACTGTAGACTTACCACCGCATCATTTTCAGCCATAAACATTCTCCTGGCATCACTTTACTTTGAGCTCAGCGTTCTAGTTAGATTGATATCCTGTTTAACAGTATTTCGATTGGTTATTGTGCTGCTGTTCCTCTGTAGAGATTGCACAACCATCGGAGATGGGTGATAAGCCCCAACCAGGTATGATACAGAGACTCGACGAGGTGGTTGTCAACAGGATCGCCGCTGGCGAAGTCATTCAACGCCCTGCAAATGGTCTGAAAGAAATGATAGAAAACAGGTATGCGTGGCATTGGCAATTGTATAGACCCTATGCCATTCTCAACTGCCTCTGTCTCGCCCACTGTACTGTGCTTGTCTCCCTGTCTTTCTCCAAAAAACACGGCCCAGTTTTGCATGGTCAGTTATCAATATTTTTCCAAGCCACAGAACTTGAATGGGCTGTCTGTGTACATAAGATTTCTTGCTTTATCAGGGGACGTGGCTGAGGGTCAGTATAGCTTGATAGAAGTCGTTCAGGGAAGGCAGTAACAGCTTTTATGTTGTGGTTCTTTCCCTTCCAAATGTTTGGCGAGAAGATGGATGGAGGGCTGGGAAAATAGACATTTCATTGGGGGCTGTGTCAGACTCAAAGATTCCTGGAGAAGAAGAAATTAACATTACGACCTGACCCCCACCACCCCAACCCCATAGCCCATACCCCCTTACCCCATACCCCCAAAGTAACCTAGACTTTTGATATTCTGCACTTCAAAACTAACATTGATTATTGAATGGATACCTTCTGGTGATTGGTGACTAGCTGCAGACTAACAAGTATTTTGTCGTTATACAGCCTGGATGCGGGTGCCACCAACATACAAGTAACTGTCCGCCAAGGAGGGCTGAAGATGCTGCAGATACAGGACAATGGCTCAGGCATCCGGGTAAATAATAATGATAATAATAATAATAGGAATGTTGTGTGGTTTTGGTTCAATCTTTTAAAAAAAAAAAATTCTTGTCCTGGTAGGAATATGGAGGGGAAAATATTCATTGATAACAGAGGATGATGCTGGCATGTTTTCCTTATAGAACTTTTCTTGTGACATGGATGACCACTTCTTTTCTGGAGAGTATGGTTTTACTTCACCCTCATGCCCCTCTATTTTCTTTCAGAAAGAGGATATGAGCATTGTCTGTGAGCGTTTTACCACCAGCAAGCTGCACAAGTTCGAGGATCTGCAGACGATTTCCACGTACGGTTTTCGTGGGGAAGCCTTGGCTAGCATCAGTCATGTAGCACACGTCACTATTACAAGCCGAACACCACAGGCCAAGTGTGCGTTCAGGTAAGAGTACTAATTAGACCAGTGGAAGGATGTTTACGTTTTTTTGTGTGTATGTGTGCTCCTGAGAGTGCTTATGAGATGCGTGTGTCTGTGCCTGTATATATATATGTGTGTGTGTGTGTGTCCCATAGTAAACATTGTAATACATGTAGCTAGATCAGGGCTTAAAATCTTTCATCTTTTGGCAGATTTCTACCCTTTTAATTATTATGAAAATTTTCCTCTTCTCAAAAAGTGTGTTTCCTCCTCTGAAGCATTTAAAATCATGCAAAAATGCACCAAATTGTACAGATTTTAGTCTGTTATTTCTATAACTTTTCCTCCAAAAAAAGTGTTTCCCCCTCTGAAACAGTTATAATCACTTGAAAATGCACAAATTTACACAGATTTTAGTGTAATTCAAAAACAAAAAAATCCTGGGGGGGGGGGGAGGGGGGGGGGGGGGCACGCCCCTGGACATCCCTAGCATTACCTGTTTGCTTCACAGATGTGCACTTCTGGCTTTGTGTTGTATTTTACTCCTGCTATGTCGCTCTCTTCGTGCATTCGCAGAGAAGACATGGGATACAACAGAATACAACTCCAGTACTTTATTAACAGAAGATGCGCGGAGAACAAATTCATAAAAGAAAAAGAACCCAGAACACTGTGCAGGGCTGGTTATATAACGAGGTCAGATCTAGAACATTCTTCAACTTACTGGCAAGTTCGAAATCTTTCCAAGGTGACATAATCTACTGACGTTACTGCACCAGCATGTTCTGGGATGGTCTAGAAATTTCCATCGAAATGCAGTGGTTTACGCGATCTCTACAACACTTTGCCATTTCATCACTAAATGCTACACACTTTTCCTCCTGTAGGACCATGGACCATTGTAAGCCCAGCTAGATGTTCGACACAGCTCCATTGGAGACAAATTTCTTTCGTGTCGATAGGTGGCACTGCTGTTGAGTGTCCGCAGGCACATTGGTGGGGCTTTTTGGCGAGGAGTTTTCCCCCCTGGGTAGATGGGTGGAGTTGTTCCCGCAGAGAAGTTTCCCCTTCGGAAAAGCACAGACCGTTAACTAAAAGTAAAAAAGAAGAAAAAGTTGTTTTTAAACAAATTGCATAGATCAAACATACACCTGCATGCATTGTGTAATTGTGAATGTACTGTTGTTTTGACAGGGGTCAGTATACTGATGGCAAACTGAAGGAGCCGGTGAAACCATGTGCTGGAAATGTTGGCACCCAGATTACTGTGAGTATCACTGTCAGGCCACTTTTGGGGTTGACAGCAAAATGATGACAATAATAAAAAAAAAAAAAAAATAAAAAAAAATCCTAGAATTAGAATTGTTGAGTAGTACTCAGTAATAGTAGAAACTAACCCAACACAGAAATCACCTTTTACTAGTTTTAGCCTGCTTTAGAAGACAAAACAGTTCAAGACAGACAAGACAAATTTCTTTAAATTCATTATTTTTTTTTATATTATTTTATGGAATTTAATTTGCCTTGCCTGTTTTTGTCTGAGGGTCATACTAATTACCATAAAATACCAATCGATTTACCAAAAACAAAGTAATTAATCTAGGGGAGGTTTAGGGTTAGTTCAGGGTAACCTAGGCTGAAGGAGGTTTAGGGGTAGTAATCCAGGTTATATGAGGTTTAGGGTTAGACTGAATAAGGTTTGGGGTTAGGTTGGGGCTGGGTTTGGTATATATATATATATTTTTTATTTCAGAAAAGGCCAAACATGCCATAGATGTTTCTTTCAACATTATTTGCATTTGTGTTTGGTTCAAGCCGTGCTTTTAATTTTATCCCGCTGTAGGTTGAGGATCTCTTTTATAATGTCTCCACCCGACGGAAAGCGTTGAAAAGTCCAGCGGAGGAACACGCCAGGATAGTGGAGGTGGTCAGCAGGTAGGTAGAAACACTGTTTTGATGGAAATGTTTCAGCCCACACAATTATTTCAAAAATAAATGCAATTCTTAACCCACTTGGCCCCAGCTCGCCCAATTCCGCCTAATAACTTTACATAGTGCTTACCCCCAAACCGCCCAAAATGGGCTGCCTAAAATCTGATGTGAATGGGAGAGGAATGGTTGCTAGTATATGAAGGAAGACAACTGCAAGTAATCTTGTATCAGTTCTGTTCAGTTGTTACTTCCCCTCACATGTCTTGGGCTTAATAGTGTTGCCACTCAAGTGAGTGTGAAAGGCATTGACTGCCCTTCCAGTTTATGTGGCTTTGAAGATTTTTTTAAATGATTTTTTGGTCCAGGATTTGATACTGAAGGGAGGTGAGAAAGTGCATGTTATGGAAAGTACAGTAGATTCACTTTCATATTACAGAAAAATAAGAAAGTTTGCAGTGGAAATTTGATTTTCAATTAAAAAAATTTAAAATTTCAATTTATAGCTATTAAAAGTAATGAGTTGCCTCCGTTGATGTGGGACTTTGAAGGAACAATGGCTGCTCGTGCCCAGGGGCCAAGTGGGTTTAATTACAGAACCTAAATATCCAAGCTGATCACTTGCACCATGTGATTGTAATGTGCGTTAAAGAATGCATGCATGTGACCCGTGTGCGTGCTTGATGTGTTCAGTTTGTGATGCTTTGAGCCAAAGTACCTGATTAGGATAAAACACTCATATCAAATATCAGTGCAATTATTATAATTATTATCGTTATTGATGCTTGGCGATTTGCTTATATTTATGTGTATGTTTAGGGAACAGTTCACTGTTTATGCTGACTATATCAGTGTATGTTTTTTTTTTTTTGTGCAGGTATGCCATTCACAATGCTAAGGTCGGCTTCACACTGAAAAAGGTAGGTATACTATAATTAAACTGAAAAAAACTTTTCTCATCAGATCAAAGCAGAGTAGCAAACTGTCTGTGCGACATTTCCTTGAAAAACCTGACACCATCTAGCTTTTGCAAGTCGTGCAGATTTTGTGATTATGATGCTCTGTCAGTCAGCCCAACACAGCATAAGAAAAAGGTGGTTTAAGAAATTACCCTGTAAAATAGAAGAAAGGTTTGTTTATCAAACACTGATGATGATGATGGAGACTTGATACAGCGCTTGGCTCCACCCTGAGTGCCCATGGCGCTTAGGGAGAGGTTTTGAAAGGAAAGATAGTGAAAACAAACAAACAAAAAAAACTGGAGGTCATGCTGGTGATATTTTGTGGGAGCTATGGTTCTTTGGTAGCAGCAGCTGCATTAATGACGGCGTAGGCTCTGTGTGTGTGTGTGTGTGTGTGTGTGTGTGTGTGTGTGTGTATGAGAGTGTGTGTGTGTATCACTGTATGTGTATGAGAGTGTGTGTGTTTGAGAGTGTGTGTATGCGTGTGTGTGCTCTGGTGTGTTGAACTACCCATTGATTTTTTTTTTTTTTTTCCTGTGTTGCAGCAAGGTGAGAGCATGGCGGATGTTCGAACCCCGCCCAACTCCACCCATGTTGACAACATCCGTACTGTATTTGGGGCATCAATTGCCAGGTAAGACTTGTGTAGGCAGCATGTACCCTACTAATCCTCTGCTTATCCTGGGGGGGGGGGGGGGGGGGGGAGCTCCAAGAGAGTTTTTTTTTTTTTGGTGTGTGAGGAAGGAATATTTTTTTTTTTTTTTTTTTTTTGGGGGGGGGGGGGGAAGTGTGTGTGTGTGTGGGGGGGGGGGGGGGGGTGTTGGCCTGGGTTGTGTCAAAAGTTGAGAAAGTGTTCCACTTTGCAGGGAAAATTACTCATAAGGTGGGTTGTATTAGAGTGTAGACCCACTCACAAATCGAAATGTGGGAAGTCTCAAAGTAAAACAGAACAGAATTAGAAAGAATAAAATGCGGGCCACTCGGGGCAAAGAATTGTTCCTTCTCGTATGTGGCACCGTTCATTTGGGCCGATCGTCGGGGGTTCTCTCCGGGTACTCCGGCTTCCTCCCCCTCTGCTTTGGAAATGTTCAGCCCACCAACTTTGAAAAATAAATGCAATTCTAAATTCTGAAATTTAAATAGCTGAGCTGACCCTTCGCACCACGTGATTGTTATGTGTTTATGTCCATTGTGTGAGAGAATGCCTGTGATTCATGTGAGCGTGCATGTTGGGTTCAGTTTGCGGCGCACTGAGCCGATAGATGAAATTGGGTAAAGCGCCTATACAATACTCATTATTATTATGGTGATAGAGTGGCATAAAGAGAGTTAACCATTGACTGTGACTCACCAGCGCCATGTGGCATCAAGTGTCTATCAGCAGCAGCACAGCTGTTATTATTGATACCTGTTATCTCTTGATGTTCTAGTTCACATCAGAGGCAGTGTCGACCAACGTTTAGGTAACACTACCTGCCCAGATTCAAACTTTATCTCAGTAGAGCTTGCAAAAAAAAAAAAAAAAAAGGTGAGATTTAGTATTTGATTACCATTTCATGTACGCTGCAAACCTACCCCTGGTCAGATTCACGTATGTGTAGATAACTTTGTGGAAGGCACTGCCTGCCCAGATTAAAACTTGATCTCAGTAGAGCTTCCCCCCACCCCCCAACCCCCCCCCCCCCCCCAAAAAAAAAAAAAGAAAAAAGAAAAAAAAAAGAGATTTAGTATCTGATTACCATTTCATGTACGCCGCAAACCTACCCCTGATCAGCTTCACGTATGTGTAGATAACTTTGTGGAAGGCAAGGTTAAGCACCAAAGTTGACGGGAACGAACAACAACAGCAACAACAACAAAACACACAAAAAGCTCACAAGAAAATTGAAAAGCAATAATAGCCGACAACAAACCCCAAAACGTACATTTTCCATGTGTATCCTTTTTCACAGAAAAGTAAGCCAAGTTAGTGGTGCGTGTGCTTTACATTTTATTTTAATGCTTTTCCACATATTTCAATCCCAAACAGAGAAACAAACGAACACTCACTACTACACACACATAAAATGTAAAACATCACTGCACACATAGGTAGTTTATCATACACACAAGTAACATGTTTTGCTGCAGTTCAGACAAGAGTGGCTGCTCGGCAACTAGTGATTCAGATTAACCTGTGTCCCTGCTGATCTGTGTTAGGAAGAGAACAAATGATGCCTGTCTGTAATGAAGATGTGATCAGAGGAGAATGGCAGTTTAACTCGGGACCGTTGTCCTTGATGTCAGTGGAAGCAGGTTATGGATTGTTTTTGCCTCAATGTGGAGGAGAGAACTGTACTTTTGCCGAAGTCTGTTATTTATTACTGTCACCCCCACCATCTCCAATAGATGGCTCCACAAATCAAGCCTCGCCCCCTATACTTTGCCGTGTTGTGGCTAAACACAGTACGTCCATGACACCATTTTATGGACAAAGGGGATATTTCAAGATGAAAGAGACGGACGTAATGGCATTTTTCCTGAAAAGAGGTCAAGAGACTCACGGCTTTCTTTCCGTATTTCAGTGGTATTGAAATACATGTGCTTCCATCTTTGTAGTGTCTGGCAAGAAAGTTTGCCAGACCATGTCATGTGTTGTGCTCATTATGCCACGGCACACGATTGGCTGAAATCTTGGGGCTTGCCCCTTTTGATTGACAGGAGTATAGTCGTCAATTTCTGTGTCGTGGTCTTGATGTCAGAGTTGCAGCCACAGAGGGCTGCAGGGTCTTGTGGAGAATAAGATTGGGGGGGGGGGGGGGGGGGGGTGCTTTTCCAGAGTTGGATGCTGTAGTTTCGAGGGATGTCAGTTTTCTGTGTTCATTTCTTCACATTAACAGGTCTTTGACATCACCTGTATGCGGTGGAAAAGGACGTTAAACTCCCAAACACCCACCCACCCACCCCACCTTCACATTAACAGCCCTATTTCAATTTGTTACTTGGCGGAGAATTAGTTAAATTATTAGACGGGTTGTTAGTTAAGCCTGCTTCAGAGGACATTTGAAACCCTCACTCTTCCCCCTTCCCCTAGGAAAATGCAAACTTTTTATTGTTTATGTCGACAGATGTCAAATTTCTTGTGATACATGTAATTTCTTCAAGTTAATAGCCTTATTTGTTACTTGGCTGAGAATTAGTTAAAGTATTACCCGGTAGACAAGTTGGTAGTTAAGCCTGCTTCAGAGGACATTTACCCCCCCCCCCCCCCCCCCCCACACACACACACACACACATGCACGCACAAACACACACACACACACACACACACACACACACACACACACACACACACAGAGTAACAGTATACCCTTTGTAAAGAACCATTCTGAATTTATTTGCAAAACCAGCATGTTTATGTATTCCAAATCAGAGAGAGATAAAACTGCAGAAAGCAGATCCATACATCATATTCAGTTCGTACAATAGAGTTTTATCAAAAGAGAGATAATGGGCTTGTGCTGAATAGGAAGGCTAGCGCGCCAAGTGTAGTTTGCTGTTCCATTTGCTGCCTTCACCTGGTAGTCATGAAATAATAAGTTTACCCACACACATACATTAATATTGCATTTCCTTGGGCTTAGTTGGTTAACTGTTAAGAGCTCAGCCACCCCTGCCCACTATGTGATACTACTGGTTAAAAAGAACAAGCCACTGCACACCAGTAGGAGCCACTTCAAGCCACTATTACACAAGGCGTGGGTGTTCCCCGCTAGGCCTGAGACTGCTGCAGATTGCATAATAGTGTCTTGAAGTGGCGTCTAGTGATCTGGAGATTTCAAGTAAAATTGCAATTTTGGCTTGGGCTGTTAAGAGTTAAGGTGGCAGTGTACAGGACTTAAATGGGGAGTTGGTGTTCTTGCCAAACCTTGCACTTGCAACGATTGTATGTATATAGCACTTGCAAGATTTGACAAGGACACGATAGGAGTAAAAAAAAAAAGAAAAAAAAAGAAAGGTAATTTCTTATGTGCTTATGTGTTGGGTAAATGGGAAATGAAGTAAACAGCAAAAGGAAACCCAAGATTGTACATACATGTGCAAATGTGTGTGAAAGTATAAAAGATAAAACAAGCAATGAGCAATCCAGTCAAATTTATATAAAACTGCAGACTGACCTTAGTGACATGCATAGTATTGTGCATCAGATTACCCTGAAATTGGTTGAAGTGAACTCAGCTTTGTGGGTTTTCACATGAATGATATCAGATGTAAAATGCAGGCATGAACACCAGCACATTGTGAACATCATGACAATTCTATGAACCATCTTACGTCCTGGAAAAAATACAAAAACCGACCAATGCAGACTAAATCAACACATGATTTCATTTGTGGATTTACTTCTACTGAGTTTGCTTTTGGAGTTTGCTGTTTTTGAGATACAACAGGGGAAAATCTTGCTGTTTATTTATGAGCGAATCAATAGTTCACCATATCAAAGGCACTGAATGTGCAAATCTTCCTAAAACACGTGATATTTCTGTCTAAACCGTGATCAGACATGCATGAGTTTTTCATAGGTGAGGCTTCTGTTAGTGCGAATTTTATTAATATGATGTTTTATGGTGACCTATAATTTCCCTTCTGGAATTAATAAAGTAATTTGAATTTGATTTCGAATTTGAATGTCATTCTCAGTGTCGGCGTGAATGTAAACATGTTTGCGAAGTCTAGGATTTATTTCACATGCCATTTCACCCCAGTGACAGAAATGATTGACATGGTCTTGAAGTATTAGGGAAAAAATTAATTTGTTTAAGCACTGCACTGATTCAGAATAGTTTGAGACTGGCAGTGAAGAAAGTTTCTGGTGTGTCCGGAGTAAAATTACAGGTTGCATGAGCTTATGGTCCTGAGACCCCGTTTGTCTAAAAACAAAAACAAAACACCATATTTTTGTGGCTGACCTATGTAGTACTTCAGGTGCACAATTGGATTATGTTTTACACTGGGCTAAATCCCAACATCAGCAGCAAACTGGTCATTTGTGTAATTAAAATTTGTGATTTTATTAATACTATATACACACTGTAATAGACGGCTCCACTCGGCAAGCCCAGAGGCCAACGCCCCGCCCCTTTACTCTGTCGTGTATTTGCGTCATTTTATTGGAAAAGGTGTAATTTCAAGATGAAAGAGATTGACGTAATGGTCTCTTTTTTTCGAATGACGTTAGTGGATTTACGCTTTCTTTACACTTTCACGAGTTTTAGTCATAACGAACTACATGTGCTTTCTTCTTTGAGGTATCTGGCAGACCATGCCACGTTGTGCTCATAATGCAGCGGCACGCGATTTGTGGACTTGGGGAGGGGGGTGGGTGAGTGGGGGGGGGGGGGGGGGGGCTAGTTCCTTTTGCTTGAAAGGAGTGGAGTCGTCTATGAACCCATTGTGCTTGATCATATAATTATTATATGTATGTATGATGTATGTGTATTATACAAACTATGAGCAGATGTGTATAGAGACAGGTCTAGTCAGTGGAAACAAAGAGATCAAAATGTCAATGTACACGGAATACTTCTTTATAAGGGCACTTCAGGGAAAATTGGTTGTGTGTGTGTGTGTGTGTGTGTGTGTGTGTGTGTGTGTGTGTGTGTGTGTGTGTGTGTGTGTGTGTGTGTGTGTGTGTGTGTGTGTGTGTGTGTGTGTGTGTGTGTGTGTGTGTGTGTGTGTGTGTGTGTGTGAGTGAGAGAGAGAGAGAGACTGAGACTCAGTCTACGGAGAGAGAGAGAGAGAGAGAGAGAGAGAGTGTGTGTGTGTGTGTGTGTGTGTGTGTGTGTGTGTGAGAGAGACTCAGACTCAGTCTACGGGGGGAGAGAGAGAGAGAGAGAGAGAGAGAGAGAGAGAGAGTGTGTGTGTGTGTGTGTGTGTGTGTGTGTGTGTGTGTGTGTGTGTGTGTGTGTGGAACAATTACGGTGCTGTGTCAAACTCAAAATAAGCTGCTTTTTTTTTGGGGGGGGGGGACTTGGAGAGAGTGTGTGTGTGTGCGGGGGTGGGGGTGGGCGGGGGGGGGGGGGGTGGTGTAGGGGATGGATCTGGATTTCAGAGCAGCTGCACTGAAACAGTATAATAATTATTTTACAAGTGAAAAGCAATAACAAACAAAACATGTTTATCGTCATGAATGAGAACTGGCAGTTTGTTGGAAAGCTGTGTTGAAATTCTTATAAATTGGTAACGACAAAACAAAACAAAACAAAACAAAAAAAACCCAGAGACATTTCCTGTACATATACAATGTGATTCTTTGAAGCAAAATTCAGCAAGCACATTCTGCACGTTGTATTTAAAATCTGTATATACAATAATGAATATAAAGACGCATTCATTTACTTCAGGGTGAAATGTGGGATGGATGCACACAGCATGAAAACACATTAATGTAACAGATAACAGTGAAATGTGGAATGGTAGTAGGAACGTGATTTTTTTGTTTTTTTTGCTGCTTAGTCCTTGATATGTAAGGTTTAGTTTTACTTATGACTTTTTATTTTGAATGATGCCCTTTTCAGTAGTCATTTGGCTTCTCTTGTACCTAGCCTTCTCCTCTCCAGCACGTGATTACGGTTTGATTAGCATTTTCTTTCATTTCTTACAGTATAACCAATAAGTGATGACTGAAGTCGCACCTCTGAAACAGCTCAGAGCGCTCAATGAGCCTTAAAAATAAATAAATAAATAAAATTGACCTTTAGCCCTTTCACTGCCACACGCGTTTCGGGTTCACGTACGGATAACATCTCTTCGCGTCACTCTGCTGCAAACAGGAATCAAATCAGAGAGCTTTTTCCCTCCAACTACTGGAAAGTCTAGATTTAACATTTTAAACTAATTTAACAGTGGGGCTACTGGTGCGATTCGTGAAATCCTGCGACAGCGGCAGTGAAAGGGTTAAAAGTCTCAGTGCGTATGACAGGCATACAAAACCGTCTGGAAAACGTTTTATCGAATGTGCTGACTGTGTGGGTCAGAGTCAGTCACTCGGGTCACAGTACAGCACCTGAAACCATTGTTGTGACTCTGCCCGACGTATATATGCTGCTCTAGAAGTGTACCGCTTACTGAGCAGACGACGTTGTTTGGTTGCGGACTGAGGACCAGTTAGACGGCGATGATTGGTGGCTATTTTTAGACGATTTGTCGAGTCCCAGTCTGTTCGGGAACGGACCATAGGCTCAAAGAAAGTCGTATTTCTCTAATATTTAGAAGCCACAGTGTCACGAAAACGGACGCGATGGTCAAATGGAACATCTTTCTATCTAGCTGATCACCGTAGAGCTTCGAAAGTGGCAGTTTTCCCTCACAGCGGCGTTACGAACACAGAGATTTGGAAAGTTTTCAGGAGTTTTCAATTCTCTTGCCAGCGCTTCTGCGCTCTAGTTTGGTGTGTAGCCGGCAGGGACAGCTATGGCGATCTCAAAACCATGGTAATCAGGGTTAATCATCTGTCGGGCTCGCTCTTGCGCGTTATCGATCACACGGTTGTAATCCGAACGAGAAAACCGCGAGGGGGCGCAGCTGGCTTCTCGCGAGATAGACGAGATAAGTTAGAAATCCCCAGTGCATGCGCCCGGCAGGTGGCGGGTTGACTGAGAAACACGTACCGCAAAGACTTTGAGAGAGAATGTGTGTGTGTGTGTGTGTGTGTGTGTGTGTGTGTGTGTGTGTGTGTGTGTGTGTGCGCGCGCGCGCGCGTGCGCAAGCCGTAAGCAGTGTAGACTGATGAACGTCGGAGATGTAGTGTCTCCCGATCAGTTTGGCCGAAATAAGAATTAGGCCTACCTGTGGTTCTGGTTACCCGACTGTATCTAGATTTGTTTTCACCGCTGACCTTAAACTTTTTTTTTTAACCGACCAAACCAGCACTAACATTTAAAAAATCCATAAACTGACAACAGCAACAACCTCAGACGGGCAAACACACACGCAGACACCGGAAAACAGTATGGAAGGAGAATGCTCACTAACTGAGACCTCTCTCTCTCAGTGTCTCTCTCTCGCTTTCCCCTTCCCACTCTCTCCCTCTCTCGTAATTTGTGATCTGCCATTGCAAGTTTGCTGTAAATGGGTGTTTATTAAGAATATTATAAGTTAATCTTGTTAACGTTAAAAACTGTTTCATTGCATCTCCACTATACGCTACGAAATAAATTTGTTTATACCAAAACAGTAGGGATCTCTCCCCCCCCCCCCCCCCCCCCCCCCCCCCCCCCCCCGCACTTCCCCTCAATTCTACCCTCGCCCAATCAGTTGGCTTCGGTGCGTAAAAACGAACAGGAAAAGCAGTAAAGAAAGAAAGAAACAAGCTGTTGGGTTGCCATCTGACAGTGCACTTACACACACCGGCATCCACACGTTATCGGGAAAATTGGAAATGAACAGCAAAACAAAACCAGTTTCATAACTCAGCCTGAAAACTCTAACTCAGACCTGAGGTGGCCTGCTAGCAGCGCACCAGAGAGCACGTGAGTTTTCGCTGGGCTCAGCCCTGAACTTGAAACGGGGAAAACCCACAACAAACGACGAAGAAGGCGTGACGACCTGACGACTCTTTGTGTGTGTGTGTGTGTGTGTGTGTGTGTGTGTGTGTGTGTGTGTGTGTGTGTGTGTGTGTAATTGGAATCCCAGATATTTTTTTTTTTGCCTATGAGAGTAATGCCAATAGTATATCTAGTTACGTCTCCTGGTATCTCTTTATTACACCCACGTATGTCTTCCAGCAGCAGTTGCTTGGCACAAACACTCTTTATTGTGGTTACATCTCCTGTTCTGATCACATTCTCTCACGCCCTGACATTTCATACACAGTAACCGCCGTGGTGATAGATGTGATATTTTTCCTTCTGAACAGACACGGAGTTGACATTAATCTGTGTCGTAACAAGCTTGTCTTAGCGGGTCATTTTTTTCTGCCTCGCCAGTCTTTTGAGTCGTTTTCATAGTGTTCACGAGCGTATTGTCTTTCCCGCACACCGCTGGGAGCCGAGGTGGTCGAATGGTAGAGCGAGCGTTGGACTTCTAATGCTCGGGTCGTGAGTTCGATCCCGGCTGGGGCCAAATATTGTGCTGGCTTTTTCATCGTTGCCCCGTCTTTGATATCACCCTATGTGGTGGAAAACCCCTAAACCCCTAAACACCCACCCACCCTTTCCGCACACCGCTAACAGGCGGTTGAAGATACCGAGAGTTGACGTTTGTTTCAACATATGGTATCAGGTTGCAAAGGTTGAGCCATTTCACTCAATTTTCTTAGCCACGCGCTTTTTCTAATCCTAGGAATGTGGTGAACACAGACTAAGAAGAGCTGCCGGTAATTATGGTCTTGCGTATTTGGAGTAGTTTTCTGATGATCGGCTGCCATCCATGTCTTTCAGTCGTGAACGAAATTTTTGCATTGTCATATGCGCTCACATTGCCTTTAGCTGCTAAGCTGCACCTTTGAGGACCGTTTTCATTGCCAGAAGGCAGGGTAGGCACAAAGATGTTAGCAGTCAATAATCATGGCCACCCCATGCTGTTATTTTATTTTTTTTGGTGGTTTTCGCAATGCCACTTTCTCTCACGTTGCCTGTCATTGCTAAGTTCCACCATTTTTATCGTCAAAACATGTACTGACGACACCTGTAAGAAGAGGTATGGTGCACGATCCTTTAATAATGCATTCAGCTCCCAAACTGTGAAACGCTCTTCCTGAGTCAGTGAAGGAGGCAGTCATCATATCACCGCATTCCTCATCTCATCATCACCCCAGTTATCATCTGCACTTAAAAAAAGTATCTAACTTTTTAAAGCCTCCCTATGCGCCGTGAGCACTCAGTTACGGTGGAGCCGTGCGCTATGCCAAAGTCGTCGTCGTCATCATCATCATCATTATCATCATCCACTCAGACGGACTGATGTGCCAGCCACAATAAATCTTCCCCCCGTTTGTCTGCTGTATCTCTGATTATAGAGCGTATGAACGTTTCTCCTGGAGTAACTCTGCACTTGATAAGTGAAGGTTGGATTTGATTTGATTGGAAAACTCTGTCAAGACGCACAGCATTCAGTGTGTAAAAGAAAGATCAAGATCAGACAGGATCTGTATTCGATGTGACGGATGCAGCTGGCCAGATAACAGTCTTGGGACTAAGTCGAACCAGCACGTGCCTTTTGCTGTACAGCACATTGCACAGGCCACTCCCGGCGAAGGTGGATTTCTAGGCTTCGTTCCTATGATGAACTGAATAACATATTTGCGGTTTGTTCCGCTTCACATATTTCAAGCTGTACTCAGGAGAGCAGCAGACTTTCTCGCATTGTCTTTTGCTCAGTTGCGTTGACGTAAATCCTCATCAGCAAAAACTTTGATTAGGCACACAGCAGTCATTTGAAAGAATTGTATACGAAATTTATACAGAAACACCACAATCAAAGCCTGAGTTGTTCGATGAGACACCGGACCATGCAATGGTTTCAAAAAAAGAAAGAAAAAAGAAAAGAAAAAAAAAGAGTTCACACCTTCGACGCCTTGACAGGAGAGCAGCAAACTTTCTTCCCCGACACAGCCATCCTGTTCTGGAAGGTCTTGTCGGGGCTGTCGCCCGGGTTGTAACCTCCGTTGACGTTCGTGATTGGAACATCGTCTTCACAGTTCTTGCAGTAGCGGTCCGCGTTGGTGCAGTGAATCATGGGCATGATCTCGCCCAGCTCCGCGTCCTCCTTGCACAGGTCCTCGCAGCACAAGGTCACGTTGTTGCAAGGTCGGTCCCGGTCAAGGTCATGACCCCCGCCGTTGGAGTTCGTACTGACCATGGTGGCGAGGTTGGCGATCTGGGTGGGCCGCATGCTGCTCCTGAAGCTGCAGTCACGTTTTTTGCCCCTGTAGGTCACAAGAAGTGTATTCAAATGAGGCGGGTCAATGAAGGGAATTCAGTTGAAGTAGGTTGCGTTGTAAGAGGATCGGATGGGTGGGTGTTTGGGATTTAACGTTCTTTAACGTTCTTTTTCACCATGTGTGGGTGATATCAAAGACGGGGCAACGAGGAAAGAGACCAGCACACATATTGGGCCCCAGCCGGGAATCGAACTCACGACCCAAGCATTGAAAGTCCAACGCTCTACTGTTCAGCTATCCCGGTTTCCCTCGGTATTACAGTGTACTGATATCAAGAGTGAATGAATAGGAGCTAGTCACAGGCTGCCGTAGGCTAGTGTCCGCGTGAATGGCAAGACGCTTTATAGTGTTTGCCGAGTCCGTTTTTAGGTATCGCGACCCGGGAAATCCCGAGAACTGGGGTTTGTCGGTCAATCAGAATGGGACCGGGGGCTAGTGCCACTAACAGTGCACCCAAACCAACAATTGGTGTGCTCAGTCCCCCCCCCCCCTCCCCCCACGCCTTACCGGTTGACCGACTGCCCCCCCCCCCCCCCCCCGCCCGGCTGTTCACGAACGTATTTCTAATTCGTGAAGGAAATGCCTTCTTGAGGGTTCTGTCCTAAGCGACCCCGATCCTACAGTAAGTGTGGGGAACCAGGATAGCCGAATGGTAGAGCGTTGGACTTTCAATGGACTTTCAATGCTCGGGTCGTGAGTTTGAATCCCGGCTGGGACCAAATATTTGTGCTGGCCTTTTTCTCGTTGCCCCGTCACGGGCCGTGTTTAATATCACCCATACGTGGTGGAAAAGGACGTTAAACTCCCAAACACCCACCCACCAATAAGTGAATAGCCCATATTCGTGATTGTTAAACTGAGTTCCCTCTTTTTTTCCTTGTATTTGTAGAGTTCATTAAAGTGCTTTGAGCATAGTTTTTGAGAAGAGATAAAAACAGGCATTGTTGGCATGTTGGAAAATGGCAGATTTGGTCTAATGGTTGGCCCGTTTTTTTTCCTTTTCTGTTTTTTTTTTTTTTTTTTGGTTGGTTTTTTTCCCACCTTATCCTCGGGCATGTGGAGGGCATAAACAGAGTGCACAGTTTCCTGTAGCAAGGACGCCGCGTCATTAGACTGGGAAAATTTCGTTAGTATTTTTTTAATTTTATATTTTATTAAAAAGATTTTTGGTTGCTCCCTGTCAGTAGACATTTCCTTCTGCTGGAAACCATACTTTCCTTTGGTTTGAATTTTTTTGTTGTTAAAAAGTTTGCCAGCCTGACATTTATGGAAGCCACAGTGTAGAAATCATTAGAAGAACGAGACCTGTAGAAGCAGCATTTCTGGAAGAGGCGGCGGTAGCCCAGCTGAACGTCTCTCAGCCGAAAGGCGTACACGATTGGGTCGGCCAGCGCATTGAGCAAGAGGAGAGCGTTCAAGTAGCGGTTCGCCCGCAGGAACGTGGCGTACATCTGTTGCACCAGTTTCTTGTCCAGCTGGACCTGCGGACATGAGGCAATATAGTTATAGTGATGATGATGATGATGATGATGACTTGATATAGCGCACGGCTCCACCCTGAGTGCTCACGGCGCTTTGGGAGAGGTTTTGAAAGGAATGATAGTGGGGAAGAAAAAAGAAAGCGGCAGATGATTAGGCCTACTGGCTTATTAGTGATTAGTATGGAGCGTGAACTACCGGATTAATGGTGGTGTGATATTTATCATGTCCTTGGCAGTCCTCGTGTAGTTCTCTACCGTCGAATGGTAAATAGAGTTTTCACAATGAGGTGCCCTTCGATTACGGAAAAGACACCACACGAGTTTGTTGATTTCGACTGAGAAACTGGTCGCCCCCATTCCCGTACGGCGTCGAACCGCGTCATGTCACGACGTAAATTATCCTTTAGTCGCTTTTTGCGTCATGTCGTGACGTCAATCCTTTGGCCAGAACACGCTGCTGGAAGATTGCTAGGGGTAGAGTCTCATCAGTATGTGCACTTTTTAGGTACATCCGTAGTTCACGTGTGATTTGAATGGATACAGTGCTGCACCACGTATGGGGAATTTCGGATTTTTAAACCATGACCTGTAATGGTGGCAGAGTGGTAGAAAAGGACATAAGCACCATTAATTGGATGAGCGTTTAGGATGGCCTTCGCACCAGTTGACCGTTAAGTTCGCTATCGTCATGTGGTGTGATCACTATAATGGTTAAAGTGCTTATCAGAGTTTTGTACAGTCAAACGACCCATGTGCTTATCAAACGTATGCCGCTTTGGTCCGTTTACCAGATGGCGGTAGAGTCTCATGGCATTTATGAGATATGCTACTGTCAGAGACGAAATGTGTATAGGAATGTGGATAGCGATATATTGGTTCCGTGTAGGTCAGTGTCTGTAGTTCATGGCACACTGTGGAGAAAGAGAGAGAGAGAGAGAGAGGGGGGGGGGAGAGGGAGGGAGAGAGAGAGAGAGAGAGAGAGAGAGAGATGTTTCTTTTACTTGTCGTGCCTGGATACATAGATCATAAAAATACATTGCACTAGCTAAAGTTGTCTTGAGTACCCTTTTTAACTACCTCAGGCAACAATTTCTACAGAAGGCTCCCCAAACCGTGGCTTATCCCAAGGCGTCCCTTGTCCTTTGTTGCAATGAGGTTGCATTGAACGGAAATTCGTTTCAGAGAACGAGCCTGCTGGACTTCCTCCATAAACTGTGAAGAAAACGAATTTTCCAACCTCTTTCTGCACCCGCATGCATGCGTGTTATGAGGCTGTTAAGAGGGTAAACTGCATTGTTACAAATTTTCTCTAGAAAGGGATCGACCAGTGGCAGAGAAACAAAGAGAATACAAAGGGAAATTGAGTTCTTTTTCAGAAGCCTCACTCGGGGGTCTCTCTCTAGTTCCGAGGGTAATCTAATCGTCTTATGCACGGTAATTGTCCATATCTTTGCTTTTCAACTTGTGTCTCGGGGGGTCAGTCAAGTCGGCGGGGACGTTTATGCGGTGCTACATGTAATTCGATTCAGAAGTTTCGACGACGATCGCTCTGAGGTAAAGTCACGTGTCCCAAACATGTCATAAATATAAATAAATTAGCATGAAGGTGCAGCGTCTCCTGCATGTCCTAGGTTTATATTGCCCCGTAGATCAGTTTGCATCAGTTGCCCAACGTTACACTTTTGTTTGTTTTTTTCACGTAGTGCAGACACACTTAGCCGCGAATTAGTCTGTGGCTTGCGCGGCGTTACGTCTCAAAAACTCGACTCACTCACTCACTCCCAAACATGAGCTTGTACGCGTCTTTACGTTGTCACAACGTTTATGTTGGCTAACGATACCGCGAGCCGATTTCTCGGTAACTATCGTCACACCACGCTACCATTTTCATGCCACAGATCGTTCTGAGCTGTTTTCATGGTATCTAACACGCACCACTTAGACATCTGGACCTACCATCCTACCACTGAAACACCCAACAGATCTAAGGGTATCTCAACGTTCACAGGACCCCCATTCACCTCCCACCGGGAGAGGGTGTGTGTGTGTGTGTGGGGGGGGGGGGATGGGGGTCGGTACAACCTAGGCCATGTGAATAGATGATTTTAGTCGCTCACGACCATGGTTTCGGGTCAATGGGACCCTCATGCGGCATACCCAAGAGGCAAGCAGCGTCCAACCAGCTTTAAAAGGCTGCCCCAGAATATTCTGGTGCATCTGAAGTACTAGCAGGAGTTGCTGCCCAGGGCCCGTATGTAAAAGTCGAGGTTAGGGCTTTTAGCCCCAGGCTAGAGTCTATCCTCGGACTAAACTAGCTCTTGGGTTAAATTTTCTGGGTTTTGTTGTTGTTGTTGTTTTAAATCAAGGAGCGGGCCCATTCCAGCAAGGTGCCTAAGCCGGCGGTTATAGAAGGACTTTTTTCTTCCTTTCTTCGCTTCCTTTTTTTAAAATTTAATTTTGCTTTTGGGTTTCTTTTGACCTAGTCTGGGTTAGGCCCGTAGCCGTGGGTTAAAATAACCTCGACTTTTACATACGGGCCATGTATATGAATCGAATGGCACCGGGAAAACTTTAGGCCATCGTGAGTGACATGCGCTGTGTCAGTTAAGCACTCAGCCCGAAAAAAAAATCCCACTCTAACCTGCTGGCTGCTTAAACTGGTGTAGAGTTTTCACGGTGGGATGTTCCCCACAACGTAAAAGAAACGACAGGAGCGTGCTGATGACAGCGGAGAAAAAGAAAATGCTGTGCTAACGAGCAGTTCGGTTTTTCGGCTGAAATCTGCAAGCGAATGTCGTTTATTTTGCGTAATCGGGCACGCTGCGTCGTGAACATGATTTATACACCGTCCTTGCTTTGTGTTTGTTCCATCAGTCTCTGTCCGCATCCCAATATCTCAAAAGAAACATTGCACTTTACGCAAATTTACAAAAGGGCCTGTTCTATCCGTCCTGTGTGTACGCGTGGGAAACTACTTCAGTTGGAAGTTCACATTGAATCAAAGCTGCAAAAGTAAACACTATATATAACCACTGCAAAGTAGCTGAGGCTTTCGGAACGGACGGAAAAAAAATAATAGTATATCATTCAAGCAAAGGCATGCGTAGCGAAGCCGCGGCAGTGATTCCCCTTGGTTTCTTGTAGTCTCCCCTGTCCACTGTCTATAGTGCATTGGGGGGTTGACAGTTAATCAGTTCATTTGAATGTGACACCTGTCCCTCGGTAGAAGCTCCAGGCTTCATCACAAGAGCAGGTACAAACACGAGAAAGTTGACAAGGTATTCAAGTGAACATTTTGAGGCATGCATTCCTCTAATTCCCCGAAGGTGTACTTCTGGGAGTTGTGGCTTTAACTGACCTGAATGGCGAGAGCGATCTGGAAGAGACAAGATGGCAGCCAGCAGACGGCGAATGTGCCGATAATGAGCAGCGTCGTTAGCAAGGCTTTCCGGTTCCGGGCGTAGTCCAGCCGGTTGTTACGCCCTCCGCGGTACGTACGCCTCACCTGAATGGGCAAAGGGATTGAAAGCTGGACGTATGTGGACAGATACAGAGCTTAAACAATCTTCCGCCTTTTGCCGGATTTCCACCTTTGGCTAAAAAATATTTCCTCCGCGCCGAAAGTGTTCCCTCCACTTCAAAAAAAAAAAAAAAATGCAAAATGCACCAAATTGCACAGATTTTAGTCGAATTCTCAAAATTTTTCTTCCAGAACTGTGTTTCCTTCTCTGAAGTACTGAATATCGTGTCAAAATGCACTAAAATTGCACAGATTTTAGTTTAACTCTAAAAATCTTTCTTCCAACAAAAGCGTTTCCTCCTCTGAAGCACTTTAAATCATGCCAAAATGCACATGTTTTAGTTTAATTTTTTTTTTTAAATCCGGGGGAGTATGCTCTCCGGACACCCCTAGCATAATGTTTGCTTTGCAGACGCACGCCCTCATGGCCTTGCCACTTCGTCAATAAAGGCTACACATTTTCCCGCCCTTTGGGTCATGGGCCATTTAAGCCCTGTATACAGTCAGATCTGTGTAAGACGGTCAGCCAAGGGACTGGGCCATATTGGCCGTCTTAGACAGGTGGCCAGCTTAGACAGGGTGCCAAGTCAAGGCAGAAATTCTGCTTACCTTTGAAACTTACAGTGATCGGACAGGTCAAGCAGAAAGGGTCGAAAGCTTTGTGCAATGTTGTTGTTAGTGCGTCCTTCTTGTTTGGACTGCCAGTTACCTCGTTTCCCTGATCATTTTTGGGGGAGACGGGATAGCCGAACGGTAGAGCGTTGGACTCTCAGTGCTCGGGTCGTGAGTTCGATTCCCGGCTGGGGCGAAGTATTTGTGCTGGCTTTTTTCTCGTTACCCTGTCTTTGATATCACCCTTACGTGGTGGAAAAGGACGTTAAACTCCCGAACACCTAGCTGCCCACCCCTGATCATTTAGTTTGAACCACAGTATGCCTGTGCAAGCTGAGTCGGCATCACCCTGAATTCCCTCGGACCCCAGAACTGACCGTATTCAGTGCAAACTAGCAGTTATGGCGTGTCGTCATTTCGATGGTACCCTCCCGCCTTTTTTTTTTTTTTTTTTTTTTAATAGCTTAAAACTTTCTTTTTTTTATATTTTTTTTATATTAATCTCTTTTTCAACACACACACATACATATATGTATACATACACACACACAATCAATACTATAATAGAAAGAAAAAAAAAAACGAAAAGAGAGAGAGAGAGAGGACCCCCCCCCCCAAAAAAAAAAGCTAAAAAAAAAACCAAAAAAAAACCTAAGGGCCTTATTTTGTCCGCTTCACTCTGCACCTACAATCCTTCGCGTACCCTCCGCTCATCCAGCGAGAAGCTTCTCAAAATTCCTGAGAGAAATTTGAAATCTTTTGGCGCACGCTGTTCCCGGTTCACCACCCCAACAGTCTGGAACTCGCTGCCTACTAGCGTGATACAGCAACCTACTCTGTCTTATTTCAAATCAGAAACTTACCTGTTTCAGCTTGTCTTCTACTGAGTCTTGTAACCGTGGTGCCTGCTGTTTTAGGATGTGTTCTATGTGCGTGTGAGTGATGTGTGAATTCGCAGTGAGTTGATGTATTTTCAAGAATTGCACTATAGGAATGATTTGATTATTATTATTATTATTATCCCCCATACAGCTTCTTTTGGGGCGGACATGACAATTGAGGCAGAATTGACCGACCCCGGAAAAGTTTTTAAATCCATTGCTCAAGCGACTTCCCCAAGGGAAACCCGGAGGAAGCTCAGTGCTTGTGTCTCCATGGGAACGAAGTTACAAAAGCTGCTGTTTACAAAAGGCAGTAGTGCTACTGGAAACAGGACGGTCGTCTCAGGCTTCTCACCTCCACGTATATTCGGATGTAGGTGAAGAGGATGACGGCGAAAGCGAGGAAGGCCACAGCGAAGATGAGGTACTCGCCATGGTAATCCGAGTACTGCACGTACTCGCAGTAGTTGAGCTGCTTGGACACCTTGCGGAACTTGGACACGTCAGCAAAGAACACCGAGCAGCCTCCGACGAAGGCGATAAACCAGATGACGCAGATGATCAGGTTACCGTTGGTGCGGCGGAGTCTGTGCGGGTAGTGGAGCGGGTTCATGATGGCGACGTAGTGGTCCATGGCCATGGCGAGGAGGTTCAGCAGGGAGATGACGATGGCCATGGTCTTGAGCGCGAAGTGGAACGTGCTGGCGCATGCGTACGCCAGGCGTTCTTGGGGCGGGGTGGAGAAGGAGGGGACGACGTTGAAGATGCGGTTGAGGAGATGGCTGAGGGTGCTGATACTCAGCAGCATGTCGGACGCTCCCAGGCTCACCACCAGCTTCAGGTGCGTCACCTGGCGACACAGACACAAAAGCAAAATGGAATGAACCGGCCCCCGTAGTGTAGTGGTTAGCACTTCGGACCGTGGACCGGGAGACCCGGGTTCGAATCCCAGCCGAGGCAAGCGGGATTTTTCCCGTTTAGGTCGGCTCCCACCCAGAGCGGGTGTGCTATGGGCCCAACGGGGAGGCTGTTGCCACACAGCTGAGATTCACCCACTTCACGGGTGCGACTTTAGGGGTGCTTCCCTTGGTATGACACGTCTTATAATGTGGATGATTACACGGCCGGCACCGCAGGTGCCGTAGTTCCCGGGCCTGGCTAACGCCGGGATATTTATGACAGGAAGCGTGGAATGCGGCCCTGTGCCGCAGTCCCAAACCACACATGAAGGTGCAGCGTCTCCTGAATGTCCTAGGTTTATATTGCCCCGTAGACCAGTTTGCATCCTTTGTCCAGCGTTACATTTTTGTTTTTTCATGTAGTGCAGGCACACTCAGCCGCGAATTAGTCTTTGTGGCTTGCGCGGCTTTAAGCCCTAAAAACTCACTCACTCACTCACCCCAAACCACACGGACCTCCATGGTATCATCTTACCATCATCCTCATCTCCACCCTCATGCATAATAAAAATTGCCCCAGCTTTCGAGCCCTCCTTGGATTCCACCCATGACCTGGGAGGAACACCACTGGAACTGGCAAAAAGAGTTGGGGCAGCCCCCCCCCCAAAAAAAAAAAAAAAAAAAAATTCCGACCGTCAGATTGTAATATGGTCTAACTGCTTCTCAACTCCATGGCGATTTTACGAAAATGACGGTAGCAGGGCTTAAAATCTTCCACATTTCGGCGGATTTCAATCTCTGCCAAAAGATTTCCTCCCCCGAAAAGTGTGTTTCCTCCTCTAAAGCACTTGAATCATGCCAAAACGCACCAGTTTGCTCCGATTTTAGTCTAAGTCTAAAACTTGCCCTCCTCAAAACGCACCAATTTACTCAGATTTTAGTGTAATTGAAAAAAAATTCCGGGGGAGCATGCCCTTGTACACCCTAGCTGCTTTGCAGGCGCGCGCTTCTGGCTTTACAGCTTGTCACTAAATGCTACACAAATTTCCTCCTTTTGTGCTAATTGCTTTTCCAATCCATGGAGATTTTACCAAATGACGGTAGGTATCCAGTAATAGGTTTAGTACTTTGCAGACGCGGCCTGGACTGAAACTTCCTGGCGGGTTAATCGTCCATGTGCCTTGCTCATCGCTCCGTTAGGTACGTTTTTCCAGAATCTGTACAGATCGCGGTCGAATGTCGACTGCCTGTGTAAGTGCCTTGGGCCGTCACTTTAGTTGCAATTTCGACACTCAGGCGATTTTCGCCAATCTTATTCCTTGTTTGAGATTGAGCTTGTAGCCTCGATGGCCCAGTGGTTTCCTCACTCTAGCACGCGTGTGGTTTACAGGCAAACGCTGTGTAGAGGTTCCTCACTTAGGGGGAAAAATGCCCTCCATTTTGCTTCTTATGGAGGGTTTACGTGGAATCTGCCCTCCCTCCCCCCACCCTACCTTCCGAAACAGAGGTAGGGGAAGAAATGCACTTGACCTAGCATTAGCAGAACCAAAACTAGCAAAAACAGCAACAAAAACAAACCACACACACGCACGCACGCAACCTTCGCACTCACGCACGCACAGACACAGACAGACACACAGACACAGACAGACACACACACACACACACACACACACACACACACACACACACACACACACACACACAACCCGACTTGAGAACCGGGCTATGAGCGCTGCTTCTGAGAAAGGAGCTTAGAAAGTGAGAATATGGAAGAAAAAAGAGGGGACGAGCAGGGATGAGTAAAAGAAAGCGAGAGGGTGCGAAACTGCGGAAGTCCCCAAAGAGGGGGCGTATCGCACGGCATGCCGCTCAGTAATTCAGCGTCACACTTTTCAGTGGTACAAGATAATATTAAAAAGCTTTGCATTTTGTTTTCGGCCATAGCTATTTGCCAGCTCCATTGATGTTCCCAAGTCGTGGGTGGAAACTGGGGAAGGTTCGGAAGCTAGGGCAATCTTTGTTATGCAGGTCGAAGGACACAAATACACAGGGCCTCAGAATGCCTACATATTCCCTGTTAGCCTCAGGCATCATGGTCACCCCTAAAAATGCTTCAGTCTAGAAACAATTACTACCATGAACAGACCATTCAAAGGCACGCACCTGACAGGTTAAGAAAAATTTGAATGTCTCCTTTCCGCTAAGGCCTCACTGGACTAAGGCACGTCTACTTTCTGTTTAGGCCAGAGAGGCAGTTCACACAAATCCGCTTGCCTCACTTGTGTCCGACCTCTGTGCAGAAACTAAAGTCCCAGCTTCACTGGCAGCTTGCCTCTTTTTGCGACCGCCTGGCATGCACCTTAACCTACTTAACACAAAAATCACGAAAATCACGCATTTTCATGACAACAAAAATCACTACAGACTAGCACACTTGCCAAACAGGGTACCTCAAATAAACACTGCACATTATCCCGCGGTCAATTTGTGTCCTTACGCCTGGATGAGGATGATGGTATGGTGGTGAGGGGCAGGTCTTACCATTCCACTTGGTCCCATGATAGTGGCCACGATAGACAGAAAGTTGGCGGCCAGGGACAGCAGGCACAGGGTCAGACTGATTATGGCGACCGGCTGTGACAACACGATCCTCGCTCGCTCCGACAACGTCTGCACTTCAGCCTGTTGCCATGGTAACGACAGGTTGGCCATGACCTTGCCGCTGCCGTTTTCAGGCATCGCCTGGGTGACGGTGATGTAGGTGATTCCCAACTCCAGTAGGCTCTGGTTCACCACACCCTGCATGGTGATGTGCTAGTCCTGGAACAGAAAGGGAGAGATCCTGATGTCGCCAGCTTACATTAGGTCATGCATGCCTCATTTGAGGGCATCAGTCTACAGAGGCTTCGAGTCTGCTACCCTGGGAACTGAAAGGCCTGCAATCTCAGTAAAAAAGCCACAAACAGTGTTTAAAAATCAAACAACAAACAAACAAAGAAAAACCTATTCGACTGTGCCAAATGCACGATCAACTCTGTTACAATTACAGAGTTTTCAGCGTCCCTGAAACCCTTGAAAGCCCAAGGCAGCCTGATTTCACAGCTCCGTGTGCGTTTTGACATTGAGCGAGAAAGATCGCAGTGGCTAGTCTTCTCGCGCTGCACACAACACCCGCTAGTCGCTGTAGCGATGTGTCTCACTGACCAAAAGCACAATGAAGTCACAGCACGTTCACGGTCTGGTTTTATAAGGGTCTCCCAAGCACTGAAAACTCTGCAACTGTGACAGCGTTGCCTGCATTATCCAAAGTCGCAGGAGCCGCAGTGTTGAAAAACACAGTGTTTACAGCTTTTCGTTGAGAATTCATTCCTTCAAGAGTTCGACCAAACGACTGAGCAGGCGCCCTCGCCGGCCGGGCAAGCGTTTTAGATTGCCTGCGCCTAGGAAGTTGGTGTGGAACCTTGCAAGAAGAACGCCACAGGACACTAACAGCTTCAGGGGCATGTAGCACAACTACGCTAAATATAGTAAAAAATTTTGCCCCTTTTAAAATGTTTGTGTAGACTAAAAAATGGCAATCTGGGGCTTTTTGTTAGTTTTGAAATAAATTTCATGCCAAGTAATAGTAAAATTAGGGACGAATGAGCCTGGCTTGTGGACTGTATTTAATGCGCGGCTGGCACAGGAGCCAGCAGACGACAGGGGAATGAGTGGGTATGTGGTCGCTGCTGACATTGCCGTAAACGGTAAAAAATTATTGGAATTTGTTGAAATTTACTCTACACATGAGTATTTGGCTGCCGGATTTTTTTTATTTATTTTTTTTTGGGGGGGGGGGATTTTAAAGCATTTCTAGGGTGTCATATGCAACGTTATTTTTAAGAGGAATACATAGCGTTTTTCTTGAAATTTGGATCTTTGTCCGGTAGCCGAAAGCCTCGATCAGTCATATACCGTTGGCCGCCTGCAGAGCAAAGGCGTGCCATGAGGCAGAAGTTGACGATCGACCCCAGACTAAATGGACAGGGCCCTTGTGTACCGGACGATAACTGAAACAGTCTCAAAAACGACGCTTGGGAGACTTTGGGGAGAATTGAATTTGTTTTGTCTCTTGTCGTCAGTGCGTGTTGCGAACCGTGCCGTGTCCTGCTCATGCTAGGAAGAGCCGCGAGAGACCAAATCAAGTTTTGTGGTTGATGGAGGGTTCACCCAGTGTGATTATTTTAAACTCCAGTTCAGTGGCTCGGCCAAAGTTTGGCTCCCCCCTCTCCCCCCCCCCTCCCCTCTCCAGGTCTGTTTGTGGGTTGTTCTAGGTCTGCTCTAGGGCTTCGGGCGTCCGTTGAGGGAGATCCATTTCAGGATCTGATCTTTTCTTTGGGTTCGCGATGCAAAAGGTTTCTTCTGTTTGATTTGTCGTGCTTGTGTAAGGTTTTTCGCCTTCAGATTACCGACGGCAAAGAAAAATGTTTTTCCCCCTCTCAACCGGGAGAGACAGAGAAAGAGAGACAAAGAAAGAGAGAAAATGACAATGACAATAACCTTTATTTTCCAACGGTAAAAGTTTTGACAGAAATACTGTGTTCGAACTTGCCGTTGCTAAGCTACGAAAATCTGAGCAAAGGAAGGAGAGAGAGAGAGGGAGGGAGGGAAGGAGGGAGGGGCAAAAAAGGATTGGCAATGGATGGAATTGGGGGCATAGTCACGTTTCAAAAAACTGTTCCCTATGCACGACTTATGTTATTTTCATGATGTAAGTCGAGAGGTTTCCCAAGCAGTTATGTGTGTGCCAGGGCTGTCTAGTCAGAACGGCTCCAAAGGGGGGCAGGAGGAACGAAAGTTGACTTTTGTCTTCCAAACATCCTGAGAATCTGTCATGATTCGGTCATCTGTCTGGCACACACACCCCGGCAAGGGGGCGGAAGACGCCGAACGCGGGGGTCAATCAAGGCGGCGGAGAGGGTTTCCAGTGCTACTCCATACAAAAATTCTTGATGACGATTGTGCTCGGCTGAAATATGACCTTGCACCCGTATGTATAGTCCAGAATCGCTTTAAAGTCCATATTCGTAAAGGGTTCTGAGGAGAAAACTGCTGCTTGCTGAACACTTGAACACACGCTTCTTTTTTTAACCTAATGAATAGATGCTCCTTTTGGCCTTTGCGACCATTTTTGTGACTTTGCGACTTCTAATAGTAAAGAAAATATGACTTTCTTTGGTCTAACGCTTTCAACCTGAACTACACGTCGTCTTTGACTAGCACCCTGCCCCCCTCCCCCCCAGCCCCTCCACCCCCGCCACTGTATATCGGATGCATCCCCCCCCCCCCCCCCGGTGTACTCCAGCGGCGTGAGAATGTCATTTCGCCTCACTTTCCGTGTGACCTGTTCGGAGAAGCCGGAGTGTCATTTCGTTCGACGCTTCGATTAGACAAGGTAATGAGCTTGGGCGTGCTGAGATATAGAAGGGACAATGACGCGAGCTTAGGATCCACGGTGTAAGAAGTAGAACAACAGTGACGTCGGTCATTGCAGTTACTGTTAGCAAGACAACGACGGACAGGTTTTACAGTCAGGGCTTTGTTTTCGATCCACAGGGTCGTGTGGTAATCTCCCTTGGCAGTCTTCCGTAACAGCAAAGATCTTGGAAACATATCTTTCTGATTCCAAGGTCTTTGGTAACAGTCTGCAGTCAGTTCGAGAACAATTCACGTGATATTAAATTTTACGCTGTTCGGCTTCGCACAGTGATTGGTCGAGTTTAAAGGAAGTTGTTGTCGCATTGCAGTGGGATTACCCTGTGCAGTGTATTTGGAAAAGCTGCATGGAGGATCTCTGTGTTGTGTGTGTGTGTGTGTGTGTGTGGGGGGGGGGGGAGTTTCGGTTAGCAGATGAATGGAGTAAACAGTATCTCTTAGAATTCGCCGTTGGCACTCGAGTATTCTCCTACCCCGGCCCTTTAGCCTGGAATTCGCTCCCTCACTCTCTCCGTCAGTCAATGAGTGAGCCTTCCGTGAAACCTTCAAGAAAAATCTTAAACCCCATCTGTTTTCAACTTTGAGCACCATTGAACTGTTGCATCATATTGTCAGAATGTACGTGTCGTTGAGCCTAAGCCGTGTCTGACCTTATGGCTCTGCATATTTTTGTATATATTTCTTCCTCTTCACTTGTTATTTTACTTTATCCCTTTACGCTCTTGGAACTATTATTTATTAACAGATTACAGCGCTATACAGGTATTGTCAGCGCATGTATTATTAATATTATGTTTATCAAATACTCGTAGATCTGGTTCCAGCAAATGTACCCCTCCCCCCCCCCCCCCCACACACACACCTATTCCTTTCCTCCGAGGAAAGGGAGGGAGGAAGGGGGCTGGCGTTGTCTTGTCAAAGCACGTGCGACATGTATCCATCACCCATCCGCCTTTCGCGCCTTTGTAGCGCCTCTCAAAGACTCTTGACCTCATTCCGCAACTTCGGCGTGGTCCTGTGGTAATCGTCTGAAGGGTATCCGACAATTGGGATTTCCCCAGCTATCTGTCAGGCCTCGTTGGATGTGTACGGATGCTTCTACTGATTCGGACGTTCTGTTTTGTGAGTAGGAAGAGGGGCGGCGGATAAGGCGACGCTCCTGTCTGTGTGGCGACCACAGACCTAAAAAAAGATAGACCCACCGCCGCACGCTGCCACCGCTGCTTGCGAGTGTCGCTATCGCGGCCATCTTGCTAATACCAGAACTCAAGAGGCTCTGTGTACAGGACGCCTCGTTCGAAATAGAAAGTTCTTTAGAAAGACGTCATCAGAAATGTGACTTAAGATAAAGCGGACCAATGCTATGCGCGCTATGTAAACAGCTGATAGCGTCTGGCCAATGCTATGCGCGCTATGTAAACAGCTGATAGCGTCTGGCACTTCCAGGTACTCGCAACATGGCGGGCGGCGGCGTCACACTTCCAGCACAGCAGGGGGTCTATCTTTTTTTAGGTCTGTGATGGCGACAAAAGCTGACGCCGGCAGAAAGCGGTGAGGGCGCGGTGTGTGTGTGTGCGTCGGCCTTGCTTGGGTTGAGGGGTCCGAGTAAACGGATTTCGGATGCGGCCGGGGAAGTTTAATTGCCGCCCAAATCGATACAAATGACGCCAAGAAAGCTGCAGGAATTTGATTGATAACATTCTTCTTTCCCGTTTCCTTGCTGCCCTGAATCCTGAATCTCCCGTACTACTGCTGCTGCTGCTGCTCCCTTTCCTCCTGTTGTTTCTTTATCAACTTGCCCTTCCCACTACGAGCATTCTGTGTATGGAGTTTGTCAGAGCTTTACACGAGATCGTCATCATCACCACCATTATCATCAGTACCACCAATGTCGTCATCGTCGTCATCATCGTCATAACATCGTCGTCGTTGTCATCGTCACCGTCTTCATCGTCGTCGTCGGCATCATGATACCCACCACCACCACCACCACTATCATCATTCTTTTCCTCGTAATGATTTGTTTGAAGATTTTCTATCGTACAAGAAGGTGTCACTACATTTATCCGGATCAAGTTTTAATCATGTATTAACTGTTTAGGTTTATACTAAATAATAATAATAATACTAAATAATGTTAGTTCGTGAACAGAAACCGTTCTCCAGTTCCGATTTTGTAATGGTCATGTATTTTGTTTATTTATCATTATTATTATTTATCCTTGTATAGACCATACGAATGTATTCATGATACCAAGGTCCTTTTATTCTCTCTGATCCATGGAATTTGTTTACAGAATGTTATAACATAATTGTTGCTCTTGAACACTCTAGCTAGCCTGCCGTCTGCTTCCCGCAAGAACAAACCCAGACACGCGTCCCCCGAGTAATTAATTTTTAACGCTTTTCTGGGAAAACCGTTGCGTCATATGAAACAGGTTGTCGCAACCTTCCCCCTGATGTTCAGAGGGAGCCGGAATTGCGAAGCTTATGGGACGTTGGACTTACTATGCTCGTGTTAATTCAATTCAAGTTGAGTTCGATAATACTTTATTGCCCCACATATGGGATCAGTCGTGCCTTCGAGTCTCGGCTTGGGGCTAACCGTTGTTTTGTGCTGACTTTTCCCATTGATGCCTCGCTGGCCCGCCCTTCCCCCCTCCTGCCCCCCCCCCCCCCACAGGAATGAGGAGGCTTGATTAGGAAAATAGTACATACAGAGATCGGGGCGAGTGTTGGGAGGAGTGACCTCACACACACACACACACACACACACACACACACACACACACACACACACACACACACACACACACACACACACACACACACACACACACACACACACACACACAAAAGGAGACAACAACAACAAAACCAAAATAAAAAGCACAACAACAACAACACCCCCAAAAACAAAAACCCAAACAAAAAAAAAAAACAAAAAAACCCAACAAAACAAAAAACCCAACAAAAGAACCCCCTCCCCAAAAACAAACAAACGAAAAGAAACAAACACCCCCCAAAGAAAGAAAGAAACAAACAATCAACCCCCCCCCCCCCCCCAAACAACAACAACAACAAAAAAAAACCAAAAAAACCCACACAACCAGCAACCAACAAATAGAAACAAAACACAACAGCTAGACAACCAACCAATCCTAATTTCCATTGCAACCCTGACACCATGTACGGTTCATTTCTTCTTCAGTTAGACATCTACTCGGCGAAATGAGAAAACAGTTTGATGTGACATTTTGACGGCCAGTAAAGGTTGGAAAATTGCCCTGGAAGTCCAACCAGCCCGTAGAGGAATGCAACATTTGGTGAGATTGATGCTTGTTTTGTGAAGGGCATCAGTGGCCTTCTCGGCTGGAGGTTATTTCTGCTCCGTCTGCCCAGTAATGACTTACAATGTACATGTGTGTGCACTGTTGCAGTTCTGGTGATGGTAGTGTGGGGGAGGGGGGGAGGGGGGGCACTTTATGCGTTTAACCCATTTCCTACCAAGTAAAGTTGGGGTTGTGCACCATCATAATTAATGTGATAATGGATTGAAATTTGGCTTAGTGGGAGTGTTGCACTAGGATTATTCTCGTGTAGGCTGCAATAAGAGCCGTTAAGGAACCGTAAAACTTGCCTGTTTTTCGCATGCAGGACACAAAACCGAAAAAGAGGAAACAACGTGTGATACTCGTGCGCGGTACGAAATGTGTTAAAATAGCATTCACAGTATGCGCATGTGTTTAACTCTTTCGGTAGGGAGCCAGAATTCCGTTTCTTAAAACAATTTTTCGATGACGGAAATTCCAGCTTCAGAAAATTGTGACAGAAGAGAAGGGTTTTTTTTGTGTGTGTGATTTTCCCAACCAAGTCCGAATTTTCGATCCACGTTTTTAGCTCGGGACCGGATCCAAGTTTTCCGCGGCCATGTTGAATTCATCCTGTCTGCAAACGTTTAACCGAGCGCACGTGCGCACAGTTCCGCACGATGACCTACTTACAATTTCAGCGACGAAGAAGATAAGGGACGGGGGACAGCTACTCGCCAACACGTACATGTTCCGTGGAAGCGACGACTACAGAACGGCTCAAGGGAACGCCGGCAGATGGTTGAGGTTGACGAGCTTATGTAAATGCATGGAAATACCGACACATTTGTTTGTCGGAGGCAAAACGCGTTATGAGCCTGACGCCAGAGACGTTAAGGAGCACGCCGCCCAGGGGTCGTCTGTCGCGATCTTAAAGATCTAAGGTCCCAACAAAAGCTTTCCGAGGTATGAACATTTTTTTTTACAGAGTCGACCGTACAAGCACAGTCAACTGTGTCACAGTTGCAGAGTTTTCAGCGTCCCTGAAACCCCAATAAAACTAAAAGCCAAGGGCAGCCTGATTTCACAACTGCGTTTTGACACTGAGCGAGAAAGATCGTGCAGCACTCAACATCCGCTAGACACTGTAGCGATGTGTCTCGCCTACCGACCAAAAGCCAAATAATGTCACGGCAAACTCGTGCTCTGGTTTTATAAGGGTCTCTGAAGCGCTGAAAGCTCTGCAACAGTGACAGAGTTGCCTGGATTATGCTTAGTCGAAGGAGTCGCAATTTTAAAAAAACGCAATGTTTGCGGCTTTTTGCTGAGATTGCAGACCTTTAAACGCGACTTTTCCAGTGTAAGGTTTAGCCCGAAGAATCACACGCTGTCTGGTGCGCAGCGTGGTGCAGGGCTAGCACGCAGTCTCCACAGGGTTTGAGTGGATTGTTCGGGCTGAAACATGAGCTGTATTCCATGATTATTTTTGCTTCACAGAACCCAGATTATGTTGCGCTTTGCGTGTGCCTGCACTCTCGAAAAGAAGCTTAAACGGGTTAATTCCATCTTTGCTAAGCCAACTTACGTTTTGGAACAGTTTCGCTGGTGAGTGCGCCTGCACGCTCGAAATACTCTATCTTGATGTTCAGTACAGCTCTTAATGCGATACACTGTTGTTTACACTGTGCGCGAGCTGTCCAATATTCAGATTAAACGGCTGGTGTTACACTACCAGAGTGGTCGCCGCGTCAGCGAGTATGCTTCTGTTAGCTCGGTGCCAGCATTACGGACGCTGTCACTGTGCAGGTGTCTAAGGGGTGTGGCGATAGATACCACGAAAACAGCTCAGAACGATCTGTGAGCATAGGACGGTAGCATCGGCCCCTTCAATGATTAGTAGAGTTCAAATGCAATACACTGCCGTCTCGAAGCGGTACGAGCGAAAGTTCAAACGACCTGAAGCTCTTCTACTCAGTTATTGCCCGCAAGAGTCTTCGATTTTCGCGTCGCGTGAAGCCTTCCGTTCGCTCAGTCCCAGCATGTGAGACACTGTGACTGTGTAGGTGTTTGAGTTGTTCGATGTGAGACGCCACCAAAACAGCCCAGGACCATTTATGAGCAAAGAAATGTCAAGGAGACGGCCCATGCAACCGCTCATTTGCGCCTTGCATTGCGGGCGACTGAAGAGATTCTCGCCTGATCGGTGCCACGGACAGACCGAAGTACTGGACTAATTACTTTACGTGACAGGCCAAAGGGTGGGGGAGACTAGAAACATTGTAGGCTAAGCGCTCCGTTAGACGTGTCGATTTTGCACGCCTACCAGCGGTAAAATACACTCCCAGCCAATTAAATCGGCTCGCCAGAGGCACTGAAGCGCCACGCCGTCGGCTTGCCAGTGAATAGAACACGGTCCTATTTTTTTTCTTCGCCAGGTCAGTCAATCGGCGCTGACCGCGCGCTTTCGCTCCTTGTGTATTGTCCAGCGCCGAGCCGGCGGCGCAATCCGCTCATTGCACGCTCGTAGCGTGTGAACAGAAAAGCCGTTCGGCCAGCGTGCGAAGGCTCCGCAGGCTCGTAGCGTGTGCCGTACCGTAGGTCTAATGTTTGTAGTGGTTGGCTTGTGTTGACAGGTCCAGTTAGACATGTCTTGGATCACCAGGTCATGATGTCTAGCATGTTACATGTACCACGCAGACACCTGCACAGGTTCAGCGTCTTACAGGCTGACAGTGATCTAGCAGAGAAGGGAGCCGGGATAGCCGAATGGTAGACCGTTGGACTTTTAATGCTCGGGTCGTACGTTCGAATCCCGGCTGGGGCCAAATATTTGTGCTGGCTTTTTTTCTCGTTGCCCCCTCTTTGATATCACCCTTACGTGGTGGAAAAGGACGTTAAACGTCCAAACACCCACCCACACCCTAGCATAGGGCTAATGGCAACACGAAAAGGGAAGGAATACGCGTGGACGCTGCAAGGGAGAGAACTGTGTCTGTATGGGAGGACCGCGTCATCGAGTACGCTGCTGTTGGCTCAGTTCCAGCGATGGCGGATACCACGAAAACAGCGCAGAACGTGTTAATTTGCGCACGTAGGTGGGGGAATAGGTTCAATTTCTTCCAGCAGAACAGTTAGGCCGCCTTCGAAGAATTCAGAACAGCGCTGCACGCTTAGTGCTGGGCAAAAAGATTAAATAATAATAATAATAATAATAGAATATTTATATAGCGCCTAACCTTATCTAAGTTCTAGGCGCTTTACATAAAATACATATTTATTCATATTAAGACATAAAAACACAAAAGACAGATAAAACAATCACAAGACAGATAAAACTGACAAAACAGATAAAAACCAATAAAAACTCATATCAACACACACACACACACACACACACACACACACACACACACACACACACACACACACACACACACACACACACACACACACACACACACACACACACACACACCAGCAGAACGACAACATGGCATGGCTATGAGAGGGTGAAGAGATGTGTTTTCAGTCGGGACTTGAAGGTTTCCTTGTTTGGACTGTTTCTAATTGTAAAAGGGAGCTTATTCCAAGCGAGAAGCGAGAGCATGCAACACCGCTTCTGAGAGAGCTCCACTGGCTACCAGTCCATTTCCGCCTTCAGTATAAAATTTCTGTTCTGGTCTTTCGTCATTTTGATGGCACCCTTCCACCATACCTTTCGGCTTCACTCGTCACCTATCAACCGTCGCGAACCCTCCGGTCGTCTACGGAGAGGCTTCTCAAAATTCCTAAGCGCAACCTGAAATCCTTTGGCGAGCGCTCTTTCAGTTTTGCTGCACCAACCTTTTGGAATTCCCTGCCAGCACATCTGAGAAATGCGCCCACACTGTCAGTTCTTAAGAGCAATCTTGAAACGTAAAGCTTTCCAGTAATTTCCCGTGTCAGCAACTGGTCAGTTTCACCAGTGTATGTCTGTCCACTGTTTGTAAAATGTGCGTGAGTGTCGGTGAGTGATTGGCGCATTGAATTTATTCCAAAAAAATTCGCGGGCTACAAATGCCATTTTATAGCGTGCTGGGAATAGGGTCAAAATGTAAGACCGCTATTCTTGGAACAGACGCGTTTTAACGTCTCTACCACTAGAGTGACAGCTTGCAATAGGTCAGATCCCCTCCACACAACCATTTCCCTTTCGTATGGTAAGGACAGGTACTTTGAATGAAGCCGCTGCTACCACGGTGACACTAAGAGGTCGTTAGTAGCACCCGATAATTAGGGAGAGGAACGGGTTCGGAAAATGGTGAAGGAGGCGTGTGTCGCTATGGAATAGACCACTATTGCTGAGTACTTCTTGAGTCCGCAATGAACGGAAGCCTCGACTAGGATAATTGTTTTGACTGACTTTCTAGTGAGAGTCGTTTGTGGTCGCTTTTTCCAGTGAGGAAGCAGCTGCCCGCTGGACCAAACGAGTGCACTTCAGTCCAAACGAGTGCCTTGCAGTCACCCTTACATAGTTCCTTTCGTCCAGCATGCGGAGACCTACATGAACTCGACACGGAGACTGAAGATAAAAGGGGTGAAAATATATGCCCGTCTGCTGTCTTAACAGTTTTATATACAAACGTATTTCTTTCTATATCTTGATTAGTAGTACAGTGATTATCATTAGTATTAATGGGATGCAATCGTATTTACAGTTTCTACGACTGTTTTTACACTAATGGGGCGCTCAGTGTGGTCGCGCGTCATCGAGTACTGCTTCTGTTGGCTATAGACGCTGTCACTGCCCAGGTGTCTAAGTGATGTGATGATAGCTACCACAAAAACTGAACGACCTGTGAGCATAAAGATGGTAGCATTAGCCCCTTTGGGTAAGCTATCTGCACTGCTTATTTAATGGAATGGCCTTGTGCGATATTTTCAACCATTCCTATCAGCCATAGACAAAACATCTCGTCATCGCAGATAAACTTTTCTTGAGTCGAATTGAGTGGAATTGAACTACACTAAATCGAATTGAATTGTTGAGCAGGGTGAACACAGACTGCCGAAGAAGGCCCCCCCCCCCCCCAAGTCGAGGGAAAGACGGTTGAAAACTACAAAAACAAGAACAAAAAAAACACAACCCCCCCCCCCCGAACCCACCAAACACCCCCTCCCCCCCCCCAAAAAAAAAAAACACCAAAAAACAAACCCAAAACAAACCCAAAACAACAACAACAACAAACCCCCAACGACCCCAAAAAACCCAAAAAAACAAACAAACAAAAACACAAAAGAACAAGAACGACGACAAAAATTTAAAAAAAAAACTCAAACAACAAAAAAACACATACACACCAAACGAACAGTTTTTGTCCCCAGAACGCACGGATTTAATTGCTTAGCGGAGGGTTTTCTGCTAGCCGAGTGTGTAGAGCTGCGCCAGTGGGGGCGCATGATCCTAATTTCCTTTTGAGGCTCTATCGTGCTTGTCTTGGCTTGGCATGCAGTGCGGAAATAGTCGTCACTGAACAAGACAGCCATCTCCTCATTGCCGGAGGTTATTTGTGTGACTTCTTTTCCAGTCCCGCCAGCACGACACGTGATGTACTACGGAAGGTACTGAGCTCACGGGCCCTGTGAGAGGAGGCTGTGAGAACAGTGACCAGCGCCGGTGTGACAATGGACCACCCCACTCCTGTCAGTCAAAAGTGCTGAGCCAACAGAATTCAGCCAATCGCGTCAGTCAAAAGTGCTGAGCCAACAGAATTCAGCCAATCGCGTCCCGTGGCGTAATGAGCGCAACACGTGGCATGGTCTGGCAAGCATTTTGCCAGACACCACCACGCGGGAAGCATTTGTACGTGTCATTGTAGGATGGAAACTGGCCATTTAATTACGCGAAATACGTGTCGTAGCGGTGTGTGTGTGTGTGTGTGTGTGTGTGTGTGTGTGTGTGTGTGTGTGAGAGAGAGAGAGGTCACTCCTCCCAACACTTGCCCCGATCTCTGTATGTACTATTTTCCTAATCAAGCCTCCTCATTCCTGTGGGCACATCTCCCTTACCAGTTCAATATCCGCTAATGACAGGAAGAGCTTTGAAGGTGGAGGCAATGAAAGCAAGATGAAACAAGTCAAATTTCCACATACGATGGTACGTGGGTGATACGTCTCTCTCTTTCCGGCATTTTCTGATGGACAGAGGCTTCCGTTTGACGTCTGTGAGTCCTCATTTTTTTCTGCCGTCAGGCTGAACTCCACCGCCTTTACTTATGGCCAATGTCCGCCGGTCCCTGGGGGGAGGTTTTATCAGGCTCACGTATCATTCAGGCAGGAGTTTTTTTTTTTTTCCAGTCCCTATGTTGTAGATTAGTAGTGTTTCGAATCCAACACACTGACGTTTAATGGCCGTGCAAGCGAGGAAATCTCAGCCGTCCGCATACGACGTCTGCCATGTTTGTCGATTGTCGTCAGCGGCACTGCCACCGGCTGCTGCGTTTTGGCTCCAGTCAGCTGAACGTAAGCCTGTGTATGTATTTGTGTATGCATCTTAGTGATGTGATGCTAGACTCCACCAAAACAGCTCAGAACGACCTGCTACTCTACAAACTGAAGCAATGGATCCTTCAAGCTTTGATGTTTGTCAAGCTTGTAAACACAGTTATCAAACATGTGTCGTCATTAGTAGAAGCCAGGCAGGAAGACTTTGATCTTCAGAAACTACTCTGCTGCGTGGACGACCATCAGATTAAGTAAGTCTCCTGACAATAGACAATTGACAACAACCGAATTATGCTGTGTCGATCACCGCAGACGTTTTCACACCAGAGGCCCCGTGAAATGAATTTTTTGCGTAGATTCCAGTGCCGCTCCAGGACTTCATGATGACACCATCGACGTATAGAGATAGACCCCCTGCGGTGCTGGAAGTGTGACGCCGCCGCGCGCCATGTTGCGAGTACCTGGAAGTGCCAGCTGTTTACATAGCGCGCATAGCATTGGCCAGACGCTATCAGCTGTTTACATAGCGCGCATAGCATTGGTCCGCTTTATCTTACGTCACATTTCTAAAGAACTTTGTATTTCGAATGAGGCGTCCTGTACACAGAGCATCTGAGTTCTGGTATTCACAAGATGGCCGCGATAGCGACACTCGCAAGCAGCGGTGGCAGCGTGCGGCGGTGCGTCTATCTCTGTACGCCTGTGGATGACACACGGCAACATGAAATAAACATGTGGCTTTTAGCGGAACGAAAACACCGGGGATTTGTGTACGGTTTAATTTTCTCTTCGGTGCTGTTCTATTTACTTCAGCACAACTGTTTGGTTCGGAGAGGAGACACTCACAAATGCCCAGCTGGATTCATATCAGTCGTGTATGTTCTGTCTTAAATTAGTGCGAACAGACCTATATATACAGCCAGGAACGATACGTCCTCTTGAGGACGTGACCCGCTCCCTTCGTGTGACCAGGGACATACGTAAGTGAATATCTCTGGCGTGACGAAGTGCAGTTTCCAGGCGGTAAAATTACACGCCTAGGCGACTGTGCATAATGGTAAATGTTAAAGGTCTGCAATCTCACCAAAAACAACAACAAAAAAACAACAAAAAAACAACAACAACAAACAAAAAAACAACAAAAAAAAAACCCACCGCGAATGCTGTGCTCCTTTTTCAAAACCGCGATTCCTGCGACTGTGCACAATGCAGGCAATGCTGTCACAGCTTCGGAGACCCTTACAAAACCAGAGTGTGAGTTTGTGGTGACTTCATTGTGCTTTTGGTCAGTGAGTGAGACACCTCGCTATGTACAGCGTCCAGCGGGTGTTGTGTGCTGCACGAGAAGTCTATAGCCACTATCTTTCAATATCAAAACACAAACTTAACGGTGAAATCAGGCTGCCCTTGGCTTTTATATGGGTTTCAGGGACGCTGAAACCTCTGTAACCAAGACAGAGCTGACTGTGCATTTTCACATATAGTTTTTTTTTTTTTTTTTTTTTAAACCCAGTGTTTGTGGTATTTTGTTGAGACAGCCGACCTTTAGGTCCACGTCCGTGGAAACGTGGTGCGGAGGTGTTCGCAAGTAACCCCTTGTGGCGGGCACAGTTAGTCTCGGTGTAAGCGCGAAGAGAGCGAGCCGTGGTGTGGCGGTCACGACCTTTCCCTCATGTGTCTCATTACCAAATTACAAGCTTCAGAGTGCTTGGGCCACACTTGCTTGGACCGTATTCTGGTATTAGGTGGTGGCTGCAACACCTGGCGACGTCTGCACATCACCCAGAGATACTCATTGAGGAGGTTGTCTCCCAGTCCTTGGCGCTATTATCTCCCCCTGTTGTTGAGCGGTAATGCCTGGCTGAGAATAGTCCCGTTCAAGTTTAACGTCCTCGCCAGGCGGGTGATTGGGGACAGACTGGCGGCATCGTGCCTTTTTCTCCTTAAATTCCGTCCCTGGTAGAAGCTGTCTTAAAATAGAGTCGCCGAAGGTGAAAACACGATCTTCGCGTGGACTAGGCAGAGTGCCGTCCCTTGGCGATCTCTGGCATTCGACGTAATGGGCGGAGACTTTCACGATTGAATTCATTCATTGAAAATGCCTGAACTGGAGAAATATCTGAATGACAGGAATAGGCTCATATATATGGTGGCCAGACCCCCCCCCCACCCCCGCACCCGCCCGCGCGGTGGCTTGTAGTCAGTGTAGGGCAAGGCAGACTTGTCCAATGATATACAAAGCTGAGAGCGCTACCTAGATCTAGGAGATGTGATATTCCATATTAAATGTAATTACATGACATTACGCCTAGGCAGTTGCTCCTTCTAAATTATTTAGTCTTTTTCCGCTGAAACCTCTTGCAGAGGGTAGCTTTAGGGTAGCGATGTCTACTAGTACTGGAGACGCACCAGATTATTCTGGGGCAGCCTTTTAGTGCTGGTTGGACGCTGCATCCCTCGTGGGTATCGACGCATGCTCACCTGATGAGGGTCCCATTGACTCCGAAACCATGGTCGTGAGCGGCTAAAATCACCAATTCATATGGCTTAGGTTGTACCGACCATTTTCCTCCCGGTGGGAGGGGAATGGGGGCCCTATGATTGGTGAGATACCCTTAGATCTGTTAGACGTTTCAGCAGTAGGATGGTAGATCCCCGCGCCTCCACTGTGGTTTGTAGCCAAAATAGGGCAAGGCGGATTTGTTCAATGGCATACAAAGCACACATCTCCTATATCTAGGTAATGCTCTCAGCTTTACTCACATTCCATTAAATATATAATAGATAGGGAAAGCAAGTAAAGCTTAGAGCGCCACCTAGATCCAGAAGAGCGTGCTTTGTATGTCATTAGACAAGTCTGCCATGCCCTACATTGACGACAGGTGTTTGGGCCCTGGGCAGAGTTCAGCGGAAAGCAACCAGCCACCAAGCCGAGCGGCCTAGGGTGTACTGATGATCTTGATGGCCCGGATGCTGTAATTCGATCGCGTCGTTTGTCATCGATACGCATTCCTACCACATCGTTACCGCGCCGTTTTCCGTGACTTGTGGCAGTCTGTTCCTTGTCAGTGGCGCCAAGACGTTCAGAAACGAGCGCTCTCTTGACTCATCCTGGCTCTGTCACCTAACACAGGGCTTTGTGCCCACTGGCAAGGTTTCAGTTTAAGAAAACAAAGTGACCTCTGGGTTCTGTCACCTGACCCAAGGGCCTTTCACCCACTGGCAAGTTTTCACTTTAAGAAAACAAAGTGACCTCTGGGTTCTGTCACCTGTCCCAAGGGCCTTTCACTCACTGGCAGGTTTTCAGTCTAAATAACAAAGTGAATTCTGGCTTCTGTCACCTGCCCAGGTCTTTGTACTCACTGGCAAATTTCAGTTTGAAAAAAACAAAGTGACTTTGGGTTCGATCACCAAACTCAAGGGTCTTGCACTCACTGGCTAGTTTTGAGTCTGAAAAACAAAGTGACTTCTGGGTTCTGTCACCTTAAGTCAAGGGGGTCTTGCACTCACCGGCAAGTTTTCAGAATGAAAAACAAAGTGACTTCTGGGTTCTGTCACCTAAGTCAAGGGGATCTTGCACTCACTGGCAAGTTTTCAGTCTGAAAAACAAAGTGACTTCTGGGTTCTGTCACCTAACCCAGTGCTTTGCAGTTACCAAGTTAGTTTGGGGTTGTGCATCAGTGGCCTCACTAAAATAAAAACAATAACATAAAACAAATCTTAATTCAGCTAAAGGTGGAAATCCGCCGAAAGATGGAAGATTTTAAACCCTGATATCAACCACCGGCAGACCAAAACCATCTCCAGCGTGAATAGAAGAATTCCGGATTCTAATGGATTTAGATTTGCCTTAGTGGGGATGCGATGCTTTGATCATACTCGTGTTTGTTGCAGTAGGAACCGTTAAGGAACCGTTAGTCGTGCCTGATTTTTGCATGCAGGGCCAAAATCGGAAAAAAGAGTTTAAAAAACAAAACAAAACAAAAAAACGTCGCATGCTCTTGCGCGGTACGAAATGTGTTAAAATGTGGAGGCGTTTAGTGTATTTGTTTCGCGGCACCCCTGCCAGGTACAAGTCATTAAACGTATAATGTTCCTCCTCAAATTCCCGCGCAGTGTGATGCCAACTTTTTTCCCCCTTTCTTTCTTTTAATACAGTCTTCAATTCTGGTCTGTGTGCCCACTTTCTCACATTCACGAGAAACGGAAACGTTTTGTTGTGCGCATGCTCACTGCTGTAGGACCCGGATGAGGGTTGTTGGGTCCGCAATAGGATCCTTGCCGTAGGCTCTTATGGTTGTCTGTCTGGGTTTTTACTTTCTTTCTTCTGGTTTTCATTGAATGAAATTACTCCGCTCGGGAGCGTTCAAGGGATGAAGGAAAATTTGTAGTGGAGTGGGTGTCTCCTAGTTCAGTCTGCAATGTGTGCGTGACGTTTAGCCACACTCCGAACTGCACGCGCCGACTTCGCCTCTGGTCTTGTCCCTGCCACAGTTGAAAATCATTGCGCGCAAGTAGGTTTATCCGTGCACTGCGAGTTTGACTCGTAAGCAACCAAAACCTCTGAAACACGAAAGAACCGAACGGGAACAGAAGCACTTAGTCAGAAATTGATCACATACGCATAGTGGTTCCCTGGACGCGTGAACGTAGCTGGATGATCGTCGGTTTAATTGTACATCTTTAGCCTGTTGTTGTCAGATTTTATAGCAGCTGAGATATCTGTAATACCAAAGACAAGCTGCTACAAAAGCTGTTAAAAAGCCAGCACATATATTTGGCCCCAGCCGGGATACGAACTCACGACCCCAGCATTAGAAGTCCAACGCTCTACCATTCGGCCACCCCGGCTCCCCCAGCTGTGGCAGAGATGAACTGAGAGGCGAAAGTCGGCGCGTGCAGTTTGGGCATCGTTACAATCTTTCCGCGAAGGCGAGGGTAGCACTCAATTTTGGTGCTGTTTTGGAAAATCTGTCTTCAAATTACTCTGGTACGAATCATCGGACCTAAATTACGATATTATTATCCTGGCAGATTCTGGACCACTCAGTGGCGTGTGGACGTCACGGGAGCCGGTTGCGCTACTGGCGTGATATACGCGTTGTCCGTGGTTACTCTGTTTACAACTAACTAATAATAATAATGAGTATTGTATAGGCGCTTTACCCAATTTCATGAATCGGCTCAGAGCGCCGCGAACTGAACCCAACACGCACGCTCACGTGACTCACACGCATTCTCTCACACACTGGACATAAACACATTACAATCACGTGCTCAGCTATTTGAATTTCGGAATTCAGAATTTTATTATTTTTCAGATTTAGTGGGCTGAACATTTTCAAAGCATAGGGGGAGGAAGCCGGAGTACCTGGAGAGAACCCCGGACGATCGGCCCGAATGAACGGTGCCACATACGAGAAGGAAAAATTCTTTGCCCCGAGTGGGACTCGAACACCTGATCTCTCGCATCCACCTTTTGGCGGATTTCCACCTGTGGCTGAACACCCTCCCTCCAAGAAGTGTGTTTCCTCCTCCTTATGCATCTAATATTTGCCAAAACGCACCAAATTGCACAGAGTGTAGTCTACTTCTAAACAAATTTCCCTGAAAAGTGTTTTGTCTTCTGACGCACTTAGAGTGTTAAAATACACAGCCATAAGCACCAAAATGCACAGATTTTATTTATTTTATTTTATTTTATTTTATTTTATTTTATTTTTTAATTTCAAATTGCTGAGCAGACACGCGCTTGTGGCTTCGCCACTTCGACACTAAATGCTACACATTTTTTCTCCTTTTGAATCAAGGACCATGTTAAACCCTGAGCTATGCCCTACTGAACATACTGGAGAAAGTAATATGATGGTTTTGTCCTGCTAGTACTGGTTTTGCTCCACCCAAACAGATTGGGAAAAGAGATGCCCAGTATAGCCTTGAGCGGAAATTTTTTGCCTAGGAACCGCATTAGGACGGGGGATAAGCACGTGGCCTGCGTACTACGATGAACAGTGGGCAGTGCGAGGAGATGTCACCGCTATCAGACCGACGAAAAGGACCCGGCTAATTTACTCAAGATAGATCCAGCCCGAGGTAATTCACAGGGCGAGAACGAAAATTAGTCGTAGACAGTTTTGCAAGACACGTTCGGTATGATCTAAAGCCCCAAAAAAGGCGGGGAAAATGTACGGCAGAGAGACTTCTGATTGGATGAACCCTTTTATTGTTAATTAATAATAATAATAATAATAATTATTATTATTATTGTACATGCGCTTTACCCAATTTCATGAATCGACTCAAAGCGCCGCGAACTGAACCCAACACGCACGCTCACGTGAATCACACACATTTTCTCACAGAAAGGACATAAACACATTACATTCACCTGGTGCGAAGGGTCAGCTCAGCTAGTTAAGTTTCGGAATTTAGAATTGCATTTATTCTTCGAATTTAGTGGGCTGAACATTTCCAAAGCAGAGGGGAAGGAAGCCGGAGTACCCGGAGAGAAACCCCGACGATCGGCCCGAATGATCGGTGCCAGATACGAGAAGGAAAAATTCTTTGTCCTGAGTGGGACTCCTGACCTCTCGCATTGGTGACAAGTCTGTTAACCACTACACCACCGACCGGCCCAGTATTACGAGTAATAGTTTTGGTTGACGCCATTGCTTTTCACTTGTCGCGTATTCCCAGGGGAAGCCCAGGAGATTTATGAACTTCTGACCTTTCCGAACATAATTGAAACGATGGACCATGCCATGCACAGTAGCTGATTATCTTCATGTCCACGACACAATATATCCAGCTAAAAGGAGGACACCTCATTACGTTGTACTCAGATTGCTGGAGAATCGCTTTGTTCTGTGCTAGACGAGCGGTATCGGGTACCTGATGGTCATTTCGTTTCTTCTGATTGTATTTCTGTATGACATCTTGCGCTTGTTTTTCTCGCTGGCGTAGGCGTTGCACGGCATTCTTGGTATAATAATAATAATAATAATAATAATAATAATGAGTGTTGTATAGGCGCTTTACCCAATTTCATGAGTCGGCTCAAAGCGCCGCGAACTGAACCCAACCCACATGAAAGTATGTATTGTGTGGAGAAACGTCACAGTCTTGTTTTGTATCACTGAAACTTGCTGCTGCGCGCAGCAAAATCTGCCCCGTCTCATAAAGTTGTTTCTCTATAGAGAAACAACTTAAAAAGGGGGGGGGGGGGGCAGTGTGCATTATCTGCATTTTCAGACGTGCAAATCTTCCTCTGCACCCAGAGAGAATGAAACCAACAAACACGACAAACGGACAAAACCTTTCGGCAAATTTCGTCCGGTGTTCAAGAGAGAGTGTTGAGTGTTTCTGGCCGCAGTGATGTATTGCCCTCCAACTGGAGAGAGAAAAAATTCTTGCGTCGTCTTGACGCTGTACAGATCAGTCCGAACTGGATAAACCCTTTTCCCATCACATCTCTGTTCAATCAGCGCCTATATTTCCTCCGTTTTCGTCGTTTTCGTGTTTGCTGAAACGCCGTGGAGGCCTACGGCGAAATTCCTAGCTGATAATAAATTCGATTTTTTTGGGGGGGGGGGGGGTGTTTACACGTGTCAGATTTGCTGGGGACCAAGTAGATTAGCTGGCCTCGCATTCCTCATGGGAGCCGACGGAGAGAGCCGGAAACTGAAAGTGACTGATCTCCCGAAATCAGCTGGATTGACAGATCTGATTGAAGCTGTAGTGGAGGAAATTGCCTGGGAAAAAAACAAAGATTATTTAAAAAAAACAAAAAACCCTAACACCCTGAGCCACTGTTTCGACCCGCAGCGATGGCCTTTTCATTTAAATCTGCCCATGTTTGGTATCTTCAAAATACCACGGAATGTCCATTTTTTGTGTAGCTGTGATGTCGAGTGCTAATTGGTTTTACCTTATAAGGCGAGAGAGAGAGAGAGAGAGAGAGATCTACACAAGCAGCTGCAATAGACAAGTTCAAATAATTAGGTTTTTGTCCGGTTGTTGTGTTGTTTTTGTTGTTGTTGTTCTCTCTCTCTCTCTTTCTCTCTCTCTCTCTCTCTGACTCTTTCTAAACGGCACGTTTTGAAACTTGGTCACAAGACCAAACCTTCCACCGTTTTCAAATAAAGTTATTTCCGTTTCAGTTTCAGTTTGTCTGTCTTTTCTCTTATTTGACGGCTCTTTTCTCTTTCCGACATTCTCGCGCATTCAGATACCCATACGGGGCATCTACCCACGGGGTCGCATCACCACCACCACCACCACCACCACCTACTGTAGCAGCAACAACCACATCAACACCACCACCACCACCACCACCACCATCACCACCACCATCACCCAGACGTTACTAGAACAGCTCTACACGTACAGTAATTGCATGGTGCCTGGTGACTTGTGTTTCAGGGAGCTGATTGAGGTGGAGCACGAGGACAGCAAGCTGGCGGTGAAGGCCCACGGTCTCGTCTCCAACGCCAACTACTCCATGAAGAAGTCGGTCTTTCTGCTCTTCATCAACCGTGAGTACTGTTCACACGCACACCCCGCAGTGGGTGTTACCTGAACGCAGTCGTCTTCACAACCTTTAAATTGGCGTAACTTCCCTCTTTTTTTCACTGACCCAGTGCTACTAAAAAACAACAACAAAAGTAGAAATGCTTGGTACGAGACCATAATCCTACATCAAGGGAAAATCTTCCAAAGAGGCCACCCTTGCCTCTGAGAAACTTCCAAGCGTCCCCCTCTTCCCCTTCTTCCCTTGGCCCCAACCCCCCCCCCCCTCCTTTGCCTCCTCCTTCCTCCCCCTCCCTCCTCCGCCCCGGTCCTTGAGGTGACCAGCTCAAATTGATTTTAGCGGGTGGGGGTGGGTGGGTGTTCGGGGTTTTTACCGTTTAACGTCCTTTTCCATCACTTACGGGTGATATCAAAGACGGGGCAACGATGAAAAAGCCAGCACAAAATATTTGGCCCCAGCCGGGGTACGAACTCACGACCCGAGCATTGAGAGTCCAACGCTCTACCATTCGGCCACCCTGGCTCCCCAGATTGATTCTAGCAGCGTGTGATTCCGGTGTATCAGTCCAGATTATACCCCGTCTGGAGTATACCCCCGTATAAACTGGCCTAGCCCAGACTATACCCCCGTATAAACTGGCCTAGCCCAGACTATCCCCCCGTATAAACTGGCCTAGACCAGACTATACCCCGGGGTGTACTCTGGCCTAGGCCCGTTGAACCCTCTCCTGCCCACTTTAACACCCCCCCCCCCTCCCCACCACGGACGACCACAGAGAAAAAGAGAAACGTACATGCAAACGGCCGTGTACAAACACTTTAGTGAACTCTGTTCACAGGTGGGTATATTCCGGGCAGGGGGGGGGGGGGGGGGGTGTTGAACCGGCCGAGGCTACTTTATACCCGAGGGTATAAAGTGGCCAGGGGTATACTCCGGCCTGTTACACCGGCAGTATGGTTGCTTTGTGACTATGCACAGTTCGTTGTCAGCAAGGGGGGTCGTTTTGAAATCGAATGCGGAAACAGCCTGTAAGAGTCACGCGTCTCATTAAACTTCACATTTTCCGCCGTCGTCACCACCACTGATCCGATGGTTGCCAGCGCCGTGGGATGACATCACATGCATCTGGCATCAGTCAACTGGAATAATGGAGACCTATATTGGGAAATTTAACCACAGGTACAGTCATCTTCTGATGAGTCCGTTTGTGATGCTGGAAAGGTAAATCGAAAGAGGGGAAAATCAGCTGTCAGGAAATAGACGTCTGCACTTATGAAGCCGGTAACACTGATGCATTGGAATTAGGGGAAAAGTTTTAGTACAACAAAATCGTCCTGTTTTCCTTCTTTTTTAAGGGGTGGGGAGGAGGGGGGGGGGGAGCCCAAAAAAACCCCAAAACAACAACAACAAAGAAACAAAAGGAAGAAAACCAACCAAACGAAGAAAAAAAAACACAAAAAAACCAAACAAACAGAAGAACAAAAACGAACAAACCCGAATTTACTAAGATGGTGTTAAAAAACAACAAAACCCCATGAAAAACAAGAAACAGCCCAAAGAATCATCCCCGCTAAATCTCATCCAGATTATCCTGATGGAACTTTTAACCGTCTCGGGGCTACCCCCAAAGTAGCTATAGCGTGACGGCAAATACCGGAGAAAAGACAAATTCTTCCAGAGATCTTCGGTGACATTCAACCGGCTTCCTCAGAATGAGGAGCTATTTTCAGACGGCAGCAGTCTTTCCCCACTGACCTGGCCTGGCTAAACTCTTTTCCGCGACCGCTGTCGCACACATTCAAGCCAGAGACCAAAGTCTATACAAACGCTAAACCGGATGGAAACGGCCTTCGCCAGAACTGACCAACCCAGACAGACGCTAGATTGGTAGGCGTTTCCTGCTCATTTGCCATAGGAGAGCGGATTCAGGGTAGACAACTTCCTCTTCTTTCCCGGGGACTCCTCTCACCATTCCTTGACGCTTTTACCGCTAACAATTTTTTGGCCGGGCTCCCCCCCCCCCCCCCAATTTGCATCGTAGCCTTTTTATTGTACACTATCAATTCTATGACATTCAAAAATAGTGTCGCACGACTTCCTGACGGATATTAATCTGACCTCACGACACACTTGTCCAGTTTTTGTCGTTTCCTTTGCACTGGCGACCCGAGCCCATATCCGAGCCCCTTGGGGGCGGTTTCCAATAAGTTCACTTCTTAAAGGCCCTAATGTTTTAGAATTTTTGGCTCACCTATCATTCTTTTAATCTTAGCTGTTTTTGATGGTGTCTAACATGACACCACTCAGACAAAGATGCACACACATGCATGCACAATGCACAAATACAGAATACTTTATTGATCCCGAATATGAGAAATTGCAATTCTGGCCTGCATACTCGTACACACACAGACTGATAAACATTTTAATAAGTGAGACTGCAAGTATACGCATAAGCAAATTTGAGTAAAACAGTCTTGACCAGTAAAATTACTTAAAATGAAATCACATACATACATACATACATAGTCATACATACATACATACATACATACATACATACAATTTCCTATCGCATTCAACACTCATTGATACATTCATTCCGGCATTCACTGTGCACATTCACGCTGCACATTCACTCGCTCTGCTCTTTCTCTCCTCGTTCAGCTGATCGGCAAAAAAAGAGAAAAAATGCAGTAACCGCTGACAGTGTCGTATACGACACTCGACCGGCCATCAGAAGTCAGTGTGTAGCACTCGGAGCTCTACAAATGTGCAAGACAGATTCTTCCGACCGCACAGGCGTAGTCACAAGAGCAACTGTTTCAGAACAGAAGCCTTTCTGTATAAACCCTAGTATTGGCAGCATTGGCGCCTTTAAGAATAAAATGGATTTTTGTTTTTAGTTTCCTGTGAGCGCGTTACAAGGGAAATCGGATCTTTTGCCGCACCTTTTCACCACGAGTATTTCTATGAGCAACCTGGGGCCGTGGTCACGACGCGAACGCAAATTTCTTTGCGCAAATAGGTTGCGGATCGTAACTTCGTACGTGGCTACGTGAAAACTATCTCTTCCGCTAGTTGGCCGGTCACGACGCGCACTTACTGGAAACGGTGTCACGTACGGGTTATTTTTAGATAGGTGTGGGACCCCCGGGATTCCCACGGAAAACACCATCACGTGACCTGCACAAATTCTCCTTCCAGCGTGAAGCGCGAAAGAGTAGAGGGGGTGTGTTCACTACAGAGTTTTTGATCGAGTTATGTTTATCTGCCGTAGCGTCAGGTTAAATGCGTGGCATGTATGTGGAGAGTGTGATCAGGAGTGCATGCAGGTCGCATATAGACCGCTCTCTAGCAGTCTCTATCTCAACATTGGACGGACTACAACCAGTAGAAGCATTTACTGCATGTACAAACCGTATGTAGCAGGCTCACTGGCAAGAAAACCAACGGAATGAACCTCAATCAAAGAACAACGAAAAACGAAAGAGGAGAGGATAACAACATCAACAAAACTCACCACATACATGCCACGCATTTAACCTGACTTGCTACGGCAGAGAAACATGACTCGACCAAAACTCTGAATTCGGAACCCGCACATTTCGGGTCCACAACTGACACTGTGTGACAATGAATGAGACTGCATTGACAGGCATACGATCAAAACGGTGGTGGCTGATCAGTGAGGACTGACCGAGTGGCGTTCAGCACTGAACTAGTCCGAAACACACACAACAAATGTTAACCCACAAAAAGGAAACAAATCAACTCACGATGTGTGTACAGCCGGCCATACAGGCCTTTGCATTGCAGGGTGCGTAGTGAAACTGAACGCGCCCCCTCTACACTCAAGTCGTCCTACAGCAGATCGCACAATTCCTGCAGGTCTCTCCTCCTAAATCTAAACCTTTGAAGCATGTCCACATCGTCGTACGAGTCAAAAGGGTTAGTACGATCGCGAAACACCCTTTCCCGTCGCAATGCTCTTCTCATTTGCAGTTGGTAAATCAAGCGGGCCGCCATTTTTCAGATTTACGCAAAGGCTACGGCACCTTTCCGACACCCTCCTAGGTGGTGTACAATACGCAAGGTTTTCCGAGCGGCCGTAATTCTGCGCAAACGTCATGACCACCCAATTTTACCACAAATCGTAAGTTACGGACCCTCGCGTGCGTAAATCGGTGGCGGAAAAGTTACGAACGCGTCGTGACCACGGCCCCTGAGGACTTTGTTATGTTAGTCTAAAGCTGGCGCACTTAAGGATCAGATTTTATACATTTTTAGACTACTGTGTCACTCGTTGTCATCAGCATCGCTGAAAGGCCGGGCTGCTGCTACCATTTTTTTTTTAAAACTCACACGTCGTTCTGGGCTGTTTTCGTGGTATCTATCATCACACCACTTCTAGACACCTGCACAGTGACAGCGGCTGTAATGCTGGCACTGAACCAGCAGAAGCGTACTGGATGGCGTGGCGACCGCACCGAGCGTTCGAGTAGTGTACCAACAGTCGTAGAACCTGCATGTTCGACCGCTCGCGCAAAGTGTAATAGTAATAATTAATAATAATAATTGATACTTATATAACGCTCTTTCTCGCAGAGAGCTCTCAGCGCTTTACAAGGAAAAGAAAAGAAAAACGATTGGAACAATATAGTCACATATGAACAAAACATATCACATAAACACAAACATTACAGTACACCTTCACAAAACACACAAAAAAAACACTATCACATAAAGAGGTGTACCAATCATCGCGATAGAGTATTTTGAGCGTTAAAAGGTGCATTCACGAGCGAAACTGTTCCAGTACACAAGTCGGCTTAGAAAAGATGGGATAGCCTGTTTAAAGTGGACACATCTTAGGATGTGTGTGTGTGTGTGTCTGTGTGTGTGTGTGTGTGTGTGTGTGTGTGTGTGTGTGTGTGTGTGTGTTTTCGAAATTATTTGTGTGATTTCTTACTTTTATCTATTTTCAAATTAAGTGGAAAACAATCCGTATCTCTTTTTATTGGTATTGGGTACCAGGTATTCTTCATTCTCCTCTCATTGTACGATTTATGTGTAAGCTTGAATTGTTCTGTTGCCACACACACCACACACACACACACACACACACACACACACACACACACACACACACACACACACGTAGCACTCGGTATTGCTCTCATAAAATAAGGCACCACCCAGATATTAACAGAGGCGCTGAATTCGGTTTTTCCGATTGGACGTAGAGCTCACGCAAAACCCGATACCGTGGATGCACATAAAAGAAAAGAAAATAAGAACTAAAACAGCAGATATGCTGAACGCACATAAACACCATGTTGTCTGTGCTCTCGACACTCTAATAAGCCATTCGCTAGAATTCGTATTCACCTCGTCTGTGTGGTGATCTTCCGTTGGCTGCAATTGTCGGTAATGGATTTTCCCCTAGTGCCTGTAAATGAGAGATGCTAATTCGTATGCTGAGGCAAGCATGTGAGACGTGAACTGTTTTCTTGGGAGCTTGGAGACTCTCTCTCTCTCTCTCTGACTTTTGATTTTGTGTATAATAATGCTTGCCGCACGAGCGCGCGCACGTGTGTGTGTGTGTGTGTGTGTGTGTGTGTGTGTGTGTGTGTGTGTGTGTGAGTGAGTGAGTGAGAGAAAGAAATTTCCTGGTTTAATGATTCTCCCCCCCCCCCCCCATTCATTTTCTTTCTTTTTTTATGGTAGTGTAGCAACGGTAAGTGTGAAAATAGTCTTTGTATGCCTAATGCTATAACTTCTTCCGTTGTAGAATAAGGAATCGTAATCATCTCTCTCTCTCTCTCTCTCTCTCTCTCTCTCATATGACAGCCAGATTACTGCGTTCGAATCCTCACAGATACAAGCCTTTTCAATCATTGGGTTTTTGAGAGCTTTTTCCTTTTTTTGTGTTTTGTTTTGTTATTTTTAGTGTACCCTCGAGGTGGACAAAAGACTTCTTTTTCCGTCGTCTTCGTCTGTCACCATCTAGTTGCACCGTCTAAAAACTTGCTGTAAAATTACGGGTGCATTATGAGCATAATGAGGGGAAGGCGCATGCGCCACTTTGTGTGTGTGTGTGTGTGTGTGTGTGTGTGTGTGTGTGTGTGTGTGTGTGTGTGTGTGTGTGTGTGTGTGTGTGTGGTAGGTGGAGGGAGGAGATGGGGAGAAGGGAGGTCGGACATCATTTTCTGCATCGCCTGCTAGTCGACTGAACAAAACTGGCAAGGCTTAGTGTTGATCTTCCTACAAAATGGGCGCGGATTAACGCTGTCACAAATCAGCCGACTCCAGATCGGCATGTGCGAGCTAAATGTATACAATTGATCTGATGCAGACCTAGAGCGTCTCAGTTTCGGGACGTTGGGCATGGACTGGTTAACATTTGCAGGGACGAGGTGGGGGGAGGGTTGACTTCATTTTCTGCATCGTCTGCTAGTTTACTGAAGAAACTGGCAAGGTTTAGTTTTTATCTTCCTACAAAATGGGCGCGGGGTTAAACGCTGTCACATTCAGTCGACTCCAAAATAGCTGCGTCAGCCCTTCAGATAATTATCCTCTAGGAAAAGGAAAGGAACGCCAGGATTTACCCCAGGCAAGATTGAGGGATTTCCACAAAACATCCAGCAGATTTCTCTCGCTATAGAAAAACACCCAGTATATGAGCCGTGCCTCGTTTAGCAATTCTCGACGTCGAGGCAGATGTAATTGCGTATCCATTGTCTAGACTCGGTTTTCCTATTCTACGATTTCCTATTCCTATTGAAAGGATTTGTGATTTTGTCTTGTTCCGTCTGCAGCCGCGTTCGTTTCCGATTGCATCTCGAATTTGCCTTTGGCAACATCCATCTTTTTGACACCGCTGTACTTTTGGTTGGACAGCAATTATTGCATCCTCTCGTCAGCCTCTTTGATGGCTTCTGTCGTCGCCTATTTTAGCTTTAGGTTTTATATTTGGCATTCCCCGTGCGATACTGTGATGTGTTATGTTTAGCTGTATCTTGCAGTCTGATTTAGCTATCTTTTGTGGAAGTAACAAACCAGAATGTATAGTGTGTGTGTGTGTGTGTGTGTGTGTGTGTGTGTGTGTGTGTGTGTGTGTGTGTGTGTGTACTGGGGCGCGAGCCATGTATAGTGTGTGTGTGGGGGGGGGGGGCGAGCTATGTGTGTGTTGTGTGTGTGTGTCTGTGTGTGTCTGTGTGTGTGTGTGTGTGTGTGTGTGTGTGTGTGTGTGTACTGGGGCGAGCCATGGAACAACACCATAGCACATTTCTATGAGGATGACAAATGACAAAACTGTCTGTCTGCATGCCTGCCTGCCTGCCTGCTATCTGTCTGTCTTTGTAACTTGGATGTACCGAGCGTGCGTACTGAGCGATATCCATATTCGACATGATTGTGCTTGTGATAGCAATTGACGTTGAAATAATCTACGCGTGCAATAAGTAATCATAAGTATTGTCACATATCTGAAATATGCGGTCACAGTAATAATAAGTATTGATACATATCTGAAATGCGCGGTCACAGTAATAATAAGTATTGATACATATCTGAATTGCGCGGTCACAGTAATAATAAGTATTGTTACATATCTGAAATGCGCGGTCACAGTCATAATAAGTATTGTTACATATCTGAAATGCGCGGTCACAGTAATAGTAAGTATTGATACATATCTAAAATAACGTGGTCAGAGGAGGAAAACACGCACGCAAGCACGCACGCACCCCCCGCACGCACGCACACACACACATACACACGCACGCAAAGGCCTTGAACAGTTTTTGCCATTTCAGGATTTGAATCAGCGACCCTTAAAATCAATAGAGGTAGACGAATTCGCGGGTGTTTAGCGAGGCCCAATGAGCTTGTGGAAATGTTCCCTTTTACTCGTCTTCTTCTTCAGTGACCTAAAATTGCGAAGAAATTGCAGAAGAAATGACGGGAGGGTAAAAGTGGGAAAAGTCGATAGCTACACCGTGCGTAGTTGTCGTCGAATTCTGATTGATGGGGGCGGGGGGGGGGGGTGGGGGCGAGAGGAGGATGAAAGCTGGAGAAAAAATAGTGGTAAGTGCCGCGTCTAAACATTCTCTGTGGTTGTGCGTTCAAAACCACTGTAATACTATCGGGGCACTCCCATCGGGACAAATTCCATTTTGGTCTGATCTGACCAATCAGAAATGCCCCGAGCCTAATATTTCTTGGGAGTTTGTTTTACTGTCTCAGCCGCCTGACTTTAGCAAAGACCATAATCGGGTGTTTTTCACGTTGGGTTTTTTGTTGTTATTTGTTTTAAGACTTAAAGCGCGGACTTCGTCATCGATACAGGGACTCGAGATCGGATGGTCTCGGGTACAAATCCTGACAGTGCACAAGTTTGTACAGACTTTTTCTAGTGCCCCTCGTTTATAGTATCATTTGGGCTTAAAATATTCCACCTTTTGGCGCATTTAAACCTTAGGCTAAACATTTTCCTTCCGAAAAAATTGTTTCCTCCTCTGAAGCACTTAAAATCATCCCGAAACAGACCTGATGGCACAGATTTTAGTTTAATTCTAAAATGTTTCCTCCAGAAAAGGTTTTTTTTTCCTCCTCTGAAGCAGTAAAACATGCCAAAATGCACCAGATTGCACAGGTTTTAGTGCAGAGTTTTGAAGAAAAAAAAAATAATGAAGCTTTTTAAATCATCACCAATGCGAGAGGTCAGGGGCTCGAGTCCCACTCGGGGCAAAGAATTTTTCCTTCTCGTATGTGGCACCGTTCATTCGGGCCGATCGTCGGGGGTTCTCTCCGGGTACTCCGGCTTCCTCCCCCTCTGCTTTGGAAATGTTCAGCCCACAAAATTTGAAAAATACATGCAATTCTAAATTCCGAAATTTAAATAGCTGAGCTGACCCTTCGCACCACGTGATTGTAATGTGTTTATGTCCAATGTGTGAGAGAATGCGTGTGCTTCACGGTGAGCGTGCGTGTTGGGTTCAGTTCGCGGCGCTTTGAGCCGATTCACGAAATTGGGTAAAGCGCCTATACAATACTCATTATTATTATTATTATTAAAACAGATCAAACTGCAGAGATTTTAGGCTAATTCTAAATTTTTTCCTCGTGAAACTGTTCCCTCCTCTGAAGCACGTAAAATCCTGCCAAGTTGCATAGGTTGTAATCGATTGTTTTGGAGAAGAAAAAAAAAATCCGGGGGAACATGCCTACCCTCCCCCGACTCCCCAGTTTCAAAACATAAGTTGGCTTAGCGAAGGTGGACTTAGCCCGTTTAACAGTTACTCTTTAATATATCCTTGTGGTGCTTCTTTGTCGACGGTACCAAGCCATGCTGGGCTTGCGCCACCACGGGAACCCGTCGTTCCCCGCAGAGTGCGTGAGAGAAACCCCACAGACCGATTATGGAGAATGATAATGATGAAACAGTTTTATTTCAGGATAGAGTTGTTAAGCACTGGAAGGCCTCTCTTACGCACTGTCCTGCTAGCACTACAATAGACTATTCAACTAAGTGTTAGGACCACCTTAAACCAGAATCTATGTGGCAAATCAAGGTGATTAGTACAAAACAAGCCAGTACAACAAAAGATTTGACAAAGATGTATAAGAATCCAGCATCACTAAGGCGTTACTAAACACGCTGCTCACGTAAAACAGTGCATCAGTCATGCATTTATTGTTTTGTACGGAAATTATGTACAGCCTGCCGTGGAGAATGGCAGGAGAGGTGGAGATGAAGATTGGAGTGAGTGAGTGTTTTGGGGTTTAACGTCCTTTTCCACCACATACGGGTGATATCAAAGACGGGGCAACGATGAAAAAGCCAGCACAAATATTTGGCTCCAGCCGGGATACGAACTCATTAGAAGTCCAACGCTCTACCATTCGGCCACCCCGGCTCCCCGATGAAGATTGGAACTCGTCCAGACATTCACAGAGCTTATTTCCGTCAGTCGGACAGTCCGTTGTCTACAAGAACACACGGCCACGGCCAAGAACATAGGTGCCGAAAACAATGAATAAATAATCTTTTGGTGTTGAAAGAAGTAGAGTGTCTGATGATGGTCTTTGGGCAGTGGTGAGAGTGGCGACAGTACCAATGTCTTATTCAGTTATTGGCGTCTTTAGTTACATGCGGCAGAGGGTACAAATGACTTATTTAATTCCCCCGCGACAGAGGGTGAACCCCTTAGAAGCACCGTGTGTTGTTTAATGCAGATGATTAGTCCAGTTCGCGTGAGGTTATGGAAGGGCAGGGGGGGATAATTTCGTGGTTTACTGGCGGCTATGGTTTGCGTGCGGTAAGGGGGACACCATCAAGCACCATGCATATTGTAATGCGAAATATCGGTCCAGTTCATGCGAGGTTAGGCAAGGACGACAGAGAACAGCTGTCAGGGCTTAAACATTCTTCCTGCAGGTCGATCAACTCCCACTGTGTCAAAGGGGAGCCGGGGTGGCCGAATGGTAGAGCGTTGGACTTCTAATGCTCGGGTCGTTAGTTCGTATCTCGGCTGGGGCCAACTATTTGTGCTGGCTTTTTGATCGTTGCCCCCGTCTTTGATATCACCCGTATGTGGCGGAAAAGGGCGTTAAACCCCGAAATACCCACCCACCCCCTGTGTCAAAGTCTTTCCAGCTTTTGGCGGATTTCCATCTCTCGCTTTAACACGTCCTCGTCCCCAAAAGTGTTTCCTCCTCAGAAACGTATAATCATACAAAAATGCACCAAACTGCACAGGTTTCTAGCGTAATTGAAATAAATCCTCCAGAAGTAGTGCTTCCTCCTCCGAAGCATTTAAGATCATGCCAAAATGCGCAAAATTGAATAGATTTCAGTCTGATTTTAAAAAGATTCCAGGACGGCATGCCCTGGACACCCCTGACATAATGTGTCTTTTTTGTAGATCTATGCGCGCTCCCGGCTTTGCCACTTTGTCACTAAATGCCACACACTTTTCATCCTTGCACATTATGTGTTTGTAGTTCAGTGTATGTGTGGAGGCATGTTACTTGTGTTTCTGATTGAGTGGGTGCGTGTTGATTTGTAAGGCGCCCTGAGCTTAGAACTGCGGGAAGGAGGGCGTCCCTTAAGTACCATTTTATTATTATTATTATTTAAAAACCATTGTTTTGTACCATAATTGAAGTGAAAGAAAACACGGAGAGTGTGTGAACTTTTAAATGAATCATTGAAGCAGTCAGTCAAATAATCAATCAATCAATCATTGAAAACAGAAAGACGGCAAGCAGAAAAATGACATCGTCATTTACCAAGTGAGGGGGGAAAGAAGGTAACGCATCACTTACCGTGACGTTGATAGCAGCCGTCGGCAATAATCAGCAGTGTATGAGAGTTCACTCTCAGGGGTACTGTTGTCTTCGCATAGATCACTAGACGTGGTGTCGCTTTAGAGGCAGACGGCAGTTCATGTCATCGGTAGCCGGATATATCATTGTTCTTCCCACTAATAATGCCCATCGAGGTACGAGATTCATCGACTTTTCTGTCTCATAATTCACGTACGTCTAGACTGGATCATAATTGGGATTTTATGCGACGTAGCGAGACGTTTTTTGGTGGGTTTTATTTTGTCCTGCAGAACGAAGTCTGCTCAGCTTTCACCTGTTCAGCGATTAATTACATCACATATGAAAAACCTGTTCACATACACAAGCTGTTCACATACACAAGCGGACAGATGGAAGTTTGCTTGACTGTCACCTGTTTTCAAGATGTGAGTTTTGCTTCGTATTTGTTCAAGCACTTTTTCACACCTACAGTCCAACAGAACGGTCTGCGTGGCTGTCACCTGTTTCAAAGCAGGGAGTTTTGTTTTTGTATTCGTGCGCGCAGTTTTGCACACCTACAATCCAACAGAATGAAGTTTGTTTGGTCGTCGTCACCTGCTTTCCGAGTGTGATGTTGTCTTCTACGTACGCGCAGCTCTGCACACCGACAGTCTCAATAGAATGAAATCTGCATGAAGTCTGTTTCCTGATTGAACGTTCTGTGTACTCACTCACGGAATAGTCTGCTTTGCTGTCACATAGTTCAAATCATCTCCGAGTGAAATACATTTCAGGACACGAATCTGTCCTGCTTGGGTGTCACCAACTTCAAGTCTAGAGCCAACTGCAGAAACTCCTGAGCTTTTTAAATTTCACGCAGCTTTGAGCACTGACACAGAGTGGAAAGAAAAAGGAAAATTTTACAAAGTTCGCACAGTCCGCTGTTCGTAATGTCACCCACAGTAACAGCGCGAGATACGACACAGCGAGACAGCAGTCCCGATAGCAGCAGCAGCAGCAGCAGCAGCAGCAATGTTCTGCCCGATAGTTGCTGTCGATTTTACTGGTCACACTCGCGCGCCAGCTACCCCTTTTAACGGTCTGTGGGCGGGGCCGGAGGCACGTTATAGTTTATTGCGTGGAAAACTGTTAAGGTTTCTGACGGTTATCACACTTTTCGGGTTGTTGTGTGTGACCAATAATGTTGTCCAGATTTCTGAAATGGTGAGCGGACAACCCCCCTGTCTCCGCCCCCCTCTTTGGATACCTGGCGTGGAAAATTGTTGAGTTTCCTACAATTACACTTTTGTGCTCGTAGAGTGTGACCGATCATGCAGGTTTCCTAATTCCCCCCCTCTCCCCCCATCCCCCGTCACGCTTACCCTGTCTCTTTCTCCTTCTCCCTCCCCCCCCCCGCCTCTCCCCCCCCCTTCTTTACCTGTGAGTCACCACCGCAACCTGTGTAAAAAGTAGATTTCCAGCAATTACAGTCTGCTTTATGGTTGCAGTGTACGACCAATGATGCAGGTTTCTTAATCGCCCCCCCCCCCCCTCCCCGCCCGTATTCATCTCCCTCAAAGCAACCACCGCAACTAGCACATTAGCTTGTGGGGTAATACAATTACACGCTGCTTTTGATTCAGGTCTCTTAAATTGCCCCTACAAATCAAACCGCCTCAAATCAAACGTTGTGTTTGTTCACGTGGGTGAACAAAATGAACGGACGTTTTTAAGTTGTTTCTCTATAGAGAAACAACTTTATGAGACGGGGCAGATTTTGCTACGCGCAGCAGCAAGTTTCAGTGATACAAAACAAGACTGTGACGTTTCTCCACACAATACTTACTTTCACGCACACAGTGACGTAACGAAATCTGCGTCATAGACACCTTACGTGCACACTTTGCTGCTGCGTTTCTTTTTGGCGGGAATGACGTGTGTGTGGTGTGTGTGTGTGTGTGTGTGTGTGTGGTGTGTGTGTGTGTGTGGTGTGGACGGATGTAATGATGGCTATCTCCTAAACCACCTCGTTGGAGGCCTTTTTACTTTGAGATAAAATGGGAATTCACCTTCTCCAGACCTATTTTTCACGATTTTTAGCCTACTGCATTTTCTAAAGAGTTATCGCCGATTTTTAAAAAATCGGTCATGTTACGAATTTTTTCGAAAAAAAATGTTCAAATGGCTTCATTTTCTAAAATTGGGAAGATCATCCAATTATACTGCCTGTTTTCGTAGCACAGCCATGTAGCTCTGACAGGTTTTGTGTAAGAAAAATATTTCCGAGGTAGGGGTGGTTTGCATATAAGGCCAAATATCTATGAAAAGACTCCTTCAAATTACTCATCATTCCGGTATGTTTGTCACTTGCGCCAACTGCACATATGACATGAACTGCTGCACTATTATAGCTTTAGTATTAAGAATAGCAGAGCTTTTAGATAAACACATTTTTCACGTTTCTGCAAGAAGCGCCGGTCAAAAAAGTTCCAATTTTGCAATTTCGTAAGTACAAACCAAGGCACTTAAGTCCACGTTTCATCAGCTCTCTAGATCTTCCAGATTTTATGTCAAAATTAATTCAGTCACGGAAGTCACAAAAGCAACAAGGAAATCACAAGATATGTAGAAGTATCATCTGTCAGACGAGCAGCGTGAGGCTGACGTCAAATGTTTGGTTCACAGACAAAATCTGCAAGTATCGCCACTGCTTCCCACATTTCATCAGCCCTCTAGATCTTCCAGATTTCATGTGAAAAATAATTCAGTCGGAGAAGTCACATAGCCAACAGGGAAATCACAAGACATAAACAAGCATCCTCAGACGATCTCAGTGCTAGAGGCTGACGTCGAAAGTTTACTTCACGGAATTGACGTCATCTCTCTCTCTCTGTATGACGACCTGCCTGAGGCTGACGTCAAATGTTTAGATCACGGAACTGACGTCTCTCTCTCTCTCTCTCTCTTTGGGGAGCCAGGGTGGCCGAATGGTAGAGCGTTGGACTTTCAATGCTTGGGCCGAGAGTTCGAATCCTGGCCGCTGGGGCCAAATATTTGTGCTGGCCTTTTTCTCGTTGCCCCGTCTTTGATATCACCCTTATGTGGGGGAAAAGGACGTTAAACTCCTAAACACCCACCCACCCACCCACCCACCCTCTCTCTCTGCCTCTCTCTCTCTCCCTCCCTTCTTCCCCCACCCGGCCCCACCCCCAGTCACGTGGCTAATCGGTCGAGGTCGTAGAGGATCTAGTGTCATTGGTAGAACTTGGAGAGGGGAGAACCGGCAACAATAACAACAAAGACAAATAAAATGAAGTTTGGAGAAACAACTTTGTAGGACGGGGCCGTTCCTCCTTGTTTTTTTTTTTTCCGACGCTCCACATCACCGCACCGCCAATCAGCGTTTTTCCAAATTCAAAACGTTATGGCACCGGAAAAACGCTTTGGATTTTCAGTTGGCGGTTAGAGCGATTGAAAGGGGCCGTTTGCCACCCTGAATCCAACGTGTACTGATACGTTACTTCAATGGAAGTATGTGTATATGCTCATGGTTTAAAATAACGGCTTCAGGGCCCGAATGTAAAAATCGAGGTTAATTTAACCCACGGCTACGGGCCTAACCCAGACTAGGACAAAAGAAACAACAACAACAACACCCCCCCCCCCCCCCCCCCCCCGCCCAAAAAAATAAATAAATAAATAAATAAATAAATTATAAAAAAGGAGGCGAAAGAAAGGAAGAAATAAATCCTTCTATAACGGCTTTGGCATCTTGCTGGAATGGACCCGCTTCGAGGTTAGACTCTAACCCGGTGTAGCATCCGGTCCGGTCCCCCCTCTGAAGTAGTCCCCCGGGGGACCAATTCGTGGCAAAAACTGCTCTATAATGGTCCCCCCCTTAGACATCCAGCCTCGTTTTCGACTGGTCCCCCTGGGCGATTTTGGTCCCCCCTCGCATCCAAAATAGGCCCCCTCTCGAACTGGTCCCCCTCTTTTCTAACCAATGTAGAGCTATGTCAGTATTTATTTTTAACTTTATTGTTACAAAACTTTATTGTCCCCAAAAGCACAGGGCCATAGGAACATTTTTTTTTCTTTTTTTCCGATTTATGTGCTTGTTGTTATTTTTGTGTGTGTGAGATATATTTGTTTGGTTGTGTTCTTGTTTCTTTCAGTTGTTTTTTTTGCATTGGTTGTTTTTTGCTGTCCACATTTCCTGTCATTTTTTTAAAACTGGAAATAGCATTTAGAGAATAACATCAAAGACCAAGTATCTAATATTTTCTATACAACGCCATAGAAAAATATTTCTTCAAAATTAAGTAAGTGTCCATGACATGAAAACTAGTTGCCACCTTTGGCTTTCAGCGTACTTCAAGTAGACAGTCAAGACTGAGTACCAGTGTCTCAAATCATGACCCTTGAAACAACAAAAACAGCAGAAGACTAACAGTTCTGGTCTAAGGAGTGACACAAAAAAACAGGAGCAAAGTGATGTCCAAGATTCATTATATAAATTACTCTGTCTGTTTTCAATGGGGCCGATTGCCAAACTGGCCCGTATTTCAGCCACCTAGGTTGTCGGCCTGGAGCCTCTCTTGTGAACACATACACGGGCGTGTCCAAGAGGGTGGCTGCAGCAAATATCTCAACCTCGGTGGCCCAAGTACGGAATGAATTGTCGTGTACTTATAATTATAGGCATGTTTGACACGAGTCACGTGACGTGTCAAGAAGCGTGGCGACCGTTTTCTCATCCCACAAAAAAATAAATAAAAGAAAAGAAAAAACAAATCTAAACTTTTAAAAGTGATTTAACTTCGTAGATTTGCCGTTCTATGTAGCCTATACTTTTGTTTTTTAGTGGCGACCGTTTCCTCATCCCACAAAAAAAAAAAAAGAGAAAATAAAAAAAACAAAAGTATAGGCTACATAGAACGGCAAATCTACGAAGTTAAATCACTTTTAAAAGTTTAGATTTGACACTGTAACCTTGACCCAGTTCAAGATCATCTTGAATAACATCTCTGTACAAAAATGAAAATAATTATACATATAACGAAAGAGGTGTGTGTGTGTGTGTGTGTGTGTGTGCGCGTGTGTGTTTGCGTGCGTGCGTGCGTGAGTGAGTGTGCACGCGTGCGTGCGTGCGTGCATAATGTGTGTGTGTGTGTGTTTGAGAGATGGGGGGAGGAGAGAAAGTGTGGGGGGCGAGGAGAGAGAGAGAGAGAGAGTGTGAGAGAGATCCAGAGTCACGTTTTCTACTGAGTTGACACACACTATAACAATAAAGTTAAAAATAAATACTGACATAGCTCTACATTGGTTAGAAAAGAGGGGGACCAGTTCGAGAGGGGGCCTATTTTGGATGCGAGGGGGGACCAAAATCGCCCAGGGGGACCAGTCGAAAACGAGGCTGGATGTCTAAGGGGGGACCATTATAGAGCAGTTTTTTGCCACGAATTGGTCCCCCGGGGGACTGCTTCAGAGGGGGGACCGGACCGGATCCTACACCTGGGCTAAAATCACTAACCTCGTCTTCTACATGCGGAGCCAGATGAGTGCAAGCGTCGTCCGCAAGTTCTGAAGCGGCATGGCAACGGAAAAGGGGCCTCCATTTTGATTATCCCCCGTGTTGTTGTAATGATGCAGGTGTATTATGTCGCCTCGCCCCCCCCCCTCCCCTCCCCACTCTTCACCCACCCTCCCCCTTCCATCTCCATCCCCCTGTCAATCATGGTCGCTAATGAAACCTCACCGTTATGACTGGCGTAAACCTGGGAGTCCTATTTGCAAATGTCTGTGCCTATCGCTGTTTGTTGTGCACACACGCAGCGAATGGGCCAATCAGAAAGTCAGCCATCACCGAGGTTCGCAAAATGTCTCTCCCACCGCCCCACCCCCACCCCCACCATCCCCACGCCTGTAAAGTTTATCTCAGTTAATGAACACCTTGTATGGTGGAGAAATGTATCTGTTCTGTGTCCAGATAACATGCTTTTCATTTCTGTCTTCACCTCGTTTCCAACCAGTCAGTGCCTCGACCAGTGACCTTCAGTCAGTTGACCTTATCTTTAAATTTCAGAGTAACATTTGAAATGCGAGAGTGAAGAGTACCTGCATCTGCATCGTTTCCTTGTGAAAAAAAAATAGCGGTTCATTAAATCAAAAGTTTACAATTTATCAAGTTTTGTTCCCATCATAGTCCACGTTAGAGGGTTGGACTCGCAGTGTTCCGGTCGTGAGTTCGAACCCCGGCTTGGGCCGAATATTTGTACTGGCCTTTTTCTCGTTGCCCCGTCTTTGATATCACTCTTAGGTGGGGAAAACGACGTGAAACTCCCAAACACCCACCCACCCTCATAGTTCACGAGTCCTTTGGTCTGTAGTTCATGGGCGTTACTCCCTAACTAACTAACTAACTAACTAAATAACTGTAGTTCATGGTCAGCCTGTTCTTCTTGAACGGGATTTGTCTGTTTTTTGTTTGCATAATCATGAATGAGAAAGTGGGCGTGTAGGCTATGTCAAGCCTCTTTTACCCAAACAAGAGCGTCTTGTCCAATGGCATTCAAAGCACACACCTCCTAGATCTAGGGAGCGCTCTCAGCTTTACTTACTTCCCCTACTTTCAAATTGACCTGATTGAGCGCATGTTTTCGGCTTTAGTAACGCCTTTGTTCCTTTTCTATATATATATATATATATATATATATATATATATATATATGCGTAAATCTGAATACATGTAGTTTGTTGCTGTTTCTGACTTGTATACAGACCACCTGTAGCCATGCTGGCTGAATGCGTATATATATATATATATGACATAACTATATGCCTGTACCCCCTGATGTTTTTTTTTATTTTTTATTTTTGGAAATAAAAGAAACTGAAACTGACAGAAACCAGTTGTAAACAGAAATATCGCGGGAGGGGCACTACGTCGCGTGTACAGATTGACGAGAAAGTGGTAGCTGAGGAAAGGTTAAGGGAGAATCACAGCGATGCCGAGAATGAATGAACAGCCTTCTGGAAGCCTCGGGGGGATATTGGTCTGTGTTCAAGGAGTCATTGAGAATGTCAGCTGGTAGCCTAAGGAGTAAGGTGCGGACTGTGCAGTTCCAATGGTGAACTTTTTGTTTGTGCGGTGGGGAGAAGTTCTGCCTCACAGTCAACACTCTCACACTTTCACACTTCCCAGTGTCCCTCAAACCGCAGTGAAACTCAAGCAGAGATTCAGTTCACCTGAGTCGGCTACTGGACTCAAAGCCGACAACATTTCTGTGTCAAGTCTTCTCCTACAGCACACAATACCTGCCGTAGTGCCCCCCCTCCCCCCCCCCCCCCCAAAAAAAAAGTTGGCCTAGGGGGTGGTCGTTTGGTTGTTGTTGGGGTTTGTTGTTGTTTTCTGTTTTTTTTGTGTGTGTGTGTGTGTGTGTGGTTTTTTTGTTTTTGTTTTGTGTCGTTCTTTGGTGTTTTTTGTTGTTGTTGTTGTTGTTTGTTTGGGTTTTTGTTGTTGTTGTTTTTTGTGTGTTTTAGTTTGTTTTTGCTTTGGTTTGTTTTTTGTTCTCTTTTATTGGTATGCGTTACTCGTTTCCGTTTGGTTGATTATGTGCTTATGTTATATCTTTCCTGTATATGTGCAAAATGTGAAAAAAGGAATTTAAAAAAAAAGAAGGAAACAAAAAAGAAGGAACCAAGGGGCAGTAACGGTACCTTAAATTGCTGTCCGATAGTACACTCGTAAATCCCATTCAGTCCGGCTTTTATTCAGGTCTCGGAGACGCTGGAAGGTGTGACCGCGTAGTCTCGGAGGATGTTTCTCATTATCAATATTACCTTTTTGTCGGATAGCTTGTGCTAATGATTGCTATGATCAAGACCTTAAAGCCACCACCCAGAACGATACGGCCAAAATTGTCTCTCATCATCATTGAGTTTCCTGGGGCATTCGTGGGAGCTCCCTTTAAAGTCCTCATAACTTCTCGAAGCTTGGAGATCCGGCGATAAAGTGCATTTATCCTATTACTTTAGTTCGCCTCAAGGCCCATAAACGCCTTCTTCAGTCTGACGCATGAGCAGGAATCATGGGACCTTGTTGAATGGTTCTGTCATAACTTGTGGCGGTAATGCCCAGCAGTTTGCCGGGAAACGTTCAGGAGAGTTGTAAGGAAGTAGGGCGTCTCCAGCGAGGTATCAAACTGGCGAGAACATCCGTCTGTAAATTTCTTTTCAGGACAAAAGGGACAGATTTTACAAATTGATGAAATTTGGCAGAATCCTCAGAGGAAACTTTGAAAGACCTTTCGAAAGAATGAGACATTTGGGGGTCTTGCACATACGGACCCGACCAGCTTTGGATACAAATAGACGACTCCACTCGTGTCAATCAAAGGGGGCGAACCCCCAGAATTCAGCCAATCGCTTGCCGCGAAACATGATGGTCTGGCAAACGTTCTTGCCATACATTATGAAGAGGGTGGATGGGTGGGTGGTTGGGAGTTTAACGTCTTTTTCCATCACGTATGGGTGATATCAAAGACGGGGCAACAAGAAAAAGACCAGCACAAATATTTGGCCCCAGCAGGGAATCGAACTCACGACCCGAGTATTGAAAGTCCAACGCTCTACCATTCGACTATCCCGGCTCCCCCATTACAAAGAGGTAAGCACGTGTTCGATATGGCTGAAAACACTGGAAGAAGGCAGGAAGCCTATTGACGTCATCTGAGGGAAAAGACCATTACGTCAGTTTATTTCATCTTGAAATCATCCCCTTTTATTTCGTAAAATGACGTCACTGTGTTTTGCCATTGCACGACAGAGTAAAGGGGCGGGGCTTTGGCCGAGTGTGGAGTCGTCTATCAATAGAGGTGCACGGATGTGGTACTCTGCTCCCCCGGTGTTAGATCTAATGCCGGTTTGCAGATAGTGCTTCGTACAACAGACATAATGTTTGATGTGCGTGATTATTGGCACTGTTCCTCCACCATTTGTATCGGCTACCGGGTTTCCCGATTTGGGACTGATCTCGCCAATAGCTCTTCAGTTCAGATCAACTGACTTCAAGACGGAATTTCTGCGCTTACGAAAAGCCGCATATTTACTCCAAATATAAGTTTTGGTTGTACACCAGTGGCGCCACACACACACACACACACACACACACACACACACACACACACACACACACACACACACACACACACTCTCTCTCTCTCTCTCACACACACACACACACACACACACACACACACACACACACACACACACACACACAAAAATCAATTAGATTTAAGTTTGGCTTAGTGGGAGTGTTGCCCTTTGATTATACTCGTGTTTGCTGCAGTAAGAGCCGTCAAGGAACCGTCAGTCTCGCCTGATTTTTACTTGCAGGGTCAACACCGAAGTGTCAAAAACATGGGACACGCGTGCGCGGTACGAAATGTGCTATTGCATGCGCTCTGTCCTCTGTCTTCTTTTTTTTCTGCCCCAACTCTTTGCCGGCTCCAGTGATGTTCCTCCCAGGTTATGGGTGGAATCCACGGAGGGCTCGGAAGCTGGGGCAATTTTTTTTATTATGCATGATGATGGAGATGAGGATCATGGTAAGATGATGCTATGGAGGTCCGCGTGGTTTGGGACTGCGGGACAGGGCCGCATTCCACGCTTCCTGTCGTAAATATCCCGGCATTAACCAGGCCTGGGAATTACGGCACCTGCCGTGCCGGCCGTATAATCATCCACATCATAAGACGTGTCATACCAAGGGAAGCATCCCCCCCTCCCCCCCAAAGTCGCACCCGTGAAGTGGGTGAATCTCTGCTGTGTGGCAACAGCCTCCCCATTGGGCCCATAGCACACCCGCTCTGGGTAGGAGCCGACCTAGGTAGGAAAAATCCCGCTTGCCTCGGCTGGGACTCGAACCCGGGTCTCCCGGTCCATATTCTGAAGTGCTAACCACTACACTACGGGGGCCGGTTCTACGAAGTGTTGTCTTCGTCTGCTTCACATAGACACCGTCACGCACTTTCAGGTTTTAGACAGTCCACCGCCGATTTTCTGCACGCCTGCTGTGCAGTCGTCCGATGAATGAATGGTTTGGACTTTACGTCCAATGGCTTGTCAGCCTTTTAAAGACACGTTTTTCCTGGCGTGTGTCATCGATTGCTTGGCTTTGCGGGTGACTTGTTGGGTGGATATGGGCTGTTTCACTTTGCTTTGGGCATCGTCAGAGGTTCACTGCTAGGGGCTCAAGTGCCTGTCTGGGCTGTTTCTCAATGCCTTGGTCGTTTTCTGTCGTCCTTTCTTCTGCCGTTCGGATCACTGGGGAGTCCTATTGATCTTTGGTTTTGCCAGGTCCGATCTGACGGTGGCATCGGCTAAGATTCTCATTGGTCTGTCACCAAGGGCTTGGTGTGGCCTGACGAAGTCTGCTGTCATCAGTGAGTGTCTGTCTCTCAGATCCCAGACTGATGGGCTGGAGGCTGACGGGCAAGCCTGCACAGCCGTTCACGATGTGACGGATGCCTGGGGGCTGCCCGCACCATCGTCCGACGGTATGGTGACAGAGGCTTTGCAGTGACAGCTAAAGGTGACGAAAGCGGGCAAGTCAATGTAAGAAAATCCGATGAAATCTTCGGAGAACGCTTGAACGAGTCCGACCAGTTCTTCAAACGATTACGTCGAGCAAAGATAGAACACTTGAGAGGACGAGATCTTTATTGTGTTTCTGTCGAGGTTCTTTGTTTTTCTAGTGATGAAATCGTCCGAGAATTTGGTGACGTGCACCTAGTGACGCGCGCAGGAAGTGTTCTGTTTGTTGTTGTTTGCTTGTTTTTTTTCCTCCCTGAACGTGCCTCGGGGTCTTTTGTGTGTGTGTGTGTGTGTGTGTGTGTGTGTGTGTGTGTGTGTGTGTGTGTGTGTGTGTGAGAGAGAGAGAGAGAGATGTTTCAAAACAAATAATGCCCGCCAGCCTCTCTCACTTCCTCTCTGGCAACGGCAAATAGGAAAAAGGCCATAGTGACCATAACTTTTACCGTTTTCAAATAAAAGAAATGTCATTCTGTCTGTCCGTCTCTCTCTGCCTGTCTCTGTCTCTCTGTTTTGGTTTTGTTTGGTCGGTTTCTCTTAGCTTATAGCAACAACAGACAGTTTGAAAATGGTCATTGTTCCAGTAACTTCACCGTTGAAAAATTCATTGTCATTGTCTCATCTACCTAAGTTCGTTTTCTTCTACTCCTTTTGATGCTACTATGTAGGTCACTGGGTGGAGACGTCACACACCTTTTATGTGGCTATCTGTGTTTTGCAATCTTCTGCAAACACAAATCTTGTCCGCTCTTTTTGTTGCTTCTATGCAAGTGACTGGATGGGAAAGTCTTAAGTCTTTTTAATGTGGTTATCTGCCTTACAATCGTTTTCACAAACACATGTCTTGCCTGCTCCCTTTGTTTTCTTCTAAGTAAGTCACTGGACGGAGCAGTAACAAGTCTTTTATGTGGTCATCTATGTCTTACAATCTCTTTCATATACACAAACCCTCTCTGCTTCGGGGTGTGTGTGTGTGTGTGTGTGTGTGTGTGTGTGCTTTGGGTTTTTTTCTTTTGTTTCTATGTAAGTCACTGAGTGGAGAAGTCACAAGTCTTTTATTCGGTTTCTGTGTTTTTACGGCCTTTTTTAGAAACACAAATCCTGGCTACGATTTGCACGCTCTGTATGTCCCGTAGCGGGTTCCCTAAAAGCATTTGATGACTTCCAAATGTACGAGGACCTACACAGTTTCCTTTGTAACGGGCGCGGTGGTGACGAGTTTAAACATTAAATATTCATCCTGAACTGCCAAAGGGAAAGCTGGCTTCTGTTGTCGCGATGCGGTAAGCGCCAATGAAAAATGATGTTAATCTCAGAGTCTGGGTCGAGGTGTCGTGCAGGGGGTCGAGTTTCACCGTGATGCTTGCACGAAGTATCCCCACGGCTGTAGCCTCCGCTGTGTTTCACCGTGAGCTTTTTTACGACTTAAGCAGGTGAAAGCTCTACGCAGGTTCCTGCGGTGGAGTCCGGTTCTAATCCAAAACAAAATTACAGTTCTGTGACAGGGTTCAACGACATCATTAATATATTCAGAAATTCCTGTAAAATGTGTGTGTGTGTGAGGGGGGGGGGGCTATAGGAGGTGTTATTGTCTATGAAAGGCGATAGCTGTCTCCACCATCACCCGCCCCCCCCCCCCCCTACTTGCCTGCCCCTTTTGGTGCCTCTATGTAAGTCACTGGGCTGCAGAGTCACAAGTCTTTGATGTGGGTATCTACGTTTTACAGTCGTTCTCACAAACACAAATCTTGTCCTTGGTTTGTTTCTATGCAAGTCGCTGGTTGGAACAGTAAGAAGTTTTGTGTGTGTGTGTGTGTGTGTGTGTGTGTGTGTGTGTGTGTGTGTGTGTGTGTGTGTGTGTGGGGTTATCTATGTTTCACAGTCTCACAAACACATAATCTTGTCTGCCCTCACCCCACTTTTTGTTTCTGTGTATGTCACTGGGTGGAGCAGACTGAAGGGGGGTTATTGTCTATAGTGAGTTTTTTTTATAAAAATACGTACATACATGTGTACATACCAACTTGCAAACACACCTGCATACATACATACAGACACACAAACATATATACATACTAAACATTAATACATACGTTGAAGGTTCGACCTGTAACTGCTGTCCTAAACATTCGTTAAGAAATAGGTCTAAATGTTAAATAAGGCTTCGTACGGCATCCAGTCATTTAAGGAGTCATGACAAGTACTTGTCATCTATATATCTTTGCTTTGCCGATTGGACATGTGCATTCATACACGAAGGTCGTTCACTAAGTTTACATTTATAAATATGGAATTCAGGACGTCTTGTTGTCTCTAGGAAGACTTTTTTTTCGAGGGAGTGGCTGTGTTATCATTTTTTTAAATATATTTTTGTGGAATATTCTGACCTTAAGGACAGATGTTCTTGAGCTGTTGTTTATCAGAACTATCTGATATCGTATCCGCGCGCAAATTGGGTCGGGGCTTACACACGGAGATAAGATGATAAATTTAGCACCGTGCATATTTATCTTGGAAATGAACCCCAGTGATTATCCTTCTGTGATAAACTCGTGCTGTTTTCCTGACTTTGCGGTTGACTCAATACACGATATTGCCCGATTTGTGCGAAATTGATATCTCCAGAATTTCCATAAGTATTGGGTCTTACCGTGATTGTTTTGCATACAAAAGGAGGTGCCATTAACGCGGCCCCCACTGACACAGAAAATTGATACAAGGAACTGTTTTGGTGCTTGTGCGGGGAGCCGGGGTGGCCGACTGGTAGAGCGTTGGACTTCTCATGCTCGGGTCGTGAGTTCGTTTCCCGGCGGGGGCCAAATATTTGTGCTGGATTTTTCATCGTTGCCCCGTCTTTGATATCACCCGTATGTGGTGGGAAAGGACGTTAAACCCCCCAACACCCACCCACCCTTGTTGCTTGTGACGAGGTTACTTGAAGGTGTGAAATCACACAAACAAAAACAAAACGCAGACAGCGTGCTTTTAATAACTTCATGACTATAGTGCACACTAGTCGGGCCGAGAGTGCTGTACCAACAGTCGTAGAAGTTGAATGGTCAACCGCTCGGGCAAGGTGTAGACAACATTGTAACGCATTAAGAATTTTACTAATAGGCGATCGCAAATACCCTTTATTCTTCTTCTTCTTATTAAACTCAAACGCACTGAAGCGAAACGGGAAAGAAATCGAATTCACTGGGGCGTGTAAAGGTCAGTGTTGTCTGGAATATGGAACAGAGCGGGGGGGGGGGGACCAAAACAAAACAACAACAACATCAACAAAAAACGGCGACAACTGGCCCCAGTAGTGTAGTGGTTAGCACTTCGGACCATGGCCGGGAGACCCGGGTTCAAGACCAAACCGAGGCAAGCGGGATTGTTCCTACCTTTGTCGGTTCCTACCAAGAGCGGGCGTGCTATGGGCCCAGTTGGTAGGCTGTTGCCACATGCCGAGATTCACCCACTTCACGCGTGCGACTTCGGGGGTGCTTCCCTTGGTATGACACGTCTTATGCTGTGGATGATTGGGCGGCACCGCAGGTGTCGTAGTTTCCGGGCCGAGAGTTGAGGCAGTAAAAAACAACAACAACAACAACAGACAAACAAAAACAAACAAACAAAACACACACACACACACACACACACACACACACACACACACACACACACACACACACACACACACTTCGAACCCATGGAAATTCCTGGTGGATAATAGAGAAAAGCAAAAACGATTAACAAATAATGCGGACGATAGCTGTCTTCACCATCCCTAACAACAGTGTGGGAAGACAAGGGTCGATTTTCTTGTACTATCGTCCAGTTTCTGTTTCTTCTTCTCGCCCATCCATCACTTCACCAATACCGAGATTAGCACAGTGTTATGTGTAGAAACCAAGAACCTTTCCTCCCCCTCCCTACCCCTTTCTCCACCCTTGACCTTTCCAAGTGAACGGAAAAATCATTCCTTTGTAATTTCGCTCAGAAACGATTTAAAAAAAAAAGTGCTATTTAAATTCATGAACATGAACTTAAACACGGATTAGCATAGTATGAAGATTTGTAACTAGAGATCAAATGTCACCAGGAAAATGTTAGCTATAAGTTTCACCCCTAAACGCATTTTTAAGGCAAACATACTTAAGGCGCCGCAGGGTTGAATGATGAAGCAGTGAAATTGTGCTGCCACTATGCGCTACTAAAATTATGTGCTAGTAACTCTGGTGCGTGCAGCAGTATTTCTGTTTTTCACGCCACCGGCCACAGCCTACTCTTCTTCGAAAGATGGACGTAGGATTGTGAGCGTGCACACTTGGTATTTGTGCGTGCGTGTGTACACGAGGGCGGGACAGGCACCGTAAACAAGTCTGCACGTGATTTTGACACGATTTGGAAAGGGGAAAAAAAATCTATCCAAATTCCTGCTCACCGGCGATTCGAACCCGGAGGCTCAGGATCCGAAGTCGGATATCTACACCACTTTAGTAAATCCCCTTGTCGACCTACGTCCCGTCCTTATACATACATATATACAGCATACATCCTGTGTTCTTTTTTTTTCTTTTTTTTTTTGAGTCATGCGTCTGAATTCAGTTGTGCAGCAACAACAAAAACAACTTCAGAATATGTACCTAGTATGAGGAAACACGATTATTTAATAATGAGAATTTTAACAAGTATGAGTTTCTTATTGTCACTCGGCACACAACTGAATCCAGGGGGTTCGAGGAAACACGATTATTTAATTATGAGAATTCTAACAGATATGGGTTTACTGCTGTCACTCGGCACATAGTTGAATCCCGGGATCCGAGGAAACACGATTATTTAATAATGAGAATTTCAACAGATATGGGTTTATTATTGTCACTCGGCACACAATTGAATCCTAGGGGCCGATGCATGAAAGGAGACCAGACTAATCTGAGACTTCGCCCTAGTCTCAAGCTACCGGTCTTGACGTCGAGACTAATATGAGCGTGTATTACCGTTTACTTTCTGAAACAGTCGTGAACTCGCCGTAGTCTCCATTTATGCATCTCACCCTAATCTTTTGTCATAAACTTAGTCAAGTTAGTCTTGGTCTATGTTCTAATCTGTATTCAAAGATGTGAACCTTCAACCTTGAAAAAAAAAAAAAAAAAAAAAAGGACTTGAGCTCGTATATCTTTGCCTTCAAAATGAAACAGGTCTGAAGTCCGTTTCGTTGCACCTACGTTTTGTGAGTGGGGGCTCCTGGCTCAGATATTTTTAACTGGTGTCCTAGTTCTAGAAATTGACCGTTCTTGGAAGATTGACAGGTCTGTTGTAACTCGGTCCCTGCACGGCAAGGTCTCAAGGGATGGTCTTGTTCTCTAAACAGACAGGGTTAGACAGGGCTTGCACACGGCATCACCGGAGACTGTACCCTGGACAGCCGGGTATTGTGCACAGTCGGAGAACTATATCACTGGCTGTCGCCGAGCTGAGCCCGTCTTTAGGAGAGGGATTTCCTCCTTTATCCTACACGGACAGCCTACCATTTTCAGTCGTGTGGTCTTTAGAGGTGCGGATCGATAGTACTATGCGTTAGTAGCACTGCGTAGCAACAGCACTACGGTTCTTCAACACTGCACTCGGTGCTACTATATTGCCTGTGTATGTATTTCCTATTAGCCTCAGGCCTGAAAATGCTTCAGTCTAGAAACAAAAATTACCATGCACAGACCATGTCGGAAAACAAAGTTCATTAAAACAAGGAGGGGTGGTGTGTGTGTGTGTGGGGAGGGGGGGGGGCAGAGAGAGACTTTAATTACATTTTCAGATATGGTGCCAACCGCACATGAAGCCCGGTCTTACGGTCAGAGCTCTGCCAAAGACCTCAGATCCTCTGTATCACAGATCTATATTCTTTGGTGCCTTCAAGCGTAGTGCCAAAGAACCGTAGAACTATCACCACGTTTTGTCAGTAGCCACAGTGTTGTCGGTAGTCACCCTCTTAATACTAGTATATTAGGGCCTGTCTGTCGTAGACAGACTTAGCCATCTAGTTTTAAGACTTGCCGTCGGCAGGTTTAATGTACTGTTAGCTTCCACAGTGCACAGCTGCCGATTTAGTGTTGGGTTTAGCCTGACTACGAACCAGTGAGGGGGAGGGTGGTGATGCCATTTATTCTGAAACTCCTCAAAGCGAGATTGGATATTTAGGAGCTGACTAGTTTTAGATCGACAGGGGGACAGGGGACATTGCCTGTTTTCTGTACTCGCGACATTTTGAAAGGAGGCGTGTGTGTTTTTTTTTGTTTTTTTTTCCGCTCAGCGACTTTCAAGCAGGATGACGTCATGCAGGTTGGGAGTGGAGTCTAGGGAGACGGTTTAAAGATCTGCAATCTCAACAGAAAACAAACAAACCCCGCAAACATTGTGTTTTGTTGTAAACTGTGACTCCTGCATAATGCAGGCAACTCTGTCACAGGTGTAAAGTTTTCAGCGCATCGGAGACCCTTAAAAAGGCAGAGCGTTTGCTGTGACTTCGTTGTGCTTTTGGTCAGTGAGCGAGACACACATTGCAACAGTGTCTAGCGGGTGTTGTGTGCTGCACGAAAAGACTAGCCACTGCGATCTTTCTCGCAAACTGAGCTGTGAAATCAGGCTTCCCTTGGCTTTCATAAGGGTTTCTTGGACCCTGAAAACTCTGTAACTGTGACAGAGGTGACTGTGCAGTTTGCACGGTCGGATAGGTTGGGTTTTTAAAAAAAAAATTTTTTAATAATACACACTGTTTGTGTGTTTTTTTGTTTGTTTGTTTTTTAGATTGCAGTCCATTAGGCGTGACCTTACGGACACTTGGCTGCGTGGTTCTGGCGTTTGATTTTCGTTGTTGTTTTTGTTGTTGTTTTTCATGGTTCATTCGGGCCGATCGTCGGGGGTTCTCTCCGGGTGCTCCGGCTTCCTCCCTCTCTGCTTTGGAAATGTTCAGTCCACCAAATTTGAAAAATAAATGCAGTTCTAAATTCCGATATGTAAATAGCTGAGCTGACCCTTCGCACCACGTGATTGTAATGTGTGTGAGAGAATGCGTGTGATTCACGTGACCGTGCGTGTTGGGTTCAGTTCGCGGCGTTTTGATCCGATTCATGAAATTGGGTAAAGCGCCTATACAATACTCATTATTATTGTTGTTGTTGTTTTTCTAACGGTGGGTGGGTATGTCGGTTACATTTCAACGTTACGCCCACATGCCTTCCAGGAAAATTGATCCAGCCACAGTACCGTGCCCTGAGAAAAAGATAATCAGAGCAGTTAAGCACACAAACCTTTGCTGATCAATGCATACTTCTTTTCACAGAAAACTTTCAGGGCAGAAAATTCTCTCCCAATTCACCGCACTAGACTGTCTACCGTTGGCACTCGAGCTTTCGCATGCGCTGGTCCTTTAGCGTACAATTCTCTCCCTCATTCTCTCCGCCAGTCACCCTCCCTGGAATAAAAATCTTAAATCCCCATCTGTTTTCAACCATGGACACCATTTAACTGTTTGCGTATGTGCGTTTGCGTGTGTGCGTGTCGTTCCGCGTAGGCCTGCACCTTATTATGGCGCTGTATATTTTTGCATATATTTATTCCTTTTCACTTGTTGTTTTATTTTATTTTATTTTAACTGTTAATAGTTATTTATTAACAGATTACAGAGCTTCATAAGGATTATTGTTATCATCATCATCATCATTATCATCGTCTTGGGTTTTTTCACGTGGGCGAGGTGCATGCTGGGCAGGAAGTTCTCTCCACTGTTGATATTTTGGACTTATTTTACCAAAATTATCCTTCACGATGCCTGTTGTCGGTTTTCCAACAACACTGGAAGTCGCTCTGGGGGCCCTGCTTCAGCACAACCAACTCTCCTCTTGGAAAATCACTAGAGAAGGTGACAGTACGGTCGTGGTCATTCGACTGAAAACCGGCTCAGCTACAGACAACATGGCGAATACCGGTAACAGTCCTGTGTACTATCGAAGGAAGCCACCGAGTCAAGTGAACCGCGACAGGAAACGGGCAGAAAAGAAAGCTGCTGCGAAACAAGAGAGTGGGAAGGCAAGTGATGGTGATTTGGATTTTGAACACTCACAAGCTTTATTCATGCCTACGCCACCAACTGCTTGTTTTTATGAGCACAGTGACACGCCAAACCAATCAGGCGACACACCAACACAGACACGTGCACGTGAAACCCGCTGTGAATCAGCTGACGCTAGTGTGTTGTGTACAGGCGTTGACCTAGTGACAGCGGCTGAAGTTAGTCCTGCTGAAGTTCATTTACCAGAAAACAACAGTGGGACAGACCAACCTAGTGTGAGTGACGCTGACGATGAAGAGCCGCGGCTTGAGAGAGTGCGTGAAGCAGGTTACAGTGTCACCACTATCAAGGACTACGTGGCTGAACTGACAGACAGATCACTTCAACGGAACCTCAGAGACAAAACAAGAAATGTTAGTTTCCGTACCGTGTTTCGCGATCGTTCTAACGACAGTCTAGACACTCTGATTTGTGAAAGTGATGACGTTGTATTTCAGCTCAAGTGGTCTGCTGCAAGAGAAAAGCCGTCTTTTTACTGGTTTGTCAAACGGGACATCACGCAGATGATAGAAGAGGAACGTCACATCACCTACAAGATGCTGCTCTGGGTTCCTGCTGATCGGGGCAAAATTCAGTGTCAGATTGAGCAAGGACTGACCATTATGCACACTATTATGGGTGCTGTGAGATACTTCCTTGGCTGACCATTAGAACAAATCCAGAACAATAGTGTACCACACGTGCAGCTGTCAGTTAGACTCCCGTTGTGTTGTCTCACCTTGTGGGTTTTTTCACGGACTCTAATGTCGCAGTCTGAACGAACTTTCTGTGACTTGGCATCCTTGTCGCACAATGTCGTCTGTTTGATGTGTGACGTATTTCTGCATGGCTGTGTAATGCCCCCTCCCCCCTACCCCCTTTGCAAAGGGCATAACGCCTACGCAATAAATGATCTGAATCTGAATCTCTCTCTCTCTCTCTGCGCGCGCGTGCAAGGTCGGGTCACATATGACAGAGGTGTGATCAGAGACTGTATAGTCTCTCTGGTGTGATACGTCAGCTGTACGAAGTCAGCAAAGCTGTGACATGACCAGTAGATAAACACTCACCGGTCGAGAGGGTATTGCTATAATTGAGCGATGTGCGCGATAAGTGGAGCAATAAGACTAGTCTGCAGCGTTCGGCGTTTGTTCACCTGTGTCGTATCGTCGATCGATGAGTGCGTGTCATCATGTTCGGGTCCTCTTTGTTTTGTACGAGTGCTGACGGTAGGTTTCGTGAGGAGATTTTCAATTACGCCTTGAAGGAGCTGCAGATCATCCTTGATACAATAATTATTGGGCCTTTTCGTTGGATGTGGGGGAGCAGATATACCCAGGTGGTCAACATATGCATCTTGTTTTGACAGCCAGGGAGATGGCAATTAAGGCGTTCCAGGAATCTGTAGGGGCTTTGAGCCTGCACTTGAAAAGACTGTCGCGTCCCCGCCACCTACCCCCCCCCCCCCCAACGCCCCCCCTCCCCTGCCCCTCCCTCCACAAACATTCCCCCTGCCTTCAGAAACCCAAAAGTCACACACCAACCTTTTTTCTCGTGCTTGTTTGTGTATGTTGATGGTTAGTTGCAGTCTAACGTCGCCACAAGATGTGGTTGGAGACGACCCTGATGCGTAGGCTGGGGGTAGGGGAAGGGGGGGGGGGAGGTACAGCTTCCCTAACTAGACAGTCCAGGTGAACAATATTCAATCCAGTCGGCCACATTTTCATGTATGACTGCACTGTGATAATTAGTCATTAGTAAGAGCCGTTAAGGAACCGTAAATCTTGCCCTTTTTTTTTTTTTAAACATGGCCAAAACCGAAAACGTGTCAAACACGTGGGATACTCATGCGCGGTACGAAATGTGTAAAATTGCGCTATTATTATTATTATTATTTCCAAGTGTACTATGCTTCCCAGAAGCCTGCTTATGTTTGAAAACAATTCATTACCTGTGAACAAAATGCGGTTCAAAGGGGTGACTAGAAATGAGAGATTTTGAACAAAATGTCAATGAGAAGAAGTTGGTGATTAACCTAATAGTATTAATAATGATGCTGATAATGATGATAATAATTGCATTAATGTAGGCGCTTTGCGAGCTAAACCCAACACGCACGCTCACGTGAATCACAGGCATTCTCTCACACACTGGACATGAACACAGTGCAATTACGTGGTTTCGAGGGGCTAGCTAGACCACCGACCGCCCCGATATTCATCTGTCTATTTCGAAGCCCCCCCCCCCACCCCCCCCCCCCCCCCCCCCCCCCCCCCCCACACACACACGCACACACACGACCCGACCCCACCCCATGAAAGGAAAATTGACACACAGTTTCAGAGGAAGACATCCCAGGGGCGTGACGCATGGAGAGAGAGAGAGAGAACGTAGGGCGTCACATACTCCCGATAGTCCCGACGTGGTAAGTCTACGATTAGAGCTTAGTCCCGGACTGATCTGGTCTCTGTTCATGCGTCAGACCCCAGGTCAGCAGGCCGAGGGGAAAAAACCCCGTGAAATGCAGTCCTGAGATAAATTTACCCAGAAAAAGAGTGCTTTCTGTCTCTGCACCTAACCACCTGTCAGCGACCAGGAGCTTGGGAAATCCTTCTCCTAACGTGATCGGACTCCTGGGGTAGGGTGAGGGGTGGGTGGGGTGGGGTGGGGGAGGGGGGCTGGGGGGGGGGAGGAATAGGTCGGCAATGTCACTATCCTGGGAAACACCGTCATTAGCAGCTGCTAACCCACGCACAGTTCAACGATAGGTCTCGGCAATTGTTTGGCAGTCGCGAAGTGGATGGCTCGCGGAAATGACGGGGGTTGCCATGGTGAAGACTGTCTTTGTCTCGGCTGTTAAAGGCGCCTTTTCTAAGATTTCTACGCTTTATATCGAAACTTTTGGTTTCAAACAGTTGCACTTGTTACTGCGCCGGTACGCTACAAATAGTCTTAGAGATAATAATAATAATAATCGCATTGATATAGGCGCTTTATCCGAAACATTTGGCCCAAAGCTCCGCGAGCTAAACCCAACACGCACGCTCACGTGAATCACACGCATTCTCTCACACACTGGACATGAACACATTACAATCACGTGGTGCGAAGGGCCAGCTCAGCAATATAAGTTTCCGGCGTTTAGAATTTTTTTTTTTCTTTCTGGGCTGAACCCTTCCAAAGCAGAGGTGGAGGAAGCCGGAGTACCCGGAGAGAACCTCCCCGACCGTCGGCTCGAATGAACGGTGCCACGTACGAGAAAGAAAAATTCTTTGGCCCGAGTGGGACTCGAACCTGACCTCTCGCATTGGTGACTAAGTCTAAACCACTAGTCCATCGACCGCCCCATTCGTAGAGCTCCAGATGCAACACACTGACGTTTTATGGCCGTGCGAACGAGAAAACTTATCTGTCCGTTATCGAAGTCCGGCATTTTCATTGTCGGCTTCACGAACACAGTGTGAACTACCAGGTCGAGTGTAGGCGGTCGGTGGACTTGTGGTTAAGACTTAGTCACCAGTGCGAGAGGTCTGGTTCGAGTCCCAGTCGGGGCGAAGAATTTTTCTTTCTCGTATGTGGCACCGTACAATCGGGCCGATCGTCCGGGGTTCTTTCCGGGTACTCCGGCTTCCTCTTCCTCCGCTTTGGAAATGTTCAGTCCACAAAATTAAAAAAAAAAAAATGCAATTCTAAAATTCCGAAACTTAAATCGCTGAGCTGGCCCTTCGCATCACGTGATGGTAATGTGTTCATGTCCAGTGTGTGAGAGAATGCGTGTGATTCACGTGAGCGTGGGTGTTGGGTTTAGCTCGCGGCGCTTTGAGCCAAATGTTTGGGATAAAGCGCCTATTTTAATGAGATTATTATTATTATTATTATTAAGCCGCAAAATACTTACTGCCGTTTGCCTTCAGTTAGCTCAACGCAAGCCTCTATCTGTGCCTGTGCAAGAGTCCGAGTGGGTGGGTGGGTGTTTGGGGGTTTAACGTCCTTTTCCACCACATGCGGGTGATATCAAAGACGGAGCAACGATGAAAAAGCCAGCACAAATATTTGGCCCCAGCCGGGATCGAACTCACGACCCGAGCATTAGATTTAGAAGTCCAACGCTCTACCATTCGGCCATCCCGGCTCCCCGTGAAATGCTAGGTACCACTTGAACAGCTCAGAACGGTGAGTGAGCCCCAAACTTTTTTTTTTTTTTTTTTTTTAAAGAAACTGTTCCTTTAAAGTCTCAGTATTATGACAGGCATACAACAGCGTGTGGACAACTTCTCATCGAATACGTTGACTCTGTCCGCATCAGAATCAATCACGTGGGTCACAGTGTAGCACCTGAGACCATTGTGGTGACTCTGGCCGGCGTATTAGTTGTTGTAGAAGTTGTTATACCGCGTTCTGAGCAGACAACGTTATTTGGTTGCGGACTGAGGACTAGCTGGACGGCGCTGATTGGTGGCTATTTTTAGAAGTTCTGTCTAGTCCCAGTCTGTTCAGGAATGGACCGTAGGCTCAACACACAAGTCCAGCATCCAAAAACTCATGTGTAGGGTAAATTTAGGATCTGTTTGCTTGACATGTCCGTCACGGCGAAGGCTACGTTAAATGGGTGTGGCCTACAGATCAGTCTGACTGGATGGAATAGTGTCCAGCTGGACTGAAGTGAAGAACAGCATCATTTGTTTGTCATTGATCGTAGGCAGGAAAACTCGTATGTTCTTACGGCTGTTTACTTTACCTTCCCAGTAACTCAGCCCCGTAAACTGAATTAAAGATAAGATAACACGCCATCTGTTTCTGTCTCAACGTGTTGCACGCGTATCGACTTCCGTCCGGCATTTCGAGCCTCTCTTCGTTCACAGCGGCACTAATTGGGTTGTCGCATGTGATGGGAAAAAAATAAAAGGGAATTAGTACGAGTAAAAATCCGTGGCGCTTAGCCTCTTTTGCTAAATGACGGTAGACCTGTTTACTGTATGAATGAACAAAATTCGGGCATGATCAGATAAAGTACATAGACCAATCAATCAATCAATCAATCAATCAATCAATCAATCAATCAACCAACCAACCAACCAACCAACCAACCAACCAACCTACCAACCTACCTACCTACCTACCTACCTACCTACCTACCTACCTACCTACCTACCTTTATTATCCCAGAACGAAATATGGATGTGTTGGACAAACAAAACAATAATACACATCAAAATACACGTAAGATAATGCATAATAAACACTACAATTAGAACAGAGATTTGGCAATATGAGCAACATGTAGAGCAAGGCAAGGTTTGATGGATAGAGGAGACTTGTGATACTGCATTACTGTAATGAATACATGTATATGTTAGTTTATCTTAAAGCGACGTCGTTCAGTTCAAAAGTGCTATAATTCTTTACTGAGATGTCGGAACTATGTTTGATATGGTGCTTAATTATGTCTTACGTAAGAAAGAAGTACTTGTGCGGCGGAGATACTAAGAGGTGCCGTCAACTGATTTGTGATCTTGGGACTGCTCCACCCAAAACATTTTCTTATCTCAAACGTGGGAGAGTTTCCGAGATCTCAAACACACACACACGCACACACGCACGCACGCACGCACGCACGCACGCACGCGCGCACGCACGCACGCACGCACGCACGCACGCACGCACGCACACACACACACACACACACACACACACACACACACACACACACACACACGTTAACGGCTCTGTACTCTTCAACAAAAGACCTCTGTGCCACTAGGAGCACACCAGAGCCTTAGTTTCAGCCAGATAAATTATATGTGTAAGTTGTGTTGCTTTCTGTAACAGTTGAAAACAAGGCAAACCAGACGATGTAGCTTTAATAGTTATTTTAAATGATGCACCTTATTAACATTATTAATATTTAGAATAATTACGGTGATACTAAATTAAATAGAAATCTTTATCAGATTTTAAGTGTGTTATATATTAGTCTGTATGTTTTTCATTTTAAGTTGCGGGGAGCCGGGATAGCCGAATGGTAGAGCGTTGGATCCTCAATGCTCGTGTCGTGAGTTCGAATCCTGGCTTGGGACAAATATTTGTGCTGGCCTTTTTCTCGTTCCTCCGTCTTTGATATCACCTTTACGTGGTGGAAAAGGACGTAAAACTCCCAAACACCACTCACCCACCCACCCATTTTAAGTTTCATACATTGTCTGCTTTTCGGTTTAAGTCCACCACGACCGAATTTCCCATTTGGGATAATAAAGATTTATTTGAATTTGAAAGGCATCTGTACAGAGATTTTGCTGAGATTTTGATGCTTGATTTTTTTTTTTGGGTAATGTTTTAGTGGCTTCGTTGTTTTACATCTGGACGAGTCACAGAGTCAGTTCGTAACAAAAATATTTATTTGTTAAATGGGTCAGGGTCTTGAGAACTTGCAGGAAATGAGCAAGTATCAAGTTTCCCAGAAAATTCATAAAAAAACCCAAGCGCCACAAGTTAACCTTTAAAATGCAAATATGCTGGTGCGTGACAGTATTGTATGAAAACTACTCATTTTGCTGCCTGAATTTTTTTTTTTTTTGGGGGGGGGGGGGGTGGGGGGGGGGGGCGGAGGAGGATGTGCAGGAGAAGTAATGTTTAGTGGCTTTCTTTTTTTTTTTCTTTTCTTTTTTTTAAAACATCTGGACGAGTAGGTTCGCAACAAAAATAAAAATTCGTTAAATGGGTCAGGGTTTTACGATGCGCAGGTGTGCAGGAAATGAGCGTGTATCAGGTTTCACATAAAATTCATAGTTGTTTTTTTTTTTTTTTGGTTTTTTTTTTGGGGGGGGGGGGGTGTTTTCTTTTCGTTGTTTTGTTGTTGTTGTTGTGTTTTTGTGATTTCGCAAACAATCTCAGGAAGATTTACTTCCAAGATTTCCTTTAAATGTGTTGATTTGGAAATTCCGAAACACAAAATTAATGTGAATGTCTGAGTGACTGTGATTCCTGTCGACAGATCGGCTGGTGGACTCTAGCGCCCTGAGAAAGGCCATCGACACGGTGTACCAGGCTTATCTCCCCAAGGGCACTCACCCCTTCATCTACCTCAGGTAAGGGAAAGCCACTCTTCTTCATCATTAGTTGTGTACTTATTCAGTACTTATTACATGGGGAACCGGGACAGCCGAATGGTAGAGCGTTGGACTCCCAAGGCTCGGTCGTGAGTTCGAATCCTGGCTGGGGCCAAAAAATTGTGCTGGCCTTTTTCTCGTTGCCCCGTCTTTGATATCAGCCTTACGTGGTGGAAGAGGACGTTAAATTTCTAAACACCCACCCACCCACCCTACTTGTTACATACAAGCAGTAGAACGTCATCATTCCTTTCAGGAAATTCGTGTAACTTTCCCCGAGGCCGAAAGCGCGTGCCGCGGTGCAGCGCCACTCACCTATTTTCGAGGTGAACCAATTTTCGGATAACCGAATGGTAGAGCGTTTGGCTTTCAAAGCTCGGGTCGTGAGTTCAAATCCCGACTGGGAGCCAGATATTTATGCGCGCGTGTGTGTGTGTGTGTGTGTGTGTGTGTGTGTTTCGTTACCCCGTCTTTTCATATGACCCCTATGTGATGGAAAATACGTTCAGCCCCCAAACACCCACCCACCCTTTCGGGAAATTTCATTTGGGTAGCTCTCGGGTGGTGGTGGAGTGGATGGGGAGGGGGAGGAGGATGATCGTGCCGCGGTTTAGCGCCAGCCATTTACATGTACCTAGTTACGAATTTCGTTTGGCGAAGAAAGCCGGACGGCCCGGAGAGAAACCCCCGACGAGCAGCCCGGAAATCAGGAAAAGTGGCACTGACCTTCACCGTGACGGCGATGACGCCCGTATGTTTAACGCAGCTGCGCCTGCATTTGACTGTCTGTTTTTGTCAGCTTCTTTCTCTGATTCAAGACGCCGTGTTGTGCTAATCGATTCCCTGACTGGGGCGAGCTATTTGTGCTGGTCATGTTTTTTCTCTCTTTACCCCGTATTTGTTATCACCCGTATGTGGTGGAAAAGTACGTTAAACCCTCAAGCACCCGCAACTACTACCCACCCGTGTTGTTTAAAGGCCCAATTTCCTGTATTTCTAGGCTGACATGTGGACTGTTTTTCGTAGTGTCTACCATCATCGTACCACTCTGAATACACACGTACAGTCACAGCATCGTACGGACTGCCACTGGGCCCGAAGAAGGCTGAACGCAAAGCGAAAAGCGATAATTATGTGTATGCAAGAGTGTTGAGGTCACTCCGCGTAGTAATTCGAAGAGCTTCGGGCACAGAGAGCAGACGGGAATGTATTGCATCAGATACAGTGGATAGAGTGGCGAGGCTGGAATCGTCGCCGTCGGCTCAAGGGAATGAACTGCCAAGTGTGCAGGACCTGCAGCAAGGATTGTCCCTCAATCCGCCAATCGCCACAGGGGCAGTGAGTCGCCCCCCGCCCTCCATGCTTATGGAATATATTGGGGGGGGGGGGGGGGCTTTTCACCCGCTCGGCGTCCCTGTGCTGACCCCTCTCTCTCTTAGTTTTAGTGCACAGTTATTTTCTGTGTTGATCTTTTCTCTCTCTCTCTCTCTCTCTCTCTCTCTCTCTCTCTTATATTTTGCTTCCTTTTTTCCTCAGTAGATAGTCTCTGTAGTATTAGCAACGGCAAGTTTGCAAACTGGCGAATTTCTGTCAAAACGTTTACCGTTGATAAATAAAGTTTCATCATCATCATCATCATCATCATCATCATCTCTCCCGTTCTTTCTCTTCAGCGCCCCGACATGATTTCTCTTTTTTTCCTCTCATCGCCTCGTGCCCCCCTCCCCCCCCTCACCTTCTCCCTCTCTCTGCCTCTGCAGCTCCAGCTCCCCTGATACTGTTTCGTGTCTCCAATTCCTACCGGAGTTCGGCAGGCGGCGGAAGCGCTGGTGTTTTTTTTTTTTTTTTTTTTTTTTTCCCCTTCCCTGCTTCAGATATTAAAGTTCGTTAACCTACTGTTTTTGAGGGTTTTTTTTTTCTTTCTTTCAGTCGCAAGGATCGAGTATAGTTAGACCCCCTTCCTCCCCGCCCCTCCCATCCCTTCTGCGCTCCTGCAACTTCCGGAGCTGTCTGCACCTGCTGAATTAAAACTAACCCTCTAGCCAAGCAAACGAGCAAAAACGACAACACACACACACACACACACACACACACACACACACACACACACACACACACACACACACACACACACACACACAAAGCACGAGTGAACCGTACACCTGTTGCCCCGTTCATTGGTTGGTTGTTTACTACTATTTTAACGTCCTTTTCCTCCTCATAACTGTCATATCAAATACAGGTCTAAGAGGAAGATGGCGGTGCTGTATGTTTTCTGTTTCTGGTCGATATTTCGTTCCTCTTTTGCGAGATGCACACAAACACATCAGTGGAGAAGAACATGCTATCACAAAACGCCCTTTCCAGTTTTTCTGTGTTTTTTTAACACTAATTTGCATCATTGTTAGGCTAAATGCTTTTCAGATTATGCTAAGCTCACTGCTTAATCATTTGAGAGCGCCCCCCCCCCCCCCCCCGACACACACACGCACACCTATGGAGAATTCATAGGTTGATAATCTTGTCATTTATTTTTTTTTGCCCTTTTGCTGGAGAAGCCAGAGATTGATGACCTTGTCATGTTTGTGCCCTAGCCTGGAGATCTTGCCGCAGAATGTCGACGTTAACGTCCACCCCACGAAACACGAGGTGCACTTTCTACACGAGGAAGCCATTATCGCCAGTGTCCAGGGCGCCATCGAGACGAAACTTCTTTCCGCCAACACATCCAGGACGTTCTTTGCACAGGTAAAGGCCGTCGCCAAGGTTTCACTGAACACCATGGTAACTGTGCAACCTTTAAAATGATAAAAAATGTAATATTAAATGTGTGTTGTGTAGGCGCTTTACCCAGTTTCTTGAATTGCCTCAAAGCGCCGCGAGCTGAACCCAAGACGCACGCTCACGTGAATCACACGCATCCTCTCAGACACTAGACATGAACACAATCACTTGGTGCGAAGGGTCAGCTCATCTGTTTAAGTTTCGGAATTTAGAATTGCATTCATTTTCAAATTTTGTGTGTTAACTTTTCGAAAGCAAAGGGGGAGGAAGCCGGAGTACCCGGCGAGAACCCTGGACGATCGGCCCGAACGAACGGCGCCACGCACGAGAAAAATTCTTCATCCGGAGTGGGAGGCGAACCTGACCTCTCGCGTTGGTAACGAAGTCTCCTTAACCATTAGACCACCGACCACCTCAACATGATTGATGCGATGTTAGCCCACTTTCTGTCTTACTCTTAGACAGGCTTTTGCTCTGCCCTTCTAACGTTTCTGTGACAATCAAGATTGTTGGCAGTTTGGTCGTTGAGCAGCAGTCTGATTGGTTTGTCGCTCGACCGACCAAATGCCTGTGATTGATCCCACAGGTAATCTTTGCTGGGGGCCCTGCGAGGAATTTTAGGCTTGTGCAATGCGCAGAGTAAGTGAACATAGACACTGGCTTCAGTCTTCAGTCGCATCACAGGGTTGCAAGACAAAGGAGGGGAAAACACACACACACACACACACACACACACACACACACACACACACACACACACACACACACACACACACACACACACACACACAAATAGTTGCTTGAGAGCATTTCTCACATTGGAAGGGCAGCATCACATTTTAAAAGTACAATTAGATTATAAGTTTAGCCAGGTTCTTGCTGTTTCGTATTTCTGTCAACAAAAGTCGTATCACTGACCGGCAGAGTTTAAAATGAAAGTTGAAAAGTTGTCTGTTTTTAAAAGTTTAAAAGTTAAGTAAACAAGAAAACGGAAACTATAAAATCCGGGATTTTTTTTCTCTCCAGTAAATGTAGTTTTCCCTTTGCCTAAAACTGTGCATGTTTTGTCTGTTTTCTGAGTCTGATTGATGTCTCCTTGTCCTTTCCGTATCTGTATACAACAGCGCAAAAGAATAATTATGCTGTTTCTGACCCTGTTTTCTCGTGTTTCTTTATACTGATTTACATAATTCACCGACTTAATGTATTTACGATGGTGCTAAGCTTACCCCTGAGTCAGCAAACCATGTTTAAAAAAACAAACAAAAAACCCCAGCATGTTTCTTGCGTGAAGGGGACCGTAGTTTTACAGGGTTCTTATTCAGAATAATCTCTTAAGCTGCCTGAAAAGGGAGAGTTCCTGTTCTGTTTTGTTTTACTTCGTGCTTTTAGGGAGGGTTGGTTTGAGGGTGCGGGTAAGAGAGTACTGTGCACTTTTCCGATTTGGAATTGAGAATGTGCTTTTGGACATCAGATACCGATAACCACACAGTCGACCAGGGCCCGTATGTAATAGTCGAGGTTAGGGCTTTTAGCCCCGGGTTAGAGTCTAACCTCGAACTAAACTAGCTCTAGGGTTAAATTTTCTGGTTTTTTTTGTGTTAAATCAAGAAGAGGGCCCATTCCAGCAAGGTGCCTAAGCCGTTACAGAGGGATTTTTTTTTCTTTCTTTCTTCGCTTCCTTTTTTTAAAATTTAATTTTGCTTTTGGGTTTCTTTTGTCCTAGTCTGGGTTAGGCCTGTAGCCGTGGGTTAAATTAACCTCGACTTTTACACAGGGGCCCTGGATGTCTTCTTTATTACCATCGATCATAAAAACCTTGACGGAAAACCTTCTCCTTCTTCTTCTGAGTTCCCTGTACTGGACTCTGATTATTAGGATGGTGGTTTTGATGAATATTGAGACCACGTCACGCCTCTGTTAAAACAACTCCACTGGCTTCCCGTGAAATTCCGCTGCCACTTTAAGATTGCAACCTTTGCATACCGGTTCTTTGAGGGCTCTCCTCCTCCGTATCTGTCTACCTTGCTGTGCGCTTACCACCCATCTCGCACACTTCGTTCCGCCGATGAAAAGCGTCTTAAAGTCCCCAAGCGCAACATGAAAACCGCAGGCGAACGCTCCTTCAGTTTCCTCGCCCCAAATGTTTGGAACTCGCTGCCAGTCGAACTTCGTGACCTTCCCACACTGTCCCAGTTCAAATCGAACTTGAAAACCAATCTCTTCCGTCAGGCCTTTCACACTTATGACTAGTCTGCCATTGTTTCAGTGCCTTTGACTGCAATCTGCATCAGGCTGGGTAGTGCATGTCAGTGTGTCAGTGCGTGTGTGTCTGTGTCTGTGTGTGTGTGTGTGTGTGTCTGTGTGTGTGTGTGGGTGTGTGTGTAGCGCTGTGAGTTGCTTTCATGCGAGATTAAGCGCTAAACAAGTACTATTCATTATTATTATTATTGGAAAAGAAGGCAAGACGGCAGAATGTGCTTAGGGGTGGGGGTGGGGTGGCTGTCTCGCATTGGCAATCAACGTAATGTGTCGACGAAAAACAATCTGACATGATCAATAGAAATATATAGCCAGTGAAGATCCTATTTGTGGCGTGGCGGAATGAGCAGGGTTCCTGTTTCCACCGGTACCACTCAGACTCCTTCCGGTCGCCGTCTGCTTGTGTAGAGACATGGTATCGACTGACCGGTAGGGGCATCACTGACAGAACATCATTCATTTTGTGTGCTTGGTAGATATCGTTCGGTTCCATTACCGTCTGCAGTTCTGTAGCCACAATGGCTTAGTTGGATGGGTCAAATTCCTAGCAGTTCCGAGCAGTAGCTCGTGTCACCAAACTGTACAGAACATACCTGGTGAACTCACTTCCTACGAAGTACAGCCTTCACAAAAAGTTATGGACCACTTGCAGATATCATTCAACATTTGTCGTGGCGGTATGCTGGTGTAGTGCTGAACATCGCTGAAACGGCGGCTTATGTAGGCAAACAAATGAGCACAGTTCATAACCAGGGATGCATTCTTTGACCTGCATCTCATTTTTGCCGTGCAGAAAGCCCCAGGTATCGCTCACTGAACACTGAAACTCGGTCTAGTTTTGCCGAAATTGCAGATTTTCAAACGCGCCAAGCATGCTGTGTGACGCGCACGTGCCATCCACACAGTGGTCACCATGTTCACTAATTACCCCTTTACCATGCTACCGAATTTTACGGGAAAAATCTTATTCGTTTATTTTTTTCTGATTTATTGAAACTGTCACCCATTATGTTGACTGGTCCTTAACTTTTTGTGAAGACTGTAAGTTTGGGGTTGTGCCCCAGTGGCCTCGTTCAAAAAAAAAAAAAAAAAAAATCATAATTAATTCACGCCTGCGGGATTTAGATTTGGCTTAGTGGGAGTGTCGCACTTTGGTTGTACTCGTGTGTGCTGCAATAACAGCCTTTAAGGAAGTTAAATCTTGCCTTTCAGTTTTGCCGTTCCAGCCTTTTGGAACTCTCTGCCTGCAGATCTGAGGAATGCGCCCACACTCTCTGTTTTCAAGAGCAGTCTGGAAACGTTCCTTTTCCGCAAAGCCTTCCAGTAATTCCCTCAGCCGCGTGCTGGTCTTTGTGGCTTGAGCGGCGTGAGGCCACAAATAACTAACACCAATAATTTTCTGTCTAACTAGTCAGTTTCACCAGTGTGTGTTTCATTCATCATTGTATAATGTGCGTGAGCGTGAGTGAGTGAAGGCGCATTGAGTGTTATTCAAAGAAATGCGCCCCACAAATACCATTTATTATTATTATTATTATTTTCGCATACAAGGCCAGAACCGAAAAAGAGTCAGAAACGTGGAATACTCATGCGCGGTACGAAATGTGTTAAAGCGGCTTCATCAGCCCAAAAGTGCTGTAGTTCTTTGCCAGGTTTTCACATGTATGTTTCATAAGGAATATAGTCTTGTCTGCTGAAAGAATAAAGTTTATGATTTGATAAGAAGTGCTCTAATTCTTCCCATATTTTCATAATGATTAGGAGTATGCTTGATCTTGTCTGCTAAAAGAATAAAGTCGGGGCAATCGGTGGTCTAGTGGTTAAGAGAATTGTCACCAATGCGAGAGGTCAGGGGTTCGAGTCCCACTTTGGGCGAAGAATTTTTCCTTCTCGTATGTGGCACCGTTCATTCGGGCCGATCGTCGGGGGTTCTCTCCGGGTACTCCGGCTCCCCCCCCCCCCCTCTGCTTTGGAAATGTTCAGCCCACCAAAATTGAAAATTAAATGCAATTCTAAATTCCGAAATTTAAATAGCTGAGCTGACCCTTCGGACTACGTGATTGTAATGTATGTCCAGCGTGTGAGAGAATGCATGTGATTCACGTGAGCGTGCGTGTTGGGTTCAGTTCGCGGCGCTTTGAGCCGATTCATGAAATTGGGTAAAGCGCCTATACAATACTCATTATTGTTATTATTATTATTGTTAAGTTTATGAATTAGTAAAAAGTTTTAAAATTCTTTCCATATTTTCTTAATGATGTCTGATTAGGAATGTGATCTTGTTTGCTGAAAGAATAAAGTTTATAAATTGGTAAAATGTGCTCTAATTCTTCCCATATTTTCATATTGATGTCTGGTCAGGAGTATGCATGATCTTATCTGCTAAAAGAATGAAGTTTATGAATTGGTAAACAGCTTTAATAACAGTGTCGTAATCAGATCAGAGACTGACAACAGGAGTTCCGTCCCTTTTGTTAACGGCTGCCGGAAACCGATTTGGAACTTGGCGTACTCAAACTGAAACTCTGTTACTTTAAAATTCATCCAGTCTGCTGATTGATGTCGATTTTATGCGTAGAGTAGGGGGGGGGGGGGATTTCTGTCAGTTACCCCCCTTTCCCGAAAGTCGGCATTTGTGACATTCAGAGCAATATTGACTTTCGCCAGATTGTACTCGTTGGGGTTTGGTTTGGGGTTTGTCGTTTTTAGAGTGAACTTGTAGCAAAAATCATTATTTTCCCACAAACAGACAAAAAGCAGGAAGCACTAAATGTTCTTGTTTTCCGATGTCCTGTATGCGGCACTGTCGAATGTCACGTGCTGTGACCTACACTGTTGCAGACACTTCTGCCTGGGGCCATGGACGCCACAAAAGACCCGGATGACGGCGACGGAGGAAAAACGCCTGCATCAGCTGCACAAGGTACTGCAGTTTTGTTTTTGTTAATTGTTCAGATGCAGCGTCTTTCCTGTTGAGAGAGAGAGAGAGAGAGAGAGAGAGAGAATGACAATGGCAATTTCTTTTTCCAAGGATAAAAAAATTAGGTGCGCAGACCTGTCTTACATCTTGTCCTCGCTACTCCACACACACACACACACACACACACGCACGCACGCACGCACGCACGCACGCACGCACGCACGCACGCACGCACGTACGTACGCACGCACACACGCAACACGCACGCACGCACGCGCGGTTGCTAAACTACTATCAGTTGCTACTGTAATTAGGTGAACTAATAATCAGTAATATATAAACAAGGCAAAGCACATTTCAAAATTCAAAATCACACACCATACACTACGAGAGAGAGGTGGGGGGAGGGGTATGTGTATGTGTGTGTGGGGGGGGGAGAGGGGGGGTAACATCTTGTTCCATCACGTATTGGTGATATCAAAGACGGGGCATCGAGAAAAGGCAACCACCAATAGTTTTCCCCAGCCGGGGTTCGAACTCGATCCAAGCATTGAACGTCCAACCTTTTAACAGCGAGCAACCGGCGTGTACAAACTCTGCTGAGTACACTGTGTTGCGTGGCGAATTCTGATCCCTTATCGTGCGGATGAAGTATCACACAAAGTGTTTTGCAGTGCGAAAGTGCAGTAAGAGAGCTATACTGCATTCAGCTCCGTACACTCTGGGCACTCGTCAGACCACGTGGCGTCGCACACGACCATTTGCGTCATGCATGCTCGTCGTTGTTGGTCCTCACTTCGCGGGGTGCAGTTTAAACCGAACGCGAGTGCGCCTGGTGCTGCTCAGCTACATAAGTATCGGCGATGATTGCTGTCACGAAAAACCGGACGGGTCTGAAACCGGCTCGTTCGCTCGTCTTTACTGTCTGGTTGATAAAGCATACGGCAGACGCAGCAATCCTGCGGAGCCTTTGCACGCTGGCCGAACGGCTTTTCTGTTCACACGCTAGGAGCGCGCAGGGAGCGGACTGCCAGTGCGCCGCCGGGCTGGCGCTGCACAGAGAGCGGTAGCGCGCGGTTAACGGCGATTCACTGGCGGGGCGAGGAAAATAAAAAGAAGGAAAGTGTTCTATTTACGGCGTCGCGCTTCACTGCCCCTGGGGAGCCGATTCTATCGGCTAGGTGTACATTTCACCGCGAGGAGATGATAAGTTGCAATATTTGCTGTATACCGTATACGCACTTAGTATTTATCTTTGTTTTACCTAGTTGTATTATTTGTTTTCTACGCTTTTTTTGTAACCGGGAGTTCGATAAATTAGCATGAAGGTGCAGCGTCTCCTGCATGTCCTAGGTTTATATTGCCCCGTATATCAGTTTGCATCAGATGCCCAACGTTACATTATTTTTTTTTTTTTGGGGGGGGGGGGGGGGGGGGGGGGGGTCTTGTGGTGCAGACAGACTTAGCCGCGAATTAGTCTTTGTGGCTTGCGCGGCGTTAAAATGGCCACGTCTGACTTGCTAAACGGCTCCTTTGTCAGTTTGGCGCCGACAGACCAAAGTCCGTGGGAAACACTCGGAGCTACCAAAATTTGAAAATGGAAACACTCTGTTGCTGTTTCGGAACGCTCTGTACTGGCGATGCGATGCAAAGCAGCACGGGAAACACTGGGGTCTTTGTTGAGTACACCCCGTGTTGCTGCCGTTTCCTGGTGCTATAAGTTATCCCTTCGGGTGAGAGGATTGCGTGTGTGGCTGTTTTCAAGAGCCTCCGCCCCCACAACTGAGTTTGCTTTTGCTTGATTTTCACATTTCTTATCGGCACTACTGAATGATCACAAATGTCCATAGTGTGTGTGTGTGTGTGTGTGTGTGTGTGTGTGTGTGTGTGTGTGTGTGTGTGTGTGTGTGTGTGTTTCTCTCAAATATTTAAGTGTCACTTTCAGCAACCGTATACTGAGAGCATGTCTGCGTTTACCCTGACCTAGCCCTGAGCATGCTATGACACATAGAAGGAACACAGACCTGGGGGGGGGGGGATAGACCTGGGGGAGGGGGGGGGGGGGCAGGGGACATAGACCTTGGGGACCATTGGCCTGGAGTTACGCTGCGCATTACACCCCAGAAATGCTCTAAAAGTCACCAAAAATAAATAAATAATAATAATAATAAAAATAAAAAACGCACAAAAATCCAACAGCCAGAGACTCACGTGTGGGGTAAATTTAAACAAATTCCAATTTTCCCCTTCTTTTTATTTGCCGTGCTAGCAGCGACCACCTACCCCCTCATTCCTCTGTCGTCTGCTATCTCTTGTGCCAGCCGCGTATGAATACAAATAGTGCACGTGCCAGGCTCTTTTTTTCCACTGTGTTTACTATTACCTACCATGAAACTTATTCACAAAGCCAAGAAACAGCCCCAGATTGCCCCTTTTGGCATGTCCAGGAATTTAACATTTTAAAAAAAACCCTCAAAATAAAAATACTATTCAGTATTATGTAACTTGTTTTGCTAGGTGAGTGACCTTTCGGTCGTTGACTTGTTAAGCCGTTCAGTGTATGAAGACGCGTTTATCGGCATTTCACCGTCCTTTCATGACTCCAAGGTAGAGAGTCGATAGTCCCCAAGAGCAGCGTAATAGTAATTGCTCATGTCAGAGGGCATCAGGAATCCAGCATTTTATGCCCACTCATAACGAGGCTGTGTTGAAAGGTGATCCGCACACGCACGTACTGTCTAACCCCTCTCCCCCCCCCCCAGCCCCATCCCCTCACACACACACACACACACACACACACACACACACACACACACACACACACACACACACACACACACACACACACACACACGCTTACTCTACCACCATCAGCACCTGGAAACCAAACGACAATAACAGCGTGGATCACTTTTTTTTCTTTTTTTTTTTAAACAAGAACTCGGAGGCCAGAACTCTTTATTTCTTAGACTGGGAAAGAGAACAGATAATAGCTTAAGAAACGTGCTAGAGCAGAAAAAGAAACGAACAGCAACAACAACAAAAGGAAAAGCCCACAACAATAACAACAACAACAACAACAACGAAAAAGAAAAAAAGTTACAGCCACATAAAGAAGAAAAAAAGAAAAGAAAAGTGTCATTGTACTGTATGGGTATATGCGACGGAGTCTAGCTGATAAGCAGTAGATAATGCAACCACTCCCTGGCAAAGGCATCAGACCATCCGCTTTAATGTGGCTTTGTCCATTTCACATTGACTACAGTTCTCTGTTACTCTTTCCAATAGTGATACGTAGGCCGGAAGGCGTTTACGAGCGGCTGTAAAGTTCATCTTATTGTGCTATGCCCATCACAGACGAAGCATGACGTCAGCACAAGCACTTGTATGCACGTGAACATCGTAATGGGGACGTTGACCACGGAGTTCGGTCTGTGTCCAAATGTCATTGATTTGGATTTACGTGAGGTTTGCTGTCTCGGTACAGCACGCCGTGCACGTACAAACACACGCGCACGAACACACACACACACACACACACACACACACACACACACACACACACACACACACAGAAGCAATGGCACTTTATTTTTCAAGGTAGTTAATATGAGAGAGAGTGGGTGGGGTGGGTGGGTGTTTGGGGGTTTAACGTCCTTTTCCACCACATAGGGTGATATCAAAGACGGGGCAACGATGAAAAAGCCAGCACAAATATTTGGCCCCAGCCGGGATCGAACTCACGACCCGAGCATTAGAAGTCCAACGCTCTACCATTCGACCACCCCGGCTCCCCGAGAGAGAGAGAGAGAGAGAGATGACACTTTATTGAAATGAAACTTTATTTGCCAACGGTAAAAGACATTGGTCGAGTGGTCCAGTTTTCATTCTTGCTGTTGCTAATGCTACACACACACACACACACACACACACACACACACACACACACACACACACACACACACACACACTATCTAGTTATCTACGTCCGCTCACAGACACGACATACAAAAGGATATAGGTATCAAATGCAAAACACATTAGAGGTAAAAGGCACAGTATATAAGCAACACATACACGTGACAGTATATATGTATGTATCAACAGAGAGAGAGAGAGAGAATATCGATGAAGCAGTTAAACTATATATTTCAACGGTAGTCGTAGAGATAATCATCATGGGGAGAAGGTGGCGAGAAAGATCGTAACAATAACATTTTGCAGTGGCAGATGTAGTTCACATGAGACAGAGAGAGAGAGAGACCGAGCGAGAGAGAGAGAGAGGGGGGGGGGAGCAGATGGCAGAGAAGTGTAATAATTGAACGACTAAATGAATGTTGTCAGTGGATGGGGTGGTGTGGAGTTCAAAGTGATGTCCTTGGAACACGACTATCCACATCCCGTCGGAAGACATTCCCTTGCTTGCGTTTGACGCAGACCAGAGTTGGCATAGTCATAATTATCTGGAAGTGTGGGGTTGCCAGAGAAGCTTCTCCACATATTGATCTTCCTGCTTCTTCTTATGGGAAGATATCTGGGATTATCTGGTTGTTAACACGTCCTTAACGCATTTAGTATTGTCATGTTGGCCGGGATAATGGCTATCGTTTCTTTGCATCCATTGGCGGCTTTTTCCTTTGATCTCCACCGTTGTATAAGTGCGGGAAACTCACTTGTGAAAATGACTCGTGTGACACATCACATCACAACCATTTCCGTCTGTCCCCTGCCACGGGTTTATCTATATAGATAGAAAGAGCACAGATAGAACCTATCGGAAGAGAATCACAGAAGGTATTGCTACGCCTGGTGCACGGCACCCTGATCAACTTGTGTCAACACGTCCGGCAAAAACGAAACATGTTGACGGCTCGGTATCGGTGTTTCCAACTTCAGCACCAAGTTCTTGAAGTTTAAAAAAAAAAAAAAGACTTTACCCGATACCAAACAAGCACTGCTGACTCAGATCATGGACAGTTTGCTGTTTCAACGAACACTAACCAAAATCCGTTCTCAAGAAGTTCACTCGAAGCTGGCCTATCCCACGCACCGGACTAACTCTCGCTGAATTGACTGGCCGTGGCAGGCTAGGCGCAAATAACGCTGTTGGAGTTCAGAACGACAGGAGACTTTACCTAAAAAGCGCTTCGTACTCAAATCAAAGCCAGTTCCAACCAAACACCTGTGACATAAAGCTGAATCGAGTCACTGCAGTCGTCTGCTATCCGCTGTGAAGGCAAGCGCACTCCTTGTCAGTCCAGTGTGTTCATTGTAAAAAGAACCCGGCTGCCAGGCCGGTTTGAGACTAAACTAGACACTCCAAGCACGCTTCCCGTAAAAGTAGAGTGACAAAGAGAAGCGAACTTTTGCACCAGGGGTGTCCGGATACTTCGCTCTCCGGCAGCTGAGGTCCATTGTTTGTCTGCTTTTAATGTGATTGCCAAGTAGTAACGTATGGATGTTTCCGTGGTTTACTTCCCTTCCTTTTCTTGTCCTTTCCTTAGAATTCGTGTGTTGTTAATATTGTTTGCAAAGAAGGCCATACTTGGTAAATCTGCGTATTTGTATTACTATGAGTACTGTTCGATTGTGAGCTCAGTGTTAACATATATGTTAGAATTATGCCACAGTTGGCTGTAATGTATATATGTTTTTTTTTTTTTCATTGCCCCTAGAGGGTCGTAAAATAGACTTGACACCCGCCCACCTTTTCCCTCTTCTTTTCTTCTTTTTGTTGTTGTTGTTCGTTTCGTTTTGTTTTTGATTCCCCCTAGGTCGCCATGGGTGTGTGACAATATCGATGTCGTGTGTGCTAAAGACGTTACCTGTATCATTGCCATCGTTTTGTTTTCCTCTTTTTGTTGTTTTTGTTTTTTCCTCCTGGATCGCCAGGGCGTGTGACAACATGGATCCCCCCGTGTGCTATTTAAGACAGTGTCTTTGCCATTCCCATTGCCGTCGCCTCCGGCAGCATGGCCTGATCTTCACACAGATTACTGAGGTTTTGAGGGTTCCTGCCAGAAGGTGCTATCTCGCTTCTTTCTATCTGTGTGGATAGTACCTTCTGGCAGGGAACCTTCGATTTAGAGATTATTATTATGCCTTTCGCTGGTGGTTCTAGGTTATCGACAAGCTCAGTTCCAAAGAGGATGTCGGGATACACCCGCTGAAGAGTCAGTTGTTTGGTATTAGTGTGTAAGGGAGGTTTTTCATGAGCTACCCTAGAGGCGTTATTTCGTTCCCCACCACGTAACTTCCCGCAAGGAGTAATAAACATATTGATTTAATTAAGTGAAACAGATTAATGTTACGCAACCTTTGGAAATCTCGTAGGGGGTCTTGAGGAAAATTGATTTTGAGTGTAACACTGCATGATGACTCAAGATTCAAGGTTTTATTTTCCTTTTATCCCTTTTAGGGTATGGAGGATACAAAAAAAATTCAAAGAAACCAAGATCACACAGTCAAAGACAGAAAGATACTACAAAAGATATATGTACAACATAGACATAATCTATACACAGGAAAGCGCAACCATCTATGAAGCCTCTGACAGTCCCATGAGCAACAGCTTTCACACACACGCACACGCACGCACGCACGCACGCACGCACGCACACACACACACACACACACACACACACACACACACACACACACACACACACACACACACACACACACACACACACACACACGCGAACGCACGCACGCACGCACGCACACTATACCGTCCTACTCGCTTTCAAAAATTTTGCTAGAGCAAGGGCAACTTTTTTGGATTTTGATCCCTTCCCAGTTGTATGAAGTTAATTTTTCATGTGTATGAAACAGATTGAAGCCGGGTGACATTTGAAAATCTCATTAAGCGATTGCAATTTCCTGTTCGATGTAAATTTGACTCGACTTTAACATAGCATAATCCAAGATAACGTTAATTATTGTGGTGCTAAATGCATGAACATGTTAATGCTTGGTGATTGAGGGATTGCCAAGTCAAGTTCGATGGACAATTGACTTGACTACAACATACCATACTCCCGGATAACCGTTATATATTGTGTTGCTAAATTCATGATACAGGTTAATGCTTGGTGACCTGGAAAAATCTTGTAAGCCGATCGCAGTTTCCTGTTTGAAAGAAAATTAACTTAGTTCTTTGCCCTCCGGGGTGACCTCATTGAGCCAAGTTCTTATAGGAAAGCAAAAATGTAGTTGTGAAGATTCTGATTTGTCATTCGAGTCACTGAGCACTTCAGGAAATTTCTTCGTCATAGCTCGCATTCCATTTGACTGCACAGCACTGCACTTGCCAAGTTTAGAAAAAACTCGCTCAGCCAAAGAGTTCGATATAAGCCGACGCAGTTTCACGCCATGATGATAATCATGCCGATAGGAAGGTAGGTTCCTTCCTGTCTTTTAAAGGTCGGGATGACTCATCTCGGCTGCATGCTGGACTCAACGTGGGGAGCCGGGATAGCTAGTAGAGCGTTGGTCGCGAGTTCAAATCCGACAAGGGCCAAAATTTATAGTTTTGTTTGGTTTTTCTTCCTTGCCCCATCTTTGGTTTCTTTGTAGGTGAAAAACACACACACACACACACACACACACACACACACACACACACACACACACACACACACACACACACACACACACACACACACACACACACACACACACACACACACTCTCTCTCTCTCTTTTGAAACCCTATACCAACAAACTCAAAGCCGGCTAAGTCAATTCATCGTTGTTCTTGTTGTTGTTTTGTTTGTTTGTTTGTTTGTTTGGGGGGGATAGGGGTGGGGGGGGGGGGAGTATAGCCCAGACTCCATTAGCCACGCCAACTGACTAAAACGGATCCTCCAATGCAACCGCACGCAGTTTTACCGTTTGATCTCATTGTCAGACACATACTCCGACAAGCTAACGCACAGGTGTTGGTTTCTTTGCGCGCATGTGATACTTGACGGCCTGAACTGAAACTCAATGGACAACCGGCCCCCGTAGTGTAGTGGTTAGCACTTCGGACTATGGACCGGGAGACCCGGGTTCGAATCCCAGCCGAGGCAAGCGGGATTTTTCCTACCTAGGTCGGCTCCTACCCAGAGCGGGTGTGCTATGGGCCCGATGGGGAGGCTGTTGCCACACAGCGACTTTGGGGGTGCTTCCCTTGGTATGACACGTCTTATGATGTGGATGATTACACGGCCGGCAACGCAGGTGCCGTAGTTCCCGGGCCTGGTTAATGCCGGGATATTTATGACAGGAAGCGTGGAATGCGGCCCTGTCCCGCAGTCCCAAACCACATGGATCTCCATAGCATCATCTTTCCATCATCCTCATCTCCATCATCATGCATAATAAAAATTGTCCCAGCTTCCGAGTCATCCGTGGGTTCCATCCACTACCAGGGAGGAACACCACTGGAGTTGGCAAAAAAGTTGGGGCAGCAAAAAAACAAACAAAAAAACACCTCACTGGACAGCCTGAAAGGAAGAAACAATTCAGGCTGAACTAGCTGCATACAGCGTTGTTTTGTGTCTGAAGAGTAATCCGCAAAGTAGGAACCGTGCACACGTATTGTCGGAAGCATAGTAGCGGAGTGGAATGATCTTCATGGGGTTTCCAGCTTCATGACGTTACCGCGCCGCAAGAACGCTCCACGAAGCATCAGAACTGTCATGATGAAGTGGATCGTTGCTGTTGGCAGACACCAGGTCAAAGGGTCATTGGATTCAGGCTGGCGTAGTCTGAGGCTGGCGTCACACGGGAGACGTTTTAGTCCGAACAAACGCCGAACACGGAAAATCGAGTTTACATGTTGATCCGCTTTAAACAGTAGAGAGTCTGCCGGCTGTACTAAGCCGGAAAGGAATGAAGACTGGCTTTGTTCTTCAAGAGTCGCGCACACACAACTATCAACATCACATTGTGGTGGGTTTTTGTTTTGTTTGTTTGTTTGTTTGTTTTGGGTTTGGTGGGTTTTTTTTCGGGGATTTTAAATAGCTAAACTCTTCCTAGCTTTTCTTGGCATGCCCTCGAATCATTGCACCTTCCTCGCACTATTTGGACGGTCCATCAAAGCTTATGACCGTGTTCCTGGTGCTTCACGTGGTGAGGGTAGTCTCTGTGTTATAGTAATAATAATAATAATAAGACGACGGAGAAGAAGAACTGAGTATTGTACAGGCGCTTTACCCAATTTCTTGAATCGATTCAAAGCGCCGCGAACTGAACCCAGTACGCACGCTCACGTGAACCACACGCATTCTCTCACACACTGGACATGAATACTTTCCAGTCACGTGGTGCGAAGGGTCAGCTCAGCAGTTTAAGTTTCCACATTTAGAATTGCATTCATTTTCAGATTTTGTGGACTGAACATTTCCAGAGCAGAGGGGGGGGGGGGAAGCCGGAGTACCCGGGGAGAACCCCCGACGGTCGCCCCAGATGTACGGTGCCACGCACAAGAAGGAAAAATATATTTGCCGCGAGTGGGGCTCGAACCTGAACTCGCGCATACGTGACGAAGTCACTTTACAATTAGACCACCGACCGCCTAGTATCATTGTTATAGCTTAGTTCGAGGGTGGGTGGGTGTTTTGGAGTTTAACATCCTTTTCTCCACGTAAGGGTGATATCAAAGACGGGGCAACGAGGAAAGGCCAGCACAAATATTTGGCCCCAGCCGGGATACGAACTGCTTAGTTCGAGCGTAGTTACAAGTGCAATTGTTCCAAAAACAAAAGCTGGCGTCCTCAACAGAAAGCTACACGCCGTGTGTTTAAACAAACAACAAAATAACTATTCGCCTGTGCAAAATGCGCTGTCAGCTCTGCCACAGGCACGGAGCATTCAGCGTCCCTGAAACCCCAATCAAAGTCAAGGGCAGCCTGATTTCACAGCTCAGTTTGCGTTTCGACACTGAGCGGGAAAGATCACAGTGGCTAGTTTTCACGTGCAGCACACAACACCCGCTGGACGCTGTACATAGCGGTGTGTCACGCTCACTGACCAAAAGCACAATGAAGTGTCACGCTCTGGTTTTATAAGGGTCTCCGAAGCGCTGAAACTGTGCAGCTGTGACACAGTTGCCTGCGTAATGCACAGCCGCAGCAGTCTCAGCTTTAAAAACAAACAAACAAACGAACAAACAAACAAAAACAAACAATGTGTGTTGAGACTGCAGGCCGTTAAGCCTAGTAATCTAGAAATGGGTGTGAACTCGATGGGATGATGAACGTGGTTCTAACGGTACACTGACTCCACGTGAAGTGGTCATTGAAGCGGAACATTTGATCGTTTGATTTTCGATTCTCAGGACGGGCTGGGGGAGCGTGGTCGGCTTGGAGGTCACTGCGTGTGCTTGTCAAAGTTTTCATTTTATTTGATTTCATATTTCATGTGTGAAATTTGGTTAGTCAAGCGTTCATGAAATTTGCCCGGAGCGCTGGACTGTGTTGCTTTTAAATTTTGTTGGGCTTGAAAAGAAACGCGAGAGATTTCCACTGATGGCTTTACACACGGGAGAAAGGATTGGGTTGTGACTTTTCCGGGGTCAGAACCCAGCCCGAATACTCCATCTCAAACCTGATGTAACCTGCGTTCTGCGCAAACGGAGAAGTACGTCATTCTCCGCCGGGCTGAGTCCTGACCTGTTTTCAGTGTACATGTAAAAAGGTTTCTTTTTGAAACTCTTGTTGTATCAAAGATATGGGGAAAACAACCTGGGGCGATTTCGATTTGTTTTATTTAATCCCCCCCCCCCCCCCCCCACTCAGTCTGTCTCCCACACGTGTTAAGTGACCTCAAAAAAAAGTCTTGGTCAACAATATCTGCCGGTTAGTTTTAACGGGAATGCCATTAAAGGTATAGAAGTTCTAAGATCGGGCGGAATGAGGGGGAAAGGGATGATGATCATTTAGCGCTGCTCTCACAAAAGTAGGATTTGCTGAAACATACACACACCTCCTCCCCCCCCTCTCTCTCTCTCTCTCTCTCTCTCTCACACACACACACACACACACACACACACACACACACACACACACACACACACACACACACACACACACACACACACATCTCTACCTCTCCTCGGCTCATGTTCTTACTTTCACTAAACCTCACGCCGACATGATATCAGGTTAGGAACATGGGGAAAATGAACACCGGCAAAGCAATGAGAACACAGCTACAGGTTAGGAACATGGGGAAAATGAACACCGGCAAAGCAATGAGAACACAGCTACAGGTTAGGAACATGGGGAAAATGAACACCGGCAAAGCAATGAGAACACAGCTACAGAACCACCACCAGCTTATTCGTACAGGGTTAACGTAAACAAAGATTTTATTAAGATTCAATTAAGCTGGGACAGCGTGGGGGAGAGTTCGGAGTTCGGGTGGGATAGAGTTCCAGACACGTGGGCCCGAAATAGGGACGAGGAAGCAAACTCGCTATTAAAAAAAACTTTGGTGAATTCACATGCATTCAGCGGCGACCACAACGAGCAGCCGGTCGGCTGGAACAAAACCGACAAGTCACGGTTGACTGCGGATACGGGTACTCACGAAGGCGTGACTACGTGCATAGTGGCGATTACCCTTTTGATGCTTTGATCCGTAAAAGTTTGTTGTCTACCAGTCAGTGGTCTTCTACCTTTCCTTGTTAGGCGGTGATCCGTGAGGTGGTGGTTGTGGGTTGGTCCCACACTCACGGGGTGCAGTGAATATAAACGTCAGTGGTTCCAGTGCTAGTAGGGGAAATGCGGGCTGTTTCCCCCGGGGGAAGCGCGTCGCCGTGAACCGGCGCCACCCATTTTTTTTCCTGCATGCGTGTGTTTGTGTTTCCAACCCACCGGCCATTTCGGCCTACTCTTTTTCGAATGATGGAATTGGAATCTTTATCGTGCACACTTCATGGTACGTGCATGCGTGTGTACACGGGCCGAAACAGGCACCGAAAGCGAGTCTGCACATGATTTTGACTCGATTTAGTGAGGAGAAATCTCACACCAAATTCTTGCCCGGACCGGGGCCAGCAGCACCCGGCCCTATACCCAAACGGTCACCCATCCAGGTACTAACCGGGCCCAGCGCTGCTTAACTTCGGTGTTCAAGTGAGAACCAGTGTGTCCAACGTTGCACGGCCCGCTTTGGTCACAATATAAATCTGGAACCATTGTGGTGACTCCGACCGGCGTTTTTATTATAATAATAATAATAACGAGTATTGTATAGACGCTTTACCCAATTTCACGAATCGGCTCAAAGCGCCGCGAACTGAACTCAACACGCACGCTCACGTTAAGCATACGCATTCTCCCACACACTGGACCTAAACACAATACAATCACGTGGTGCGAAGGGTCAGCTCAGCTATTAAGAATTGCATTTATTTTTCAAATTTGGTGGGCTGAACAATTTTCAAAGCAGTTTATGTTGTTCTAGAAGTGTACCGCGCACTGAGCAGACAAAGTTATGTGGTTGGCTGATGACCAGCTATTTTTAGTACATTCAGTCTCTGCTCAGGAATGGACCGTAGGCCCCCAAAAAGTCGTATTTCTCAGATAGTAGAAGCCACAAAGTCCTGAAAACGGTCGCTATGGCCAAATGAAACATCCTTCTATCTTTCATTTGGCCATAGCGACCGTTTTCGGGACTTCGTGGCTTCTACTATCTGAGAAATACATGTACCACTTTCCGACAAACAGCCTTAGAGCTTCGAACGCGGCAGTTTTTTTCATCTCAGCCGCGTTACGAACGTAACGCGGCTGAGATGAAAAAACTGCCGCGTTCGAACGTAGAGGCTTTAAAAGGTTTGAAGGGTAGCACCAGAAACACTTTGGTCTATTTTGACTGCACCCCCGTGCACACTCGCGACTCAACAGCACTTGTTCCTGACGCCGTTATTTCACTTCAAAACGTGCACGTGTGACGCAAGTGTGCCAGTCAGCCATGCGGGTATCATTATAACCTGGTAAACTGAACGCCCCTTTGGAAATTGGTCGCCTGAGCGCGCAGTCTGTACCTGTCAGAGCCAGAGGTCAATCTGACTTTGTCAACCTGTGGCTCGGTGCAAGCTGGCAGGTGAGTGGCACGTGACACTCGCGGCTTTTTACACCGTGCCAGTTTCTTTCAGAATTTCTCCTTTTCAGACGAGGAACGAGTTGAAAAAAAAAAAAAAAACACTAAAAAAAGAGGCCCTCATAACCCAATAACAGTCTTTGTGATTTTTATTGATGGCCAACTTTGGTGTGCGGTTTCTACCCGGCACCAGCGTTCCCTTCATTTCGAAGTCGTTAGAATGTTTAAGCAGCCTCTGTAAGAGTTCTTTATGTTTGACAGTTCTTTCAATTTGTTTTAACAACCCGCGCAGCGGCAAAAAAGAGACAAAAAAAAAAAAAGACAGCTTTTGTTTGACTTTTTATGGTCAACTTTGGTGTGCGGTGTCTGCCTAATGCCAACGGTCCTTGCATTTGTTGTACTTACTTACTTACTTAGGCCCTTGGCTCCACGTGGAGCATAGGCCATCGACAACCCTTCGCCATCGCACTCTGTTCTGGGCTAGTCTTGCCACTCCAGTCCAGTTGGTCCCCTTTGCATTTGTTGTGGCAACTGTTTAATCGGCACCGAATATCAACTTCTTTCAGAGTTTCTCCTTTCACGCACAAAAAGTGATAATAAAAAAGACCCTCACAGTCCCATGACAGTCATTGTTAAAGTTTGTGTTTTACTGTCAGCTGTGGAGTGCGGTATCTTCCTGGGACCAACGGCCCCCACCAGCACTTCAAAGTCGTAAAATGGTTAATCAGCCTCTTCCACGGTTTCTCTCCTCGCGCGCACAAACATTTTTCAGCGACCCGCACATCCGGGTAACAGCTTTTGTGTGACTTTATCTTTCCAACTGAACTGCGCAAATTTTATTTGGGACCAACGTTCCCGGCACTTCAAAGTCGTGGAGAATGTTTAATTATCCTCAAATGCCAGCTGAAGGTGTCGTTAATGTAAAACTTATTTCCCCCTCGACCGTCACAGCCGCAGAACAGTTTTTTTTTTTGTGTGACTGTTTTATTTGTCAACTTCACTGCGCAATTTCTGTCCAGGACCAACGTTCCTTTTATTTCAAATTTGTTGGAAATGTTTAAAAGCGTCTAATGCTCGTTCTTAGCTGTTTTCATGGTGTCCATCAACACACCACTTGGACACCTGGACAGTGACAGCATCAGTAATGCTGGCGCTGAGCCAACAGAAGCGTACTCGATGACGCGGCGACCACACTGAGCGCTCCAGTAGTTTAACGACAGTCGTAGAATCTTGTGCGGCCGCTCGCGCAAAGCGTAAACGACAGTGTAGAATGTTCGGGGAGCGTGGAAAAAGGAACTGCTCATTGTGACTAGTGGTGCATGACGACCCGTGTTGTGGGTCTTTCTATACACACACACACACACACACACACACACACACACACACACACACACACACACACACACTGTAACTAACTGTAATTGAAAAAGGAGAGAGAGAGAGAGTGAAACTCGGCACACGCTCATGTACTGCATGTGCTTTTTTAATATAATTGTTACGGACTTTGTTATTCTCTTTTTATAAGCCACGCCGAACTGCGCGTGTTTTGTCTCTTGTGGTTCAGCGGACCGCAAAGCTTTTCATTTACCACACGTAAATATTTCCCGAGCAGGGACGCTGGACCAAATACGTGGCCAACAGGTGTCCCTAATCTTTAGGCCGACAAAACAAGCCTGTGTTTTCGCTGTTCCGCAATCGACAGTACTTAAAGGTCTGCAATCGCAACCAAAAGCCACAAACAGCAAAATGCACGGTCAACTCTGTCATAGTCAGAGTTTTCAGCGTCCCTGAATCCCTTACAAAAGTCAAGGGAAGCCTGATTTCACAGTTCAGTTTGCGTTTTGACATTAATAATAATAATAACATTTTGCTTTTCTGTAGCACAGGATCCCAGCAGACGCTGGCTCAGAGCGCTCTACAATTACAATCACACACACACACACACACACGCACGCGCGCGCGCGCACACACACACACACACACACACGCACGCACGCACGCACGCACGCACGCACGCACGCACGCACACACACACACACACACACACACACACACACACACACACACACACACACACACACACATCACTTTCATAACATACAGCTGGAATCTCGATAAAATGAGCTTGGGGGAGGGGAGGGGATGAGTATTTACAGACGGATGGAGTTGCGCAAGCAACAAAGACCATTTTGCAGCTAATTAACTAAGAGGGAGAGAAGGCTGACTGGAAGAAGTGGGTATTGTTTGTTTAAAAAAAAAGAAAGAAAGATGGAGACTAACGGACGTGTAGAGGAAGTGAATTCCAAACTCTCAGGACCTGGTACTGAAAGGACCTCGTGCCAAATGTAAGTTTCACCCGGGGGATGGTGAGAAGTTTTTCTGAACTGGACCGGAGAGTTCTGACACGTAAGCGGTCAGACAAGATGACAAGTATGCTGGCAGTGTACCATCGAAGAAGCGATAGGCATGGGTTGCGAGTTTAAACTCTATGCGCAGTTTTACAGGGAGCCAATGCAAATGCTTTAGAAGTGGGGTAGCATGATCTCTCATTGAGCGAGAAAGATCGCAGTGGCTGGTCTTCTCGCGCTGCACACAACACCCGCTAGTCGCTGTAGCGATGTGTCTCGCTCACTGACCAAAAGCACAATGAAGTCACTGCAAACTCACACTTTTTATAAGGGTCTCCGAAGTGCTGAAAACTCTGCAACTGTGACAGTTGCCTGCATTATGCACAGTCGCAAGGGTCTCAATTGTAAAAAAGCCTTCAACGACCGGTGGTTTAAGAGATAGCCATGATTACATCCGTACACACATACACACACACACACACGCACGCACGCACGCACGCACGCACGCACGCACGCACGCACACACACACACACACACACACACACACACACACACACACACACACACACACACACACACACGATGCAAGCAAGCCAGAACAGTCAAGTGGTGTTATGGGCAGAAAACAGGCGGACTTTGAGTTTTTTTCTTGAAAGTTTCAAGGGACGGTGCTTGGCGGAGTGAATGAGGGAGGGAATTCCAGGCTAAAGGACCAGCGTAGGAGACTGCTCAGTGACAGTGTGGTTGCCACACTCGACATTACAGCTGACTTTTCCCCTTTTGGGTGGGTGGGTGGGTGTTTGGGGGTTTAACGTCCTTTTCCACCACATAGGGTGATATCAAAGACGGGGCAACTCCCGCCTAAAAGAACGCAGCAGAGATTGCAGACCTTTAAATGTGTACAATACCTCTTCATAATCGCGGCCACAGATGTCGTGGCCGATTCAGACACCTTTGATTGGAGCTTGAGTGAAATGTGGGTCACTTGTGGAAAGGTTATAAAAGATGCATTGATGACGTGCCAGGGTAATTGGTCTGCACCACGGACGCGTTTTAAAAGGCATTCAAAGCAGCTTTACGCAAGCGTGCACGCGATAAAATCATTCTACAATCGGTCTGATCACAGGTAAATTTTCCGGGGTGTGGAGGAGGGGTGGGGTGGGGGGTGTTGTGGTTGGCTGTGCTGGTAGTGGTTCAAGTCGTCTCGTTTCAATTCCTTCGTGTGGTGACGGTAACCACAGTTGATTAGAAGTCTGTTGCCAAAAGCCGGAATGTTTTAGATCTTGTCTTTCGTTCGGCTTGGGATGTGTGTGGGGGGGGGGGGGGGGAGGCGGGCTTTGTGTGTGTGTGTGGGGGGGGGGGTGTGAGAGAGAGATCTAGAGGTGTGCACACGTGTGTGTGTGTGCGTTTGTGTGTGCAGACAACGTGTCAGAAAAGGCTGCACCCCATGATGTGTGTGTGTCTCTCTCTCTCTCTCTCTCTTTCTCGCGCCCCCCCCCCCTCTCTCTCTCTCTCTGTCGCCCCCCTCTCTCTCTCTCTGTCTTTGGGGTTGGGGGGGAGGGGGGAGTGCGATGGCTTGTAATCTTTTTTGTTTGCCTTTATTCTCATTACATAGACTCCGTAAGGAGTGCTTCGTTGTAGTTTTGCATGAGAGTTTTTCACTGCAGCCAACGTTACTCCTTCAGAAGCCACTAAGTTCATTCCCCTCCACCCCCCCCCCCAACCCCACCCCGTTCCCCTCATCCGGCCTAAAAACGCCGTCACAAATACTTGTTTACGTTACGGGGGGGGGGGGGGGGGGAAACATATGCCCGCTGAATTAAATTGCATTGTCTCTGACATTTCGTGGTAGGGGCAGACAAGGTTTACGCGCATCAGATGGTGCGCACAGACAACCGTGAGCAGAAACTCACCGCATTTCTCACGCCGGCGCCAGCAGCGACCACGACAACCACATCAGCAGCAGCTCAACCGTCGTCGTCGTCGTCGTCGTCATCAGCAGGGAGTCTGACAGCTGGAGGTGGAGGAGGAGCGGGGGATGGGGGCGACTTCACTTCTGGGTGAGGAAAGCATGATGGTCATACACGGACACACACACGCACGCACGCACGCATACACAAGCAAGCACGCTCGCACTGGTGCTGTTTTGACTATATAGAGTATTGTTGTGCGTGCTAGTAACTTCTTGTTACATGTGACCTCTGTGTGTGTGTGTGTGTGTGTGTGTGTGTGTGTGTGTGTGTGTGTGTGTGTGTGTGTGTGTGTGTGTGTGTGTGTGTGTGTGCGCGCGCGCGTGCGTGCGTGTGTGCGTGAGAGAGAGAGAGAGAGAGTGTGTGTGCGCACACATGTCCGCATTAACAAAAATAAAGCTATCACACACTCTGACTGTCTGTCTGTCTCTCTTTCTCTCTCCACCCACTTTTTTGTACTTTACATAATTGTTTTCTCCGCTTAATCCTGGCCCCTCTTGGTGCATTTGGCACGCAGCTGGTTTGGGCATCATGTGGCATGTTTATCTGGTAACCTCAGGCAGGTGATCGCATCACGTGCACTGTAAATAGCCTGGCGATTAGCTGCCCCCCCCCCCCCCCCCCGCCAAAAAAAAAAAAGTCACTGGATCCAATTTGGCTATAGAACGGACACAATTCTGGCTAGCGCTGCGATTTATACGAAGCGGTCGGTGAGATTCGGACTGATTGTGGCGTGGTTTCCATGTAAACAAAATAATTATCTCGCCTGATTCAGTGTCCAAACATGCTGTGGGAACAAGCAGTGGGCTGATAGAGCCTGTATCAACTGTTAGGACACATTTGTGACTGAATCTTTTGCCACTAGATGTTACAGGGGCGGGTGGGTGGGTGGGTGTTTGGGAGTTTTACGTCCTTTTCCACCACATAAGGGTGATATCAAAGACGGGGGCAACAATGAAAAAGCCAGCGCACACATATTTGGCCCCAGCCGGGATTCCAACTCACGAGCCGAGCATTGGAAGTCCAACGCTCTACCATTCGGCCACCCCGGCTCCCCTGTTACGGGGGATAATGCCATTCACGTAATACCACTTTTGCGTTCACAGATCGTTCTGAGTTGTGCTCGTGGTACAGTATCTATCAAGACCCCACTTAGATACCTTGACAGTGACAGCGTCTGTAATGCTGGCACTGAGCCAGCAAAAGCGTACTCGATGACACAGCGACCACACTGAACGCTCCAGTAGTGTAATTATTATTATTATTATGAATAGTAGTAGTATTAAAAAAACTGACTTTTATTAGGCAAAAAGTTATATTGAATTGAATGGAAAATAGTAAGATGATCAGCAGCCACACGTCACTCAGCGTCGTACACTTAGCGGACCCGTTGTCACGATACCGATCTCCGCTGCCCACGTCTGCCGGTGAGGGCGTTACCAAGTTTTAAGGCTCATTTACCCAGCCGGTAAGTTTCACCAACTTCAGTAACGCGGTAACTGCCACCACGCGTTACGTAGCCCTCTTTTACTGTTGTTTGCCCACGCTAATGTGACAGGAGCTGCGGGCGAAAACAGTGAGAGCTGAGATTAAAACTTTTGATAATGAACAGGCCTGCCTTTCATTTTGGTCTTTGATGAACGGTCACGTGCCCTTTGTTGGTGAGAAAGGCGAACCAGTGAGGGTTGCTTGAAAAGTGCGTGTGACGGTAGTGATAGTGATGGTGATGGTGGTGGTGGTGATGTTGGGTGTACTTTTGTCTCGGGGGATGGCCCGACACCGCACAATCCGCCCGTCTGACGACCAGACGCCACAGCTCCCAGCGTCACCGACAGACCATTTTCCGCTTACGAACTGGACACTGCAGACTGCGCGCCCACATGTACCGCCTTGGGCTGACACATTCACCAGATTACAGTGTGTGTGTGTGTGTGTGTGTGTGTGTGTGTGTGTGTGTGTGTAGGGGAGTGAGGGCAGGTGAAGATGTAGGAACGGTAGATTAACAGTTTATCGTTGTAAGGCACTTTCTTAGTTAAGTTACTGAATTCGGGTGCGATTAGGGAATGAGTAGCTATTGTTATACATTTGCATTTCTGTGAAAACGGCCGCAATTTTTGATCATGAAAATGTCCTGCGTTGACTCTTCAACTCATAGCAAGGACTCTAACTCCGTAGCCGATCCATGGCCGTTGGTCACGTGTGCAAACGGTTACAGACAGAAACTGCCCTAACTCGTTACATGTGTTTTCCAGTTGCGTATACACTGTCGTTTGTAGTTGTTGTTTATATTGTTCCTCCGTGCACCAGTAGGGGTCAAAAGATAAATTCTTTGGATGTTTGGAATGTTTAAAGGGTTGCGGCAGGGGGCAGTGGCCTGAACGCGTCCAGTAGAAGCCAGGCGGGCGGCAGACGGGAGGTGAAACTGACCAGTATCCTCAATCTTAGACAGGACATAGAAGACAGCAGTCATGCAGGTGAGTGTACGGCGCACACTCTTCTTTGTCTCTTCGCGCATGCACACACACACGCACACGCACGCACGCTCTTCTTCCTCTCTTCACGCACGCACGCACACACACACACGCGCGCGCGTGCGCACGCGCAGAGAGATGGGCTCCCATAAAAAAAAGGGGACAATATCGCCAAACCACTTCTGAAAAATCAAAACAAAATGGTGGTGGGTCCAGCATAGCGATTTCGGGAATTGTTTTTCCTTTTTCGCGTCCTTTAACAACTTATACAACTTCTGTCAGCAAACTGTCATGAAATGGGAGCCGGGGTGGCCGAATGGTAGAGCGTTGGACTTCTAATGCTCGGGTCGTGAGTTCGTATCCCGGCTGGGGCCAAATATTTGTGCTGGCTTTTTCGTCGTTGCCCCGTCTTTGATATCACGCGTATGTGGTGGAAAAGGACGTTAAACCCCAAACACCCACCCCACCCACCCTGTCATGAAATGTTAATCAAGTCTGAGCGCATCAGCGCATGAAAAAAAAACTGCATTGTTTCGTGAAAGGTTGCTTAACGTTTTGGCGCGAGGTTAGATTGTTCAAACTCATGATCAAGACTTGACATGTCCGGTTTGTTGACACTGTGCGTTGTGCAGGTTTGCGGGAGTTGCTGCGGGACCACACTTTTGTCGGCTGCGTGAGTGAGGAACTTGCGTTAGTACAACACCAGACCAAACTCTACCTCGTCAACACACATCGCCTCAGGTCAGTTCACAGTCTGGACTTGCTCTTGATCCTCCTACGCAGAAATGCGCTGAAAGTCATGGTACATGTGAGAGCTTTAAGAAAAGTTATAAGATGTAGTTGTCCATCCCGCTGCCCACCTCCTCCCACCCCCCCCCCCCACCCCTCTCTCTCTCTCTCGCGCAGTCACAGTTTACCGTTTTATGTGTATTTGCAGCAAACACTTGTTCTACCAGATCATCATGTATGACTTCCAAAACTTCGGCGTGTTGCGGCTGTCAGTAAGTGATCGGTGTGTGTGTGTGTGTGTGTGTGTGTGTGTGTGTGTGTGTGTGTGTGTGTGTGTGTGTGTGTGTGTGAGAGAGAGAGAGAGAGAATCAAGAAAACTTTTCAACGGTAGAGGTAATTAACGTAAAACAGCCAGAGAGACTGAGAGAAAGAGAGAGAGAGAGAGTGAGTGAGTGAGTGCGTGCGTGCGTGAGTGTGTGTGTGTGTGTGTGTGAAAAGTCACGTCAGACCACTGTTTAAATGGGGGGGGGGGACGTTTAGAGGATACATACACATACAAAACATTGTTTCTCACGCAAAAATAAGCTTGAGAAATGTATTACTGTTGAACTAAACCGACGTTAAACACGAAAAAAAACAAAAACCTTCTAATAAAGCCGATCACTGAACACAGTACGCAGTTATCCCCCACCAACTTTCCCTGCAGGAGCCTGCCCCACTCTATGACCTGGCCATGCTGGCGTTAGACAGTGAGGACAGTGGCTGGACCCCAGCGGACGGACCCAAAGAGGAGCTGGCGCGTTACGTCACGGATTTCCTCAAGGGTCACGCGGATATGCTGCTCGACTACTTCTCTCTACACATCGACCAGGTGACCAGTCGAACTTGTGTTTGCTTTTCGTTTGGCCTGCTTGAGAGGATAATAATAAGAATAATAGCATTGATATAGGCGCTTTATTCCAAGTATTTGGCTCAAGGCGCCGCCAGCTAAACTTCACACGCACGCTCACGTGAATCACACGCATTCTCTCAGGATGTTAGCTGGTAATGCGCTTGTTATTTTGCCCGTGGACAGTGAATAATAATAATAATAATAATCGCATTAATATTGGCGCTTTATCCCAAATATTTGGCTCAACGCGCCGCGAGCTGAACCCAACACGCACGCTCACGCGAATCACACGCATGCTCTCACACACCGGACATGAACACATCACAGTCACGTGGTGCGAAGGGACAGCTCAGCAATTTCAAGTTTCGGAATTTGAGAAGGGCACTTTTTTGTGGGCAGAATATTTACAGTTAAAGCGTCTATGTTCATAACGCCGCTGAGATGGAAAACTGCCGCTTTCCGGAAGCTGTGAGGCTGTTTGCCAGATAAAAGGATGTTTCAGTTGGCCACTGCTACCGCTTTCGTGACTTTGTGGCGTCTATTCTTGGATAAATACGACTTCCTTTGAACCCGGCCCTAGTCCATTCCTGAGCAGGTTGGGACTCGATAAATCTTCTAAAAACAGCCGCCAATCAGCGCCGTCCAGCTGGTCCTCAGTCCGCAACCAAATAACGTCCGCTCATGCGCGGTACACTTCTAGAGCAACATATTCACCAGCCAGTGTCACCATCATGGTTTCGGGCGTTATATTGTAAGCCCAGTGACTGATTCTGATGCCCACGCTTTGCGTATTCGATGGAAAGTTTTCCTTGCGATGTTGTATGCCTGTCAGACGTATGGAGACTTTCATTTGAAACCAGACAACAATACCACCACGTTTCCAACTCCAGTAGCAGACTGGCGTGACTTCAAACTCACCTCACGCTTTTACTCAGTGCCGTTTCAAAGACGCTGGGAAATGTACAACAATAACAGAGATGACTGTGTATCAGGTTTTTGTTTGTTTGTTTTTTGTACACTCTTTGTAGTTTTTCTTAAGTTGTTGGGCGGTCGGTGGTCTAGTGGTTAAGACTTGTTGATCGAGTTGTGGATCGAGTCCCACGCGGGATGCAGAAGTTTTCTTTCTCGTGCGCGGCATTATTCGTTCGGGCCGACCGTCGGGGGCTCTCTCCGGGTACTCCGGCTTCCTCCCCCGTCTCCTTTAGAAATGTTCAGCCCACAAAATTCAAAAGTAAATGCAAATCTAAAATTTCGAAACTTAAATTGCTGAGGTGTTCTTCGTAACACGTGATTGTTATGTGTTCTGCAAAGTTGACATTTCTGCTCTTGCTGTGACGCCGTACGACGGGATTCGCTAGACAAGCCAGGAAGTAGGCTAATTGAAGCATACGTCGGTCGTTAGCCAAAGTAATGGCGGTCGAGCTAAGAGTGCTGTGCTTTTTGTCTTCTTGTCAGGACGGGAACCTGCTTACACTGCCCATGTTACTGGAGAACTACACGCCTGCCCTGGCCGGCCTTCCCATGTTCGTGCTGCGATTGGCTACGGAGGTATAAAACTGCTTACCGGCACCAGTAAATTGTATTGGCACCTGTCTTGCTTGCGGGTCATTCTTGATTAGGAGTCAAGTGTTTGATATCTACGCACGTACACAAACACGCACGCACGCACGCACGCACGCGCGCGCACACACACACACACACACACACACACACACACACACACACACACACACACACACACACACCCGTGACAAAATCCATATTTTCAAGTTTACCATGGCACATGGAAAAATGTATTATACAAAAATATACATAGCCATAAGGTCAGAACCCGCCTAGATGCAACAACACGCACCTACACATACGCACATGATGCAAACGGTTGAATGGTGAAGGCCGGGCTGAAAACAAATGGGTTTTAAGATTTTTCTTGAAAGTTTCACAGAATCACTGATTCCCAGCCTAGTTCGTCCGTTTCAACCATCTCTGATCGCAGTACCTCAGCATCCGCTTTTGTGTTTTCCAGGTAACGTGGGACTCGGAAAAGGAGTGCTTCACGACTTTCGCCAAAGAACTGAGTGACTTCTACGCTGTCAGGAAAAACGTGTACGCCGAACTCACCGCGAAAGACGGACAAGACGAAGACGAAAAACAGCCGGGCAACAGCGGCAAGGCCGACAACTGGCGCTGGACTGTGGAGCACGTTGTCTACCCTGCTTTTCGGACTTTGCTCATGCCTCCCAAAAGCTTAGCCGAGGACACGAGCGTTTTGCAGCTGGCTAACTTGCCGGACTTGTACAAGGTGTTTGAAAGGTGTTGATCAGCTTGATAGAGAGGTGTTTGAAAGGTGTTGGTCAGCGTGATAACGAGGTGTTCGAAATGTGTTCATAACCTTGAAGAGGAGTCCTCAGTCGTTAGTCAAAGATGATTGGCATCACAGTTTAGCGAGCTTCAGAAACAACTACGAATTTGATTTCGTTTTCGTTGCGATTCACTTTGTGAAGGTTTTACTCGTGAAAGAAAATCATGACGAGACTGAAAACAGTATTGCTATAACCGTTATTGGATTTCCTGTGTTGGTATACTATCAAAAAACAATACAAAACAAAAACGAAAAAACAAAAACCGTGAGTGGGTGGATGTGCACTTATGTGTGTGTGTGTGTGTGGGGGGGTAGTTGGGTACTTATTGACCCATGGACGTAGGGGGCGGAATACAGGGGAAAATAACAAAATTAAAATGCATGCATGCTGCTTCGTCGGCTGTCCACACAAAATGACCAAGAGTCGTTTACAGACAGTCAGAACAGGAAGCGTGACAGCCGACCGCCAGTTAGTTTGATGAAAATAATCAGTTTCTTGGCTTACTGCCGAACGCGTAGAGTTCAGCGCCTAGATAAATTGTGTACCTACTCTCTCTCTCTCTCTCTCCTCTATACTTCTTCTATTTTCTTTTTTTGTTCTGTTTGTTTGTTTGTTGTTTTGTTTTTGTTTGGATGTTGTTTCATTTTCAGTTCCCTTTAATGTAGAAAGCAGAACAGCATGTAATATAGGCAGCAATGCCTAAAAGATCTATCCTGAATAAAAACGTTTCATCATCATCATCATCTCTCTCTCTCTCTGCATTAGAGAAAATAAATATTTTGCACATTTTCCTTGCATTGTTTGTTTGATTTGGGTGTATGAAGGAGGAAGGATTTCAGAAACCAGTGTTATAAGAAATCCGTTTGCACGGTGCCTTTGGACAGATCCTTTTCATGAGACTTACTTGAGACATACATTTGAACCGTTGACAGTGGCAGAATTTGGCTTCTGATAAAGTGTGATCTTAGTATCAAGATATCGCCGCTGGATGCCGTTGTCGGTGTTCCACAATACTACATCACACACACACACACACACACACACATACACACAGAGTGTCTCTCTCTCACACACACACACACACATACGCGCACACACGTTCACACGCGTACACGCACGCACAACACACACACACTCACGCACGCGCACACACAAACACACTGCGCGCGCGCGCGCGCACACACACACACACACACACACACACACACACACACACACACAGAGGAACAACAGTACCTACACAACCGTGATAGCTGCTTCGATGTTTTATTTACGTTTAAACATGGCTAACACCCACAAACGTGCCCACAGTTTAGACATGCAATGCTGTTTCAATTTCCGATGTTCTTTCGTCTTTCCGAAAAGCCGTGGGGAGCCGGGGTGGCCGAATGGTAGAGCGTTGGACTTCTAATGCTCGGGTCGTGAGTTCGTATCCCGGCTGGGGCCAAATATTTGTGCTGGCTTTTTCATCGTTGCCCCGTCTTTGATATCACCCGTATGTGATGGAAAAGGGCGTTAAACCCCCAAACACCCACCCACCCACCCACCCACCCACCCCGAAAAGCCGTACACATTCAGATTCTGAGTCCTGAATCTTTGAAAGACAGACGACACGAGCGGCGTTCTGGTATTTGGGTAGTTACCTCAGTGGAAGAAGTCTAGTTTTCTCTCCGTTTTGACTCACGGGCAGTGTGTAACAATGTGAGTCTACGTAATAACCCTATGTCGTTGTCTATCTGTGATAAACTTGAACACTGGCTTTTTCCCGTCAGGAACTATAAACAGAAACAGCAAACTGAGCACAGTGGTAATTGGTGACAAGTCCTCTTGAAGCATATCGTTTGGGATGTCCTTGACTAAAGGTAAAGGTCGTACTAGCTTAGTTAGTTATTTAGGGCTTAACGCCGCGCAAGCTACAAAGACTATTTCGCGGTCGTACTAGCTAAATAAACTTTACAAACTTAATACTGCTTTCAGAAACGCATTAGCATTTTCTTGGAAATGGTAAAGAGTACAAACAGAAAAGATTGGTTACTTGGTGCACTATTCCCACCTTTAGATTATTATATATTGTTATCAACAGTGATCTACCGAAAAACAGAGCCCATACACCAAATCAGTGTTGTGTTCATTAGTTTTATAGGAAAGGGAAGCAGCGCATGAACATCCAAAAATCATTTGTCAAATTGGGCGAAGGGAGATAATCGCACAAGAGCTCACAGAGTTACTTCCTATTTCCAAGTTTCAAGATAATGTTGGACGATTGTTTCTTGTGTTTTAGATGACTACACACGTGAGTCAATAAAGACTGACTTTGCCGTTCTAGTTTGTCGTCGTGATATACTGGATGCTTTTTTTTTTCTTTTTTTCGCCCGTTCTGACATTCAGTGCAGACAAACGATTTCGAGCTTTGGTTTGATGACTTTACGCATTCTCTGTTTAACGTTTTCTCTCCGTACTGACTTTCAGTAGCCTGATCTTGCTGTAACAACTTAGGAAGGAAATTTTCAGAATCTGCCCATGCATTCTCATGTTCAGGTCTGCACGCTTTCGCTACCGCTTTGGTATACGTATGCCGTTTCATCAGGAGTCGTGACGTCATTCCTGGCGGCATGATGACGTCAATCCGACCCGACAACGTAAACGCTTCGTCTCCTCTGATGACGTCAGTCTTCTTCACACAGACGGCCGTATGAGAAACTGCTGTCCTCAGCCTTGTCCTCAACATAGCGGGCTGGTTGACCGGAACTGCTCAGAGTCATCTGCCCATACAAATGTAGCTGGTTTTAGCAGATACGGTAGAAGCGAACACCGTGGCCGCTCACTAAGGCAAAAAAGGCTATCCTTGTTAATTTATGCGGCACGCAGCACCGCCACCGTGCGAGATGCTATGAAACAGGAGACAAGAAGAAAATTATTATAAGGGGTTTGGTTTCCGTGTCTGTGCAATAACTATTTCTCGTCGCTGTCTGGCCCCGTCTCTTGTCTTGGAAGAGCTGTTGTTTCAGTGACATGACACTAACTCTGACTGTGATACGTCATTTTACGTCATAATATAGCTGACTTTATCCGGAACAGGAAAGGAGGGAGAAGCACTCACCGCTTCGTCCACGGCAACCGGCGCCCGCCTCAGTAACACGCAGAGAGGACAGAAGAGTACGTTCAGAACGGCCATTCCCCGCATCAGCCTGCAAGATTAATAATCATAGCAATAGTGGTGACGACGCTGATGATCATAACGGATGACGTAAAAGCCAATTTAACCAATAGACGACTCCACACGGCAAACCCAGAGTCCAAAGTTCACCCCCTTTACTCGGTCGTTTATTGGCAAAACACAGTACGTCATTTTATGGAAAAGGGGTGATTTCAAGATGAATGAGATTGACGTAATGGTCTTTATTTCCAGTGACGTGAATGGACTTACTGCTTTCTTTTCACGTTTCAGTCATATCGAGGGGAGCCGGGGTGGCCGAATGGTAGAGCGTTGGACTTCTAATGCTCGTGTCGTGAGTTCGTATCCCGGCTGGAGCCAAATATTTGTGCTGGCTTTTTCATCGTTGCCCCGTCTTTGATACAGTATCACCCGTATGTGGTGGAAAAGGACGTTAAACACCAAACACCCACCCACCCCCAGTTATATCGATGACTTTGTGCTCTTCGTAGTCAGTCAGTGTCTGGCAAGAAAGTCTGCGTTGTGTTGTGGTGATTATGCCGCGGGACGCGATTGGCTGAATTCTGGGGGCTCGCCCCTCTTTGATTCACAGGGGGTGGAGTCGTCTATTGCTTGGCTGACGGTGAAGCGAGCTGAACTGAACCAAACACGCAGGCTCACTTGAGACGCGCATCCAGTCACCGTGCTTGCCGAATACTGCGGACCTGTGTCAACGTGAACTTACCATGGAAATCCCACTGCCTTAACCACAAGCCCCGCCACAGAAGGACCTGTCCAGACACAATAATAGAATCACGTTTTGACAGGTCATTTAGTTAGTCAAGTCAAGTCAAAGTTTATTTCAAAACCCCGTTGGGGGTACATGAAACAAGAAATTAACATATACATCAAGCTCACCACACCGGCCAACATACATCATAGTCACTCGCACACACGTTTTGCAGGACTCAGGCAAACATACATACATACATACATACATACATACATACATACATACATAGTTACATACATACCAACCACGTACAAATATACAAATGTACATAATGGAATGAAGTTAGTTAGTTAGATACTTTTGAAACTCTTGACGGCGTAAGGACACAATTAACCGTGGGGTCATATTTGGTGTTTATTTGGGGTACCCTTTTTGGAGAGCAGTGATTTTTGTTGTCAAAAAAGCGGTCAAGATGCATGCCAAGCGGTCACAAAAAGAGGCAGCCAGTGAAGCTGGGACTTTTTGCACAGAGGTCGGACACAAGTGAGGCAAGCGGATTTGTCCGAACTGCCTCTCTGACAAACAGAAAGTAGACGTGCATTACTCCAGTGAGGCCTGAGCGGAAAGGATACATTCAATTTATTACAACCCCTGTCAGGTGCGTGCCTTTAAATGGCCTGTTCATGGTAGTAATTGTTTCTAGACTGAAGCATTTTTAGGGGTGACTATGGTGCCTGAGGCTAACAGGGAATATATAGGCATTTTGAGGCCCTGTGTATTTATGTCCTTCGGCCTGACAGAACAATGCGGCACGATAAAATAGTGAGGGATAGTGAACATGGACCCACTTCGTCATAGGTTTGTTATTCCTTAACAAACAAAAACTAAACAAAACAAAAAACATTAGTTCTGTTCTTATTGCGGTCATTTGCAGCGCTGCACTGATTACTAATACCACGTTCTTGTCATCTTAATAAGCTCAGATCGGTCTGTGAGCTTTAGGGACTAGCAGGACGTAAACGTCAAAGATACACACAGAGACAAAACTCTCAGGTGGAAAGGAAAATTAATGATGATGTCCCAGTTTATGATTGGTGAAACTGAAACACGTACCGACAGAGTAGGCGAGGCAGACGGCCAGCTGCACTATAGCGTACACACAGCCGTAGAAAGAGTCGTGACGGGTGTCCACTAACAGTGCAAGCAGCGGCATCACAGCGGCGTCCGTTATTCCTGTCAATAATAATAATAATAATAATAGTAATACGTGTGCAGTTTGTAGATGAGGGAGTTCCAGTTTCGTATGATGGGTGGGTGGGTGTTTGAGAATTGAACGTCCTTTTCTACCACGTATGGGTGATATCAAAGACTGGGCAACGAGAAAAAGGCCAGCACACACATTTAGCCCTCAGCTGCGATTCGAACGCGAGGCGTCTTTCGTGGCGTCAGCATTGGCGAAGTATTCTGAAGTACAGTATGTCAGAAATGGAATGTGTGTGTGTGTGTGGGGGGTGGGGGGGGGGGGTACAATTTGTTGGCTCTGACGAGATTTCCATCTGCTTATCCGCAAGATTTGTTACTAAACCAACCTGTTCCCCCAACGTCGTACTCCGCCGGTGTATGTACTGTATTATTACTGACTGTGTTAGTGGCTAAGTGTTTGGAAATGCAGCAATCTGCGGTCCCTGGTGATATTTAATATTGTATTGTATTGTATTGTATTGTATTGTATTGTATTGTATTGTATTGTATTGTATTGTATTGTATTGTATTGTATTGTATGACTACGCCCCAGCACACAGCGTCTGTGAAAGTAGTGGCCTGGAGGTAATTGTTACAAGAGAAAGGGAAGCTACTGACCGAGGCCAAGTCCCAGACCAAGGTGAGGCAGGATGAGTTGTGGGACTTCAGTTGCAAACGGCAGCTGAACGAAAGAAAAAAAAAAAAAAGCAACAAAACAAGTTATTTATGAAACAAACACAACAACAACAACAAACAAAGAAGAATATAAATCTATATGCGGATGTTCTGCCTAGGGTCTTTCCCCAGTATGAAGACCTGGGCAACTCTTAACTTTATACCACTCTTGGCTTCTACTCAGTCTATAAAAACAAAGAAGCAACGGTCGGACAGAAAGAGGATTCAGCAGTCTATACGTCTGGTGTCAGAAATGGGACCGGCAGCTGCTAGCCACAGAAGTAAGGTCACACCGAGCCCAAGTCGTTTCTGGATTACGCACGCGAACAGCTTCTGACCTTCAAAACTCTGTCTCACCGAGCTGGCGTGTCGTGGATAACTGCCGTGGATTTTGGGGGCGGGTTGTTTTGCCTGCCCCAAGCATTTCTAGTCAGTACGGTGGCTTTAAAGCCGTGACGTAAAGACTGTTAGAGGTGCGTATAAGGCAAGAGATGAGTGTAGCTTTGTACTCTAGGTTACAGTAATGTTAGTGTAGCCGAGTGTACCAAGTCGGAGGGGGTGGGGTGGGGGTGGGGGAGGGGAGGATGTACACAATAATTTGCCTTCAGTGTCACAGTAAAGCAGTAGAGAGTATCTGGCATGACGGTCCCACGTCCCACCTCTCTCCTAAAGACAACAACAACAACAACTTGAAAAACTTTTAAAAAACCCCAAACAAACAAACAGAGAGAGAGAGAGAGATCATTATCATGCCACCAAATTTTGCTGTGGTAACACACACAAGGGCTAGGGGAAGTAACTACGAGCGCGACCTTTGCGTTATTTGCTAGTTATTCATTTTGTGAGTTTAAGCAACAAATATTGTATGGGTGGTGCAGTAAAAACAAGATCAGCCTAAAAAGCAGAAAAAAAATCTTTTGTTATGGCTTTATTACTGTACGTGACTGTTGGTTACTCACACAGACAAGACAAAGAGAAATGAGCAGGACGCACGCCAGTGTGCAGATCCACCTACAAAGAAAAAAACAATATCGTCAATTCTCTTCGGTCGGAAGCATCGCCTTTCGGGGGTGGGGGGGGTGGGGGGGGGGGCTGTCATTCGTTTCTTTTCAGGCACAATTTCAGAAGATTGACTTTCGGGATAGGAAGGTGTCGGTCCTGAAACTGAGCAAGAGGAGTTAAACAACAACAACAAATGTAGTACTTAACAAGAAATCAACGTACATTTCATCATCACCCCCTGCAGAAAATATCAATTCTTACCTGCCGACGCGCAGAGCCACGAGTCCAAAGCAGTTAGTACCGATCAGATATCCCACACTGTCTGGCAGGAACACCAGCCCTGGGCAAAAGGAAAGGTGTGGGAAGGCGTGCAAGATAAGGAATATTCAGCAGAATGGAGACTAACATGGAAGGCGTTATACTGATGACAGACCGTGAATCTCGTTTGCAGCATTGAACAGATCTATACCTGGGGCGCGAAACTGTATACTGAAGCTGATTTGTGAAAGGGGTGGGTGGGTGGGTGTCTGGGGGTTTGACGTCCTTTTCTACCACCTACGGGTGATATCAAAGACGGAGCAACGATGAAAAAGCCAGCACAAATATCTGGCCCTAGCCGGGATACAAACTCACGACCCGAGCATTGAGAGTCCAACGCTCTACCATTCGGCCACCCCGGCTCCCCGATTTGTGAAGGGAGGCCACTGGTGCAGACACCCAAACTTACTCGGTAGGAAATGAGTTAAGGAAGAGGTTTGTCCAATTCCGCGTCCCATACCTACAATTCAGAATTCGACATTGATTAACATGCGAAGGGGGCCATTAAGTAATTTCGACCTAAAGTCATATTATAAACATTCAAATTTGTTAAAAGATTATGATGATGACAGTGACGACGACGACGACGATGATGATAGTGACGACGACGATGATGATGATGATGATGAAGAAACCAGTTCGAGTTGCCAGTGCTGACCTAGCTGCCACTTCTGCACGTGCATGGTGCTCATGACCCACAGAGGAAGGGTCGGCTCCAGCACTGCCATGGACATCGTGGTCAGCATCACGGCTCCTGTATGTTCACACACACACACACACACACACACACACACACACACACACACACACACACACACACACACACACACACACACACACACACACACGAAACAAAACACAGGCAACAAAATAAAACAAAACAACTTACACACAAACACACACACACACACACACACACACACACACACACACACACACACACACACACACACACACACACACACACACACACACACAACAAAGTTATTTCGGTAAAATGCGTTGTAACTTGTAGCTTTAATGTTACTCAATCATAGTAAATGCAATGCAAATGGACGGCTTCGTCAATGAATGACTCGACGCTATTGTTTTCTGTCTGTCTGTCCATCTGTACACGCGAAGGATCTGTGGGAATTGGCTGAATGTTTGGCTGATTGGTTGGTTTGGCTGAGAAAAGATTTCGTCTCACTGACCTGAAGCAACCAGGATGTAGGGGTCCCTGAGTAGAACATGCAAGGGAGTGAACTTGCTGGCCGCCTGGTGGATGGACAAACATTTGGCACATGTGAGCAGTTCGTAAAGACAATAGAATAAACCTATGCCCACAAATCAGCCCTTTTGTCTGTATTTATTTTGACAGTGTCGGGATTTCGATCAAGATACGGGTAAACGAAGGGCACGGTGAATTATGAAGAATTATAACGCTCACGACTGTTAAGGTGATTCAGTGGAGTTGTCTCCAAGGGAACTTACCCCTTCCTTCGGCTGAAGTCCAAGGACAAACCACTGTGCTCCTGCAGGAGAAATACAAGCAGAAGTACAAACTCATAATCCCCTCACACTGTCATCGCTTTCAATTGCACACACACACACACACACACACACACACACACACACACACACACACACACACACACACACGCACGCACGCACGCACGCACGCACACCAATTGATATGACTATGGTTGGACTTTCAATGCTTGGATCGTGACTTTCATTCCCGACTGGGGCCCAGTTTTGTGATGGGCCTTTTTCTCGTTGCCCCGTCTTTCATATCACCCATATGTGGTGGAAAAGGACGTTAAACCCTTAAACACCCACCCATCCACCCGTAAGTACAAATACCGGGTTCAGTACTTACCCAAGTTGAGAAGGGTGAGGACGCTGATGATAAGGAAGGGAGCCGCTTTACCCACAAACGTGTACATGAAACCGCCATACGGGTACCCGACTGAAACACACACACACACACACACACACACACACACACACACACACACACACACACACACACATTTCAGTGTCTTAGTTCGTCTGTACTGGTTTTGTCCAATCCTTCAGTTCATATTTGTATTGATTTTCAGAAAACCCATGACGCTGACAAAAAACCGAATGCAGCCGCACCCACATTCGTTGCGCAAGTAGGTTATGTACGTAGGTAGACAGTTAAGATCTACTTTTACTATTATCAGCAACAGCTGATCTCGTATCTGTAAAGTACAACCAGAAATAGTGCTGGAACAACTACACCGGCCTGAAACTGTCTGCCCTGCAGAACATTACATACGGCGACCATGCGTGTTCCTAGTAACAACCCAGTGCGTTCCCAGTAACAACCCAGTATATTTCCAGTAACAACCCAATGTGTTCGCTGTAACAACTCAGTGTACTAGTTAATTCCTAGTGTGTCCGCAGCAAGAACCCAGTTGTTCCCAGTAACACCATCACAGTAACAATCCAGTGTGTTCCCAGTAACAACCCAGTATGTTTCCAGTAACAACCCAATGTGTTCGCTGTAACAACTCAGTGCACTAGTAAATTCTTAGTGTGTCCACAGCAAGAACCCAGTGTGTTCCCAGTAACACCATCGCAGTAACAATCCAGTGTGTTCCCAGTAACAACTCAGCGTGTTCCCAGCAACAGCATCACAGTAACAACCAAGTGTGTTCCTAGTAACAGCATTGCAGTAACAACCCGCAGCATTTGGTTCTATGCGTAATTCAAGGCAGACACGTGTGCACGTGAAACGCAGACATAAGAAAAAAATCATTGGAGGTTTATTTTGAATATTCCGACATTCGAGCGAGTGGTCCAGTCAGAACTTCCGATTTACATACAATGCTAGCAGTAGTAGCAGTTGCTCTGCAATGTACAGTGTCATGAAACGTAAAAGAAAAACCGTGCAAAGAGCACAATATGAAAAGGATTTGCAAATTAAAATGCAAAAATGAGGTGTCCTTGCTGTTTGAGGTCAACATTACTGAGCTCTTGGGTGAATCTGTTTTTATCCTTGTAAACTGGTGATCTGGCAAAACAAAACAAGGAAACAAACAAACAAACAAACAAACAATCAAATAGATGTGTGAGTGAGTGTATACAACTCTTCACAGCCGCAATTTTACTTGAAATCTTCAGATCACTGAAGCCACTGTTATGCAACTGCAGCAGTCTTGAGCCTAGCGGGGAAGGCCCACGCCTTGCGTAATAGTGGCTTGAAGTGGCTCCTTACTGGTGTGCAGTGGCTTGTTCTTTTTAACGTCTTATCGATTTTTATCATATAATGGTCAGGGGTTCTTAAGAGATACAAAGTTTAGACAGCGTATTACAGCACGAAATAGCGGTCTACTTCAAATACGCCTCAGTCCTTCCTTAAGTCTCCCACTCACCACCGCCATAATCCCAACCACACTTACCTACATAATAATAATAATAATAATAATAATAATATTCTTATATAGCGCAGTATCTCCATAAGGTGATCTCAGGCGCTTCACAAATACAGTCTAAATTAAATTAATAAAACAAAAGTAAGCAACACATAACTAAAATAGTGCAAGTCTTATCTATGACATAACACACTGGTAGTGAAATGGTTCCAGGCAGACACATGTTCCTGCGTAAATTGGACCTTAGGACTGTAGCCAGACGTAATCTGCACACGCACAACCTTCCTGCTTGCCCGCTAAACTAACAGTGACAGACCTTTTCTACTGTTCCTCAGATACCGGACGTGTATTCATTGAGCGTTCTTACCGACTATCAGTAGCAGACAGTTCTAAGCGTATTCAAGCAATTCTTGGGCAGCAATATGCATTGTATTTCTCTCCTAGTTTTGGTCTTTGGAGTGGGAGCGGACATTACCCACAAAGCGATAGCGAATAATGACTTTGAGCTTGTGGGAGACGTGCGCGGTTGGATGGAGAAAGTGGACAGGCATTTGGCACAACTGGATGCTGAAAACGAAGAACTGAAAAACATTGTGGCGCGACTAAGCACTGAAAACAGAGAAGTGAAATCAGAGAACGCAGAACTGAAGGAATCTGTGTCCCTTCTGAAAGCCGAAGTGATTGCTATAGAGAGAGCGCGCGACGAAGGTGCTGATATCAAGCACAGAAAGAAAACTAGGAAGAGTGGGAAGGATTTGCTAACGCATGACGTGGTTGTTCGATCGGATGACACCAGTCCTCTGCAGGCGGTGGTCAGCCAGATGGACCAGAGGCTGTCAGAGGTCAGTGCTGAGGTCCAGGCATTGAAGAACGTCAACGTTCAGCAGAACACCGCCATCCAGGAGGCTGGGAGCTCCGTGTACGTCCGTTGGGGCAGCTCCACGTGTCCCTCCTCCACACACCTAGTCTACTCAGGCGTCGTAGGCGGGTCCTGGTATCAAAGCTCAGGTTCAGCAGTGAATTACCTGTGTCTGACCTTATCGCCCTCACTTAGCAGTCACACCATCCCGCATTACTACGCTACCCTGTTCGGAGCAGAGTACCAAACCTTCGACTCCAGTGCAGAAACTGACCCTGTGTGTGCCGTGTGTCGATCCCAGCGTCCCACGACCATCATGGTGCCAGGAAGTGACGTGTGCTGGCCTGGATGGACGCTCGAGTACAGCGGATACCTCATGACCGGAGAACCAAGCCAGACCGCGGCCTCCGAGTTCATCTGCGTGGATCGGAGCTTCGAGTCTCGGATCTCCAGCGACGGCGATGAGGACGGTAAACTGTTGTACTTCACTGCCACACGGTGCGGCAGTCTGCCGTGTCATCCGTACGTCAACAACAAAATCGTGACGTGTGCCGTGTGTTCCCAGTAATGTATGTTCGGTTATTGTGTCACTGGCTTCGGGAAGTTCCTTCTTTCTGTTTGGACCTACAGATGATTTCACCCTGTGAGTGACTTACTGACTTACATTTTGAAGTTTGAACCTTTCACGGAATTATGAAAGTATCTGTGACGACACACTGCTACAAACATTTGTTGACACTGGTTTGGCTATTGTTTCTGACAGAATTATGAAACTACAAAAACTTCAAAAGTAAAATATTGGCATGTGGCATCTTCTTATCTTATCGTTTGAAGTAAGTTTGAGGACTGAATGCAGAATATCCGAATAACGTACAAATTCTCTCTCTCTCTCTCTCTGCGTGGGTGTGACTTCAGTTTGCATCAAGAAAGATAATTTTGTTCTCCAGCTGTTACCCACATTAGAGGCCTAAAACAGAGTAGTAAAGGAGAGGACCCAAAACAGAAGGGGCCGATCACATTGCGCTCTGTCTGACACGATGACACAAACCCCACTCTCAGTTCCCCTCCACCTCATCACGGGGTCGGCCCGCTATTGCGCGGGTCCGCTAGTGCGCGGGGCCGCTATTGCGCGGGTCCGGGTCCGCTAGTGCGCGGGGCCGCTATTGCGCGGGGCCGCTATTGCGCGGCCATATCATCTATAAGAAGCAATACTTGCCAAGGTGACGGGGCCTACCGTGCACCCCCCCCCCCACCCCGGGAATGTACTACGATGGTGCCAGATGTCTTCCTAGGATGTCCTGATTGTATTTCAAAAATGTTCCCAAGAATCCATAGGGATGCACCAGAGTTACAGCCCTTAACTTAAAGGCGCGCTTTCACGCTTCGACGACTTACGTGATATTCACAAACAGCTGGTCTAAATCATAAACAGATTCTTGTACTACTTAAATCAATTATTATGCCACTTGCCAATGGTTTATTATCATTTAAACAAACAGAAATGAAGTATATATCAAAATGCTTATTATATACGGTGATGGTCAATGTACGCGTAGTATTATGGACGACTTGCCGGTATTGGTAAAAATCTGACAAATGAGTGTTTTCATTGGTTGTACTTCTTTATAATAAAATACATCATAAACTCTTTATTAAATGGCCAAAGTAACATTTATACATGTATATAAATTTGAAATTTGTTTTGTATCACTTTGGTGCTCGTGAGTCACATGATCTGAGATATTTTCCTCGAGCTACAAAAGTATATGACATACATTATGACAGATGAAAATAAGAGCAATATTTTGATCTTCGAAAATGTCAGGTTCATATCACATGAAAAACCTGCAGGAGTCCGTAAATGTGACATGTCAAACACAGTGTGTATAGTGCCTAATCACGAGACAGAATATAGCATGTCTGAATTTGTCAACATACATTCATCAAGTGAATCACCCAGCCCATCCTACACAAATATGAGTGATTTAATGCTTTAAAACTTCCACATTAGAAAAGCATGATTACAGGGCTTTCCTGTGCCCCCCCCCCCCCCATCAACCCATTGATCCAACACACACACACACACACACACACACACACACACACACACACACACACACACACACACACGTCCCTATAAATACGAGAAATTTCCATTTGAAAAAATGGGTTTCACAAAAACGGTGGGTTCCTTGGAAAATCGTCAATATTTTCCATATAATTATACTACTTCACATTTGCTTTGCATCACTACAAAGACAAAGACTGTTGAATAGACAATCTGCTTTTATTTCATTAAGGTAATTACATTGCAATCCTCGCGCATAAGGCAACAAAACAGAACAATCATAACCGAACATTTCATTCCCGCGCAATAGCGGACCCGCGCAATAGCGGACCCGCGCACTAGCGGACCCGCGCACTAGCGGACCCGCGCAATAGCGGCCCAGCCCCCTCACCACCACCATCACCACTGTAACTATTTAGGACATTTCTTATCTGTGAAAGAAGTAACTGGTACCTAAATCGTTGTTACTTCCGTAAGTAGACTACAGAACTAGGGCTGCGATGATTCCGTGGGTGCAGAACAGGGACAGACTGTTTCTTATCTAGCAGTATAGACACGGTTTGTGTGTGTGTGTGTGTGCGATCCCCATGGCCTTGCTGCGCTTTCCGGACAATATTACAACAGATAAGCAATGACCGCGACCTACAAGAAGTCTGCTGTCCCATACGCCTTTCGCGGCCAGCAATCTTTCTTATCTGGCTGAATTCCCTATTTAAAACAGTAGCGCTAACCGTGTTTCTTTTCTGGCTGGCAAGATTCCATCTCAAGATCCTCTCAAAAGTGGAGGATGGCGGTTGTTTTGTTCTTGATGTTTTTGTATGGAGTGGGAGCAGATGTTCATTCGAGTGGAGCAGAAAACCAAAACAGTAGACCGGACCCCACTATCTTTTAGTGGATGGAGAGAGTTGACCGGCGTTTGCAGCAACTGGAAACTGAGAACCAAAAGCTGAAAGACGAAGTGTCGCTCCTGAACGCCGAAAATACAGCACTGAAGTACAGCGTTTCTTTCCTGACAGCCGAGAACCTAGATCTCAGAGGCGTCGGACTGACTTTGAAAGAAACTGAGGATAAATCGGTCAGTTCTCCGGCCGAAAACGATGAGGCCAAAGGCATGGCAGAAGCTGTTGACGTGAAAGCTCGATCCGATGATACGGATCCCCTTGAGGTAGTGGTCAGTCAGATGGGTCAGCGACTAACGGAGATTAGCGCTGACGTCGAGGCGTTGAAGAACACAGACCTGCAACACACCCAGGCCATCCAGGAGGCGGGGAGCTCTGTCTATGTCCACTGGGGTAGCTCCGCGTGTCCCGCACCCGCTCATCTCGTTTACGCCGGCGTCGTAGGCGGGGATCACTACACCCACCGAGGCTCAGCCGTTAACTTCCTTTGCCTGTCGCTCTCACCCGTATTCGCCTCCCACTCAAATCCTGCAGGATATGCTCAGCTGTTTGGAGGAGAATATCAGACGTACGACTCGCATGCCGACAAGGACCCAGTGTGCGCTGTGTGCCGATCCCAGCATCCCACGACCATCATGGTGCCGGGAACGAACGTATGTTGGCCGGGATGGACCCGCGAGTACAGCGGATATTTAATGGCGGGAGGTCCCGGTGAACCTGCGTCTTCGGAATATATCTGTGTCGACTCAGCTCTTGAAAATCGGATTTCCAGCGACGAGAACCAAGATGGCGCTAGGCTGTACTTCACGTTGACACGCTGCGGCAGTTTGCCTTGCACGCCGTACGTGCACGACAAAGTGGTGACCTGCGCTGTGTGCTCTAAGTGAGGTAGGCCTCAGTGTTTTTCTTACCTATGCGAGACAGACTTAATCAGTAACTGATAATTATTCATACCTTTGTAACTAATAATTACTCATACTTTTGTAACTAATAATTACTCATACCTTTGTAACTAATAATTACTCATACCTTTGTGGGGAGCCGGGGTCGCCGAATGGTAGAGCATTGGACTTCTAATGCTCGGGTCGTGAGTTCGTATCCCGTCTGGGGCCAAATATTTGTACTGGCTGTTTCATTGTTGCCCCGTCTTTGATATCACCCGCATATAGTGGAAAAGGACGTTAAACCCCCAATCACCCACCCTCATACCTTTGTGATACAAACTGAAAGACGAGATAACTTAAATAAAAACAAACTGTTAATCCCAGAATGGAGAATTTGTTTGCTTTCTGACGTACACAGTCAAACATACAATCCCGGCTGAAAGCTGAAGCATTGTGCTGGCTTTTTCCCGGTTGCCCTGCCTTTGGAGTTTGGAATAATTTCCCTAATTTACCACCGTGAGCACTCAGTTAGGATGGAGTCTGCGCTATATCAGCATCATCATCATCGTCGTCGTCGTCGCCGTCATTGTCGTCGTCGCCATCATCATCATCATCGTCGTCGTCGTCGTCGTCGGCGGCGGCGTCATCATGTCATCATCATTGTCGTCATCATCGTCGTCGTCATCATCATCATCGTGCAGCGAAAAGGGCGTTAACTCTTGAGACCCCAAGCCCAACCGTCCCCTGCCTGCTATATCATAAGACTGGTTATACACAAGCCACTGCGCACCAGTAGCAGCCACTTCAAGCCACTATTATGCAAGGTGTGAGCCTTCCCCCTAGGCCCAAGACCGCTGCAGATTGCATAATAGTGGCTTGAAGTGGCTTGATATGAAGATTTCAAGTGAAAACGCCATTTTTGCTTGGGCTTTTAAGAGTTAAGCTCTCAACTGACCGAGCAGTATCCGTTCACAACAAACGCATCCACTATTTACGCATTCGATGAAACACAGATCAATGACATCACCCCGTTCATTGTGTAGGTCCCTTCCAACGCACGAAGGCTGGAATGAACTGCGTGCCACATGCAGTGGCTACTACGAATGACTACTTTGATCATCACCGACCGCTCAAAGCTCCAAACGAACGCTATTCAAGCAATGTCAAAGTTGGATTTCGCTGTCTTTGCTCTGTAATTTTTGTGCCTTCTGTTGACAGTGAAATGTGGAATTGAAATAAATAGTCATCGGATTGACTGATGGACTGATGGATTGATTATTTGTGTGTGTGTGTGTGTGTGTGTGTGTGTGTGTGTGTGTGTGTGTGTGTGTGTGTGTGTGTGTGTGTGTGTGTGTGTGTGTGTGTGTGTTCGCGCATATGCGTCAATGCATTATACTCCTCCAAGTGAGCGAAACACAGGACATAAGAGTAACCTGCAATACTAAAAAACACACAAACAACAACAACAACAACAACAACAAACCAACAAACAAATGAAACAAAAAAAAAGCCACCAAGAAACAAGGAAACAACAGCACTAGCGACGACGAACACAAACAGACAAATGAAAACAAAACAAAACAAAACAGCTACAATCTCAAAGCAAACAAGATGAAGGAGAAACAAGGAGGAACGGCCCCGTCCTACAAAGTTGTTTCTCCAAATTTCATTTTATTTTGTCTGTTTTGTTGTTAGTGTTGCCGGTTCTCCCCTCTCCAAGTTCTACCAATGACACTAGATCCTCTACGACCTCGACCGATTAGTCACGTGACTGGGAGTGGGGCCGGGTGGGGGGAGAGAGAGAGAGAGAGAGAGAGACAGACAGAGAGAGAGAGAGTGGGTGGGTGGGTGTTTAGGAGTTTAACGTCCTTTTCCACCACGTAAGGGTGCTTTCTAAGACGGGGCAACGAGAGAAAGGCCAGCACAAACATTTGGCCCCAGCCGGGATTCGAACTCTCGACCCGAGCATTGAAAGTCCAACGCTCTACCATTCGGCCACCCTGGCTCCCCAGAGAGAGAGAGAGAGGTCAGTTCCGTGAACTAAACATTTGACGTCAGCCTCAGGCAGGTCGTCATACACAGACAGAGAGATGACGTCAATTCCGCGAACTAAACATTTTCACGTCAGCCTCTAGCACTGCCATCGTCTGAGGAAGCTTGTTTATGTCTTGTGATTTCCCTGTTGGATTTGTGGCTTCCCCGATTGAATTATTTTCACATGAAATCTGGAAGATCTAGAGGGCTGGTGAAATGTCGGAGGCAGTGACGATACTTGCTTATTTTGTCTGTGAACTAAGCGTTTGACGTCAGCTTCACACTGGTGGTATGACAGATGATGCTTGTGCATGTCTTGTGATTTCCCTGTTGCTTTTGTGACTTCCCTGGCTGAACTAATTTTTACATAAAATCTGGAAGATCTAGAGGGCTGGTGAAACATGGACTAGAATACCTTGGATTGTACTTATGAAATCGAAAATTTGGAACTCTTTTGACCGGTGCTTCTCGCAGAAACTTGAAAAAGGTATGTGTATCTAAAAGTTCAGTTATTCTAAATGCTAAAGATATAATAGTGCAGTAGTTCCTGTCATATGTGCAGTTGTCACACTAGACAAAAACGCCGGGATGATAAGTAATTTGCAGTAGTCTTTTCAAAGATATTTGATCTTATATGCAAACCACCCCTACCTCGGAAATATTTTTTTTACACAAAACCAGTCAGAGCTACAGAGCTGTAGCACGAATCAAGGCAGTGTGATTGGGTGAACTTCCAAAGTCTAGAAAATGAAGGAATTTGAACAACTTTTTCGAAAAAATTCGTAACATGACCGATTTTTTAAAATTGGCGATAACTCTTCTGAAAATGCGGCAGGCTAAAAATCGTGAAAGGTAGTTCTGGAGAAGGTGATTTCCCATTTTATCTCAAAGTAAAAAGGCCTCCATCGAGGTGGTTTAGGAGATAGCCATCATTACATCCGTCCACACACACACACACACACACACACACACACACACACACACACACACACACACACACACACACACACACACACACACACACACACACACGTCATTCCCGCCAAAAAGAACGCAGCAGCAAAGTGTGCACGTAAGGTGTCTATGACGCAGATTTCGTTACGTCACTGTGTGCGTGAAAGTAAGTATTGTTTGGAGAAACGTCACAGTCTTGTTTTGTATCACTGAAACTTGCTGCTGCGCGTAGCAAAATCTGCCCCGTCTCATAAAGTTGTTTCTCAATAGAGAAACAACTTAAAAAACAACAAAAACAAAACAACAGACATGATTGTGCTCTACACAGTTTTTGCAAACACGGTGGCTCAGAGGTATAATGAGAGACAACTCACCCAGAATGCCGACTGCCGCGCCTCCCATAGCGATCCCCATGGCCTTGCTGCGCCCTCTGTCGTCAGGGTAACGCTCAGCCACCAGACTCATACCTATACAGACAGCCATGATCATATACATGAATAGTAATAGTCAACATTAGCGGCACCAGCGAACTGCGTTTCGTTTCGATCCGGTGCGTTCAAGCTGTGTGGTTGTACATGTACAACTTTAATTTTGATCGAAGGTTCCCGGCTGTGGGCGATGCGTGGCTGAACCTTTGATCGAAGTCTTCCGTCACTGATGAGTTAATACCAGGTAATAACAACACTGTTCTCATCATAATATTTCTTTCATTCCACCAGGAAAACTTGAACGAAATCAAACAAATTAGAAAGAAGAAAATCGTTGGTTGGTGCTTTTAAGGTTCATCCATATAAATACCGGAATTACCTTTGTTGTCTAAAGGGGAGCCGGGACAGCCGAATGGTAGAGCGTTGGACTTTCAATGCTCGGGTCATGAGTTCGAATTCCGGCTGGGGTCAAATATTTGTTCTGGCCAATTTCTCGTTGCCCCGTCTTTGATATCAACTCTACGTGGTGGAAAAGGACGTTAAACTCCCAAACACCCACCCACCCATCCTTTGTCGTCTAAGCTCACAGACTGTGCTGTAGTTTAGAAAGGGGAAGTAAACGTTAGCATTTGCATCGCCACAATGATTGTGCAAACCTCTTGGGGGTGGGTGGGTGTTTGGGAGTTGAACGTCATTTTCCGCCACGTCCCTGTGCAACTGTTTGGACTACGCTCTGTATAATTGGGTAGCTATGCGAAAAAGGCAAAGGTCAGTTATATTATTATACTGTACCTGCAATGACGGAGGCGGCGGATCCGAGACCTTGTACCGAGCGAGCCAGTAACAGAGGCACGAAGGTCTGCGACACGGCAAACACTGCAACATGCAGAAACACTGTAAGATTCAAGGCTGGTTTGTATGGACGACCCTGCTCCTGTCAATCAAAACTGAGGGCCGAGATCTCAGAATTCAGCCAATCGCGTCCTGCGGCGTAACGAGCACAACGTATGGAATGGTCTGTCAAAAAGTTTGTCAGACGCTACGATGAAGGAAGCACGCGTAGTTTGATATGACTGAAACGTGAATAGAAAGCACAAAGTATATTGACGTCATTTGAGAAGCAATGGCCATTACGTCAGTCTCTTTCATCTTGAAATCACCCCCCCCCCCTTTTTTTTCCCTACAATGACGTCACGGACGTACTGTGTTTTGCGGTAGAGTAAAGGGGCCGCAGGGCTTTGGGCTCGAGGCTTGCGTGGTGGAGCCGTCTATTCCAGAAATCCAGAAACGCAGTAAGATTAAAGGTTGGTTTGTATTCCAGAAATTCAGAAATCCGCTGTTAGAAAAGAAATGAGCTTTTCAGTTTCGTCTTTTCAGTTTAGTACGAAGGGATGACACATTTGTTCAAACCTTTTTTGCGTTTTTCGAGAATATTCTTTTTTGTTCCGATGTAACGGAAGTTCGGGCCGTTCTCCTTGTGAAGAGAGCCGTCCATTTTGTTTTACTTTTTTTTGTTTTTGTTGAGTGCACGAATGAGTGTGATTGTTTTCCATTCCACGCCCCCCCCCCCTCCCCCACCCCCCACCCCCAATTTGGGATCTTTAACGTGCTCACTTGATAAGGAAAGTTCAACTTACCAAGCGAAGAAATGAAAATCACTGTACATCCACAAAACAGCATGATCGGATAGCCTAGTCTGAAAGGAAAGAAACTTACCAATGATTTACAATTGAACAACTTCATGATCTCTCTGTGTCTGTCTGTCTGTCTGTCTGTCTGCCTGTCTGATAGCATAAATGAAGTAGTAACATGGTGTCATGACAACCACATGGTCTTACATCCCAATAAAACACAAAGTATGCTAGTCACAACGCGGCAAAAACATCAGCGCCATCTGTCCCCATTAAACCTTTGTTTGAACGGCCAGCCGGTTCAGCAAGTTACAGACCATCGAATTTTAGGTGTTATTGTTGACGATCAGCTGAAATGGGAGGCCCAGATTAATGCACTATGTAAAACTCTTTCGAAAAACGTATATTTACTTTCTCAGTTAAGGCACATAACCGATATCCATAGCCGAAAGCTGTTTTTTCACGCACATATAACCTCACATGTTAGTTATGCCTCCACTGTTTGGGACGGGTGCAGCGATGTCCATATGGCCAGACTCAATTCGCTGTACAAGAGAGCTGTTAAAATGGTTCTTCCAAAACCTCTCCCAACTAGCGAAAAATTAAAAAAGCTTAATCTTCTTAGCCTTGAACACCAGCTTACTTACAATAAGTGTGTATTCATACATAAAATCTTCAATGAGAAAATGCCACCATATCTGAAAACTCTTTTTAATTTAAATCAGCAGCATGAGAGGACCTCGAGGAATGGCATCCTGCGCTTACCATTACCCCGTATTGACTTATTCAAAACAAGCCTTTCCTTCGCTGGAACATTACAATGGAATTCCCTCCCTTCACACCTGAAACTAAATATATCTACTTCTACGTTTAAGCGTGCACTCAAACAGTACCTGATGGATGGCACGTAACGTACGTTACGCGGCAACCTGTTATTTTGATTTACTATTTTGCATCACTTCAGTATTGTATCAGTGATCTGTGTTTACGAAGGTCGCACGTGTGTGTGAATGCGTTTTGACCTGATGGACGTTTTTTCTCGATGGTTTTTGTTTCTTGTAGTTTAGTGCATAATACCTTTTATATCTTGCTCCCTTTTTTTCCTTAGTAGATAGTCTCTGTAGTATTAGCAACGGCAAGTTTGCAAACTGGCGAATTTCTGTCAAAACTTTTACCGTTGATAAATAAAGTTTCATCATCATCATCATCATCTGTCTGTCTGTCTGCCTGCCTGTCTGTCTGCCTGTCTGCCTGTCTGTCTGTCTGTCTGTCTGTCTGTCTCTCTCTCTCCCTCTCTCGTTTGCCTGTAACCTCTACCGTTGTAAAATAAAGGTTCTTGTTCTCTCTCTCTCTCTCTCTCTCTCTCTCTCTCTCTCTGTGCGTGCATGTTTGTGCATGTGTGCGTGCGTGCATGCGAGTACTCGCGTGCATGTGAAACATGCTCCTCCGTGGCCATACACAATTATCGACGTGCCCTTAACACGCAGACTCGCCAGTTTAAGGCAGTTCCCTCACCTCCTGCAACTTCGTTAAAGACGCTAGCATCCATGCGACAAATTGGCTTAGGACGAAACCTTCCCCTTTGCTCGCCATACACGGATGAGGGTTTCACAATTTGGCGGGAGTGCGTTCGCCGGGGTCAATTTCATCACAGTAATTTTCCCATCAACTCGTCCCTTGCTTCGCGTGATGTCATTTTTGGAAGCTTCGTTTAGTGTGCCGTATTTTTATTACTCTGGGGCATCCTTACCATTTTGGAGTGAGCGAGTTCCCGAAGTGGGTCTCTCTTCCTCTCCCCCCCCCTCCTCCTCCCCCCCCCCCTCTCTCTCTCTCTCCCTCTCTCCTCTCGCTTTCTCTGAAACTAGCGCATGACCTCACTTAAAAAAAAAATATTAACGAAAACGTGTAGAAACTAGAACATGCATGTGTAGTCAAGACAGGTTAGGTGGGAGGGTGGGTGTTTGGGAGTTTAACGTCCTTTTCCACCACGTAAGGGTGATTGCAAAGACGGGGCAACGCGTAAAAAGGCCAGCACAAATTTGTGGCCCCAGCCGGGATTCGAACTCACGACCCGAGCATTGGGAGTCCAGCGCTCGGCTCTCCCGGCTCCCCAGTCTGGTGGATGTGGTGATTAATGCTCTGATTGTGATGAATAATGTATATATTTTAATAGCTATTTTATATGATGTATATCATTAACACTAGGTTCAGTGTAGGTGATGTTTCATTAATAGAAATCTTTATCTTAATTGTAGTGTGTTTTGTACACTAATTTATGTGTTTCTTCGTGTGGTGTTGAGTGTATTACAATGTGATGTTGCGTGTATTATCATGTGATGTTGCGTGTATTATCATGTGATGTTGCGTGGATTATCATGTGAAGTTGCGTGGATTATCATGTGATGTTGCGTGTATTATCATGTGATGTTGCGTGTGTTATCATGTGATGTTGCGTGTGTTATCATGTGATGTTGCGTGTATTATCATGTGATGTTGCGTGTGTTATCATGTGATGTTGCGTGTATTATCATGTGATGTTGCGTGTATCATCATGTGATGTTGCGTGTATTATCATGTGATGTTGCGTGTATTATCATGTGATGTTGCGTGTATTATCGGTTTGTTTATTATATCCACCACACCTGAATATCCCCCTTCGGATAATAAAGATGTATTTGATTTGATTTGATTTGATTTGATTTGATTTGATTTGAAGTCAAATCAGGTCAGGTGCATTTATTATCCCAAAATTGGGAAATATGTCTCACAACACACTAAACTTTGGGGGGGGGGGGGGTACAGTTACTTAAAAATGTGACCCTCCACCACGAAATGAGTCGTCTTGTAACATGAACAAATAGCACAAGTAGACTGATTTCGTGGTGGAGGGTCACAAATGTAAATATAAATAGCACATTTTTTTTTTTAAAATGCAACATACGCTCTAACTGCTATGAACACCACTGAACACAAATTAACGGTTGGGGCTGAACAAATTGAAACAAAAAGGAAAAAAGAAGAAAACAAGTCAAAAGAGTACATCAGAGTTATTTAAAGCTGCACATGGAAAAAACAATCTTACCTACTACACAGAGGCCCGACGAACGGATTGGCTATCAGCTGCACTATGGCTTTTGAAGACAGCATCCAGCCAACACGTGAATTTTCCGAATTTGCGACGGCAGCCAATGAGAACGCGTGTTTCGCAAGACTTTCATCAACCATTGTGTTACCGCTGCTGCCATTGGCTGGCGCAGAGACGTGTGATGTTTGATTGGCTCGCTCTTCGTAGTCAAGGCGATCGAGGTGCAGAAGGAATGAAGGAATGATGGGAACTGGAAATACAACGAACCAAAATGTTTCAAAATGTTGTGCAGACGACAAAAAATGATTTGAAAGAATGTAACAATAAAAATTAGTAGTAACGATAAATTATTTTCAAGCATGAGAACAAAAGAAAACATTTCCAGACTTATTGTAGTTTAGTGTAATGAACACCAAAGTTTTGTGACTGAAAATAATTCTATGAAAGCAGCTCCAAACGTGAGAGCCACAAAACCGTTTATGGAAAGGAAAAAATAAACAAACAAACGAAACTCATGTGGAAAAAACAAACAAACAATGAGAACAACAACAACAAAACCCGACCTTTTCTTTTTGAAAAATACACGGTAGTATAATGACGTTGTGTAACCACGAATAAAGTGCACACATCCGAGAAACGTGTGCAGTCTTTATTTAGTACTATGACGGCTGAACGTCACGTTGTGAAAATCCACTTCGAGGCCTCATCAACAAAAGCTCTAGATAAGATGAGATAAGACAATTTATTTCTATCCCAAACGGAAAATTCCAATATATACACACTGTATATATCCAGCACCAACAGTCGCAATAACTATTAAAAGACTAAGTGTCCAGAAACAAAACTTATAGGCCACAGTGATAATGAAGTACATCACACACACACACACACACACACACACACACACACACACACACACACACACACACACACACACACACACACACACACATGGAAAATTAAGTAGCTGAAATTTCAGAAGAAAAACAAAGGGTTTTTCGTTTTTGTTTTTCAACAAGCACAAGACAATTTCCTTACCCAGACTATCTGATACTGACCTACTGACGTCAGCAGGAGGTTGTCCAGCATGTTGGTGACGAAGACGAGTGCCAGCACAAGTCGTGTGGAGCTCTCCGCCCTCGCCCGGACCGTGTTTAACCAGGTCATGCACGTGCTACGCTCCCGGCCTCCATCCATGATGTTTCTCTCCGGGCTTTCTCCGACAGGTTCAGTATCTCCGGGGGTTTCTCACCACAGGTTCCTCTCCGGGTCTTCCGGCTTTGCTCCCCCTGTAGAACTTGAAAGGCGGCGCTGCTTATTGTCGACGTGCTTCCCCCAAGGGAAGCAACCCCAAATTCCCGAAAAGGATAATATGATATTTAAAATTTCTGCCCGGGTCGGTAGCGGTGGGCTGCCTTCAGACGTACTCTTCGCATACAAATTTCTGTCACGCTCAAGAACTTGAAGATTTTACTTCTTCAAGTTTGTGCCATTGTTGCGAGTCTTAAACTGAATAGACAGAACTGAGATGTGACATGAGTTCCAGTTTCACGTTCATTCCAGTTCGCGTTGCAGATGTCGCGCTCTACAGACAGGCTTTCTTTAGGTCAAAAGAAGTAGATGATTAATGATGATTAATTTCCGCGTTGAATGCGGACACTTAGTGTTTTCGACCACAGTCATGGGGCATCAGAAACAATGTTCTATTTACACACACAAAAAAATTCTATTTCACGCTTATACGATGTTTTTCGCTGAACGATACAAGTTCAGTTGGGTGGTGTATTTTGGGTACAATCCTGACGTCACAGTGGCTGTTCCTTTGGTACCGCTGGCTCCAGTCTGCAACAGAGAAACAGGGAGTTGGATGGGGGGGGGGGGGGCAGGAATAATCAAAACCAGGCGTTTCGTTTCACTCTTTATCCAAAGTTTTGAAATCACAATATGTCAGCTGAGAGGTAGAAAGTTACTTAGAAGTTACATGATTAGTTCGAGTGGTTTACCCTAGATATTTATTTATTTATTTATGTATTTATTTATTTTTCCGTAGCTACTGAGCCTCCAGCGAGGACGTAAAACACTAGTGGTTAACTTACTGAAAATTTGCTCTGGCGAATGGTGTAAACTCGTGTCATAGCCTCTAGGAAAACGCATAGCGACCTTTGCCAGTCTAGATCGACTATCGACAACGCGGTCTCCGATCACAGGCATCCAGTATAATTATATGTACGCGTACGTCATGAAATGGAATATCACCCTCTCATCTCCCATCAGCAGAAACATCTACTGCACTCCCACGCCATGAAACACTTTTCCCTCGAGCGATAGTGACGCAAACGCATTAGTCTGTGCGGAACATAAGTCATACCTCGTTTTTCTTACTGAAAAATGCGTCTCCTTCATACACAAGATCTATGTTCCATAGACACTGTTTACCCGGATGATGGTCAGCTGACCGCCAGATCTGCAATATGACGCCGGCTGCATGTAGGTCTGGTACACTGAAGACCATAGCGTGTGCCTGCATCAGCTTTAATAAGAGAAGGGGGGGGGGGGGTAATGAGCCAACGGCTTCGTGCTTCTGCCCCTTCAGTGTCTTTAGCCATCCACTCCCTAATATGTATCAGCTTTTGCAAGGACTATCGTCAGTGATGCGTCGTGGGGGACGGCTGGTGGATAGAAACTTCATTTGACTGTTTCCTAATAAGTTAATCGTTTATGTTTCCTCTCTCCTTTACGTGGGAAAATGGGAGTTTGGGAGTTTAACGCCTTTTCCAACCACAAATGGGTGATATCAAAGACGGGGCAACGGGAAATGGCCACACAAAGATTTGAACACACGACCCGACTACGGAAAGTCCAGCGCTCTGCCCCTCGACTCTACTTTAAGTTTTCATGTGAACAATTACAGAATCTTAGAGTTTGTATAAATACTACTCTACTTCCCATGAAAATGAAGCCCAAATAAACAAATAAGGAACTAAGTGGTTTCACAGCAGCACGGCAAATAATACCAACTGGTTAAAATTGTTTTCACTGCTGTGTTTTCAGCTTCAAGAGAAGTGATTTTCATTCAAAATCGTTCGTTTATAAGTGATATACATGTATTGTGTCTGTGTTTGAAAGCAAGTGTCTACAAAAATTACATTTCTCGCAGAGGAAAATGATGACACCATTTTGGGAAACTGAGTCACTGATAGTTATTTCTGGCACCGAAAGGTTTTGTTGTTGTTGTTGTTGTTCACCAGTTTAAACTGGCGCATGGAATTGATCAAGATCATAAGTGAAAATTTACCTCACACAACATCACTACAAATCATGAACGGATCACATCCTACCCATGCAGTCACCACCCACTCCCCGTTGAGCTACCGCGGCCGACTGAACTCCTCGAGCAGTCCTCAAGAGCAGTGTTAGAGTCCCCGCCCATTGGAGGTGACGTTAACCCTCTCAGCGCTGTCCGGACCTGGTGGGCGGGCAGGGGAAAGAGTGACGGCAACAAGTATGGACGTGCCAGACAAGAAACTGAGATTATAAAATTTCCCCCTCCCCCATCCGGCCTAAAAGAGCCATTAGGACCAGCTGGCGGGCTGCAAGGGTGCAAGGCGGTCAGAATTTTCTAGAGGCGCTAGAGGCGTTAGGACACATATTGAGCGAGGGGTCAAGTTTGGTGTGTGTTTGGAGTGCTCTGTTTTGCGAGTGTGCTAAATTTGGAGTGATTCTTGTTGTCACGAAAAAGCGTGATTTTCTTGATTTTTGTATTTGGTAGGGCAAGGTGTATGCCAGGGCAAGGTGTATGCCAGGGCAAGGTGTATGCCAGGGCAAGAGGTGGCAAGATGCCAGTAAAGCTGGGATTTTTTTATTATTTTTTTGCGCACAGGAGAGGCAAAGGTTGCATGTCTGGTGAACCCTCATAAGAACCTGGGGTCTAATGCACGAAAAGAGTCTAGATTAGTCTGAGAATTACCTCCAGTCGCAGACTCATTGTGTCAGGACTATCATCAGCGTTCAGTTCCTGGAATATTCGTAAACTTGCTCTAGTCTCCGCTCATGCATCTCACACTAATGGTTCAGTCTCAGCTTAGCCACGCTAGTCTCGGACTTTCATGCTAGTGTCTTCCCATGTATTACGTCCCTGGCGAGTATCAGAATTGGTGACTTTCATCAGCAGCTCTCACAGACACAGGATGAGCGGTGGTCCAATAGTAACAGATAGCGCGTCGGACTTAGCCGCTGCGCTACTGAACGGCCGTCACCAATGTCAAGGCGATGAAGAGTGGGTTCGAGCCCAGGTCGAGCTTGTGATACGTGGTACCGGGTTTTTCCTGGCTACCGGGCTGCTCATCGAGGGGTTTCTCTCCGGGTTATCCGGCTTTCCTCCGTCAGCAAAATTGAAAATTAGGATAGGTATTGGGTGGCGCTGCACCGCCGCGACGCGCTTTCCCCGGAGGGAAGCAGCCCGAATTTCCCGAAAGGGACAATAAAGTAGAAAAAAAGAAAAGAAGAATATAACGACATTGACCTTCTAAGCGTCTGTTGGGTCGGCCGCTAGTCACGGGACCCCCATTAGCGTAATTGACCTGATGGGTTTGTGGGTAAACTAACTCCCTGTCTTTTCGGGGACAGCCCAAAAAAATATTCCGGGCCCGTCAAAGATGGTTTAGTGTCGAGTGTTTTCTTTCGCTCGGCCTTGATCACCTTGTTATGCAAACAAGGGAAAGAAAAATTGAAGTTTTGCCGAGACTAGACGGGGGCTGGGGGGCGTAGGTGACATCATCCCATGTTAGTTAAAGAGGCAATCTGTATGATTTTTATGTTCACTGATCGTTCTTAGCAGCGGGGTGAGCGGTGGTCTAATAGGGAAGCGTCGGATTTAGCCGCTGCGCTACTGAACGGCCGTCACCAACGTCATGGCGATGAAGCGTGGGTTCGAGCCCAGGTCGAGCTTGTGATATGTGATACCGGTTTTTCCTGGCTGCCGGGCTGCTCATCGGGGGTTTCTCTCCGGGTAATCCGACTTTCCTCCCCCAGGAAAATTGTAAAAAAAAAAAACATAGGATAGGTATTGGGTGGCGCTGCACCGCGGCGACGCGCTCCCCCGGGGGAAGCAGCCCGAATTTCCCGAAAGGGATAATAAAGTGGTTTTAAAAAAAAAGTTTTCGCGGTGTCTAGCCTCACACCACTTAGACACCTGCACAGTGACAGCGTGTCAACTGCTGGCACTGTGCCAACAAAAGTGTACTCGCTACGCGTACGGCTAATTATGCGCTGAGCGAAATCGTCGTCCACAGCAGTCGTAGAACTGACTGTTTGACCACTCGCGCATAGTGAAAACAACATTGTATCGCATTAAGAGCTGTACTAATCATCGAGATGGAGTAGTTTGAGCGTACAGGCGAACTCACAAGCGAAACTGTTTGGAAATATAAGTTGGGTTACTAACATGGACATTGTGTGTCTAACACTGAGTGTGGATGCATACAAACACATTTTTTTCCAAATACGCAAAATCAGAAAAAAAATGAAAAAAAGAGAAGATGAAGGGTGGGTAAGTGGATGGGTGTTTGGGGGTTTAATGTCCTTTTCCACCACATGCGGGTGATATCAAAGACGGGGCAACGATGAGAAGAAGAAGAAGAAGAACAACAACAACAACAACAACAAAATACTTAGATGGCTCATTAAAACTGTATGGTACAGGGAGGGTGGGTGGGTGGGTGTTTGGGGTTTAACGTCCTTTTCCACCACTTTTCCACCGGGTGATATCAAAGCCAGTAAAAATATTTGGCCCCAGTCGGGATTCGAACTCAGACCCGAGCATTAGAGGTTAATGCATTAGAAGTGGTACAGATCTAAAACACAAAATGACATGTGACTTTCAACAGCAAAGACAATGAAATGTGAACATCTAGCAAACGGCCAGTGAAGAAATATTACTGATTAAATATAAATATAATTCCGCTATCAAAATCTAATAAATAGAAGGGTGGGTGGGTGTTTGGGGGTTTAACGTCCTTTTCCACCACATACGGGTGATACCAAAGACGAGGCAACGATGAAAACGCCAGCACAAATAATTATTTGGCCCCAGCCGGGATACGAACCTAATAAATAGAAAGCCTCTGTATAGGGACAGAGGCCGAACATTTAGGCAATGGGATAAAAAAAAAAAAATTCTGTTTAAATTATTGTTAAAAAAAAGACACTCTTTTCATGAAACTCACGTTAAAAGTTGGCGAATTTAGGCTTACCTCAGAAACGGATTAGGCAATCAGCAAATGTCCGGGCAGACCTCCACATCGTGTCGTTAATACGATTCTGGACAACTACGCTATCTCTCACAACCACCAAACTCTGGTGTCTTTCAGTTTTACACCCGGGTTGCAAGTCCTTCCCCCTTCCAGGAAGCCTCAGTAAGCTCCGACCACCGTCACTTTGTCAGGTCGCTATAAATTCCTCAGAACTGCTCGAGTAGAGAAGTTAAGAAGCGCGGGCGAAACTTCGTTTCACTTTTTTCCTCCCGACAAAACGAAATAATTACTATGATGTGAATTGCATTTTTTCTTTTACTACTTTATTGTCCCTTTCGGGAAATTCGCGCTGCTTCCTCCAGGGAAAGCGCGTCCCCGCGGTGTACCTATCCTACTTTTCAGCTTTTGCTAGCGAGGAAAGCCGGATAGCCCGGAGAGAAACCCCCGTTGAGCAGCCCGGTAGCCAGGAAAACCCGGTATCACATTTTTTTTTTTTTTTAAGCGGACATTGTAATTTCCCATGACTGGGACTGAAATAAAAGTATCTTGTATCTTGTGTCACAAGCTCGACCTGGGCTCGAACCCACGCTTCATCGCCGTGACAGCGGTGACGGCCGTTCAGTAGAACAGCGGTTAAGTCCGACACACCACCTATTAGACCACCGCTTATCCACTACTTCATGTGTTATCACCACTGCTGGCACCAGTGTTTAGTTGGCAGATCATTAAAAAAAATCCTGACCATTTACAGCCCAAACTCTTGCACGAAGTAGAACGAAACGCAAGTCGTAGGTGCTTCTAAAGGTGGTTAGTGCCTTTGAGGACCTGGAGGAGCCAACCAGGGTGATTGGGGGAGGGGGAGGGGAAAAAGAGGGTGGGGGGCGGGGGCGGTGTACTAGTGTTAGGGTGAGATGCGCATTATGAACTACATTACCGATCTCGATAGCAATTTTTTACGCACCAGCGGACGGGAAAATAGGCGGTGATCGGTTCTGTACCGTGGGGCTTGCCAGCCCAACCCCCGGGCTTTTTGTGCACTGCCTTCATCGGTCTGAATTTTTTTAGTTTTTCGTTCAGACCTAATTCTTTTAATCCGGTAATGCTTTGATTAGTTTTTTTAAAATTAATACAAAAAAATCAGACTGAGTATACTTTGTTTCAGCTACACTTTTTGTTTCATGCCTACGGTCTCGGTTTGTGTGTGTGTGTGTGTGTGTGTGTGTGTGTCCGTGAGAGAGAGAGAGAAAGAGAGAGGGTGGGTGGGTGGGTGTTTGGGGGTTTAACCTCTTTTCCACCACATATGGGTGATATCAAAGACGGGGCAACGATGAAAAAGCCAGCACAAATATTTGGCCCCAGCCGGGATACGAACTCACGACCCGAGCATTAGAAGTCCAACGCTCTACCATTCGGCCACCCCGGATCCCCAGAAACAGAGAGATAGACAGACAGACAAACAGAAAGTACAATAGGAGCCTTGTGCGTGTGTTTGCGTCCCAACTGAATACCTCTCCTCCCATTCCACCCGCTTGCTCCCGTGACCACCAAGTTAACGTCCGAACACGTAATGTTTTAGTACACGCTGAAGGGAACTTTATGACTCCACTAATGTCTGGGGCAACTGCTTAGTCCGCTGTACTTTCCCTCCTCCTCCTCACTGACATTTCAAAAGAGGGTTAGCTAAATGTAGTTTACTGTTCTTCCGAAACTGTGGCTGAATTTCCACATAACCCGTCTTTCTCTAAACCCCAAAATGCCTACCCTTCCTACGCGCAGCCATGTTGCTCTTGCTGATATTAGCAATTCCTTGATGGCGTTGTGTGCAGACGCATACAGTGTACTTATCTGGTGTTGAAGACCAGCTGGGGATTCAGAGATGAGAACAGTATCATCAGAAAATAAAACAAGAAACAATCCTATCAGCTGTTAGACAGAGTGGCACCATACTTATCGTCAGATGATGATGATGACGACGACGACGTTGAAGACGGCGACGACGACGACGACGACGATGATGACGATGATGATATATATATATATATATATATACATGTGTATATATATATATATATATATATATATATATATATAGAGAGAGAGAGAGAGAGAGAGAGAGAGAGAGAGAGAGTTGTGTGTATATTCTTTTTTCTGAAATAATTTTCAGTGAAAAAACAAACTCAACAACAACAACAAAACACTTTAGCGTGTTCATTAAGTACTTTTATGCGAACGGTGGACAAAAACACACGTGAACGAAATCACATAAACTGCCGTACTCAACACGGCGCTGTGTCCGAGCGCCACCTGGTGGCGGGAAAAACCGTTAACATGATCACCGGTCAGCCATGGCCACGCGGACAAAAGCGGCTGATGGGGTCTCAGTATACCTAACACTCAACTTCAGCCCCTCTCCGGTCCTGAAAAATTCAATCACAACCACTCTCTCTCTTCTCTCTCTCTCTCTCTCTCTCGCTTTCGCCCCCTCTCCTCTCATAGTCGAGTGACTGCCCTTTGGGTAACTCTTCCCTGTCGGAGATAGGTTTGATGCATGAGCAAAAGATTACTGTGTATACACTGTGAATATAATAATAATAATAATAATTGATATTTATATAGCGCTCTATCTCACAAAGAGCTCACGGCGCTTTACAAGAAAACTGAAAAACAGAACAATGCAATCACATACAAACAAGTAGTACACCCTCACAAAACACACACAGTATCAAACACTACAATCAGGTCCATGGTCACGATGCTCAAGGTCCCCCCTTCCCCCCCCCCCCCCCCAACCGACTCAGTGAAAGAATTCAATAAAGAGACAGGTTTTTAAAGCAGAGCGGAAGGCCGAGTCAGTACTTGCTGAGCGGACAGATAAAGGAAGAGAATTCCAAATAGTCGGTGCTGCAGAAAAGAAAGACCTTTCTCCAAAGGTTTTAGTGAAGACACGTGGTTTGCAGAGTGTGAGAGTGTCCGATGATGAGCGAAGTGTTCTTGTTGGTACGTAGATGTTAACTAACTCAGAGAGATAAGAAGGTCCTGACTGACTAATGGGCAGTAATGGGCAGTAATGGCACGGTAGCTGACTAATATATGGCTATTATTATTATTATTCGCAGCAGCAAATGCAACAAAGCACGCTTATGTCTGCAGTTTTGTGTACCTGTTTGCACAGCTGTGGGAAAAACCTATCCGTAAATTTGACCTCACGTTTCGGTCTCACAAGCGGGAAGTAGGGAAAGGATTACGGAGAGAAAAGGATGCGCCTATCTCGTCTTGTATGCTAGTGTCGAATTTGCCATCCTGTCGTGTCCAGTCTTGAAACGCTTTCAAATTTCAGCTTGTAACATAAGCCCTCTCCGTGTCTGCCTGTTTGTCAAAGAAAACCCCCTGTTATATTATTTAACTTCGTGTCAACAAAATAATTGAATTGAATTGAATTGGATTGAATTGAAAACACGCTATTCATCCCTGAAAGGGAAATTCCTTTTGCCCGAAATACACGACATCACATAAGAAACATAAAGCCAACAAGACATGGCAAGACTTAACTCTTAAGAGCCCGAGACCGACCATCCCCTCCCCGCTAATAGACTGTAAAAAGAACAAACCACTGCACACCAATAGCAGCCACTTCAAGCCACTATTACGTAAGGCGTGGGCCTTCCCGCTAGGTCTGAGACCACTACTGACTGTGTAACAGTGGCCTCAAGTGGCTTCTAGTGATCTGAAGATTTAAAGTAAAAATGCGATTTTTAAATGGGCTTTTAAGAGTTAAGAATTAATAGCATAAAATCAACTATGCGTAACTTAAGGTAGTATAATGTTAATAATAATTTTATATCCGTTGTTTTTCCCTTATAGTAGTTGTTTCTACACATCTCCTCTTGCCAACAACTTTTTGTTCAAATTTGGCAAATTTATATATGCCGGTAGTGAATGATACAAACTGATGATCAGGTCCATAGTCTACACACTTTCTGGATCGAAAACTGAAACCGCTGTGAGGTTTCAACAAATAGGATAGCATTTTAGTGACAAGTCTGTTTCCAAATTCACACGAGATTTTACAATGATGATGATGATTATGATCAAAATCGAATTAATATAGGCGCTTTATCCCAAATATTTGGCTCACATTGCCGCGAGCTAAACCCAGCACAAACACTACGTGAATCACGCATTGTCTTAGCCACTGGACATGAACAATCACGTGTTGCGAAGGGCCAGCTACGCAATTTAATTTTCGAAATGTTAACTGAAATTGCATTTTGACATTTTCGCATTTTGTAGGCTGAACATTTCCAAAGCAGAAGGGGAGGAAGCCGGAGTACCCGGAGAGAATCCCCGACAGTCGTCCTGAATGAACGGTACCACATACGAGAAAGAAAAATTCTTCGCGCGAACTATGATCCGGCGAACCTGACCTCTCACATTGGCGACAAAGTCTTAACCACTAGCCGACCACCCACCGCCCTAGAGAGCACAGTGACTGACATTTCGAAATGTGGACCATTTCAAGACTACCAACGACAGCCACAAACCCGCCATCACGGTATTTGCCTTTTGCCCTGCGGCTGTTTCGTAACTTTCCCGTCATGTTTGCGAGTACTGACCCAAACTGACAAGTGTTTCAAGGGAGTGAACCACTTTGAAAGTCAAAACAAGGTAGACTACTGCTACAAACGGTACCAATAGCGTTGACTGAACAGTACTGCGACTAATCTCCGTTGCTCTCCGCCCCCGCAGTAACAATGCGTCTTCTGTGGATCTAATTCAGAGTGATGTAGGTAGAATGCGCGATAATCGCACGATAATCGCATCGACACGTTCTGCGCGCTCGATAAATGCACTTGAGACTGAGGATGCGAGCGGTTGCGTTTTCATTACGGGTAACGTGGCACGATCGCATGTTTGGTTTGACCTGGATACAGCCGAGCGTGAAGTGCCCCAGGCCTATGCAACTTGAAGCTGGAAGCGCCCCGGGTCAATACAGTTTAAGGCTAGAAGTGACCCAGACCTACGCAGCTTTAAGCTGGAAGTGTCCCGGGTCATACAGCCTGAAGCTAGAAGTGCCCCCGGAGTCAAACGAGACAAGGGGTACATTTGGATGATTACGCCGGGACACACCATACATCTTAAGGCTGCTTGGTCACGGGTTGAGTTTAACCGCACGTGCAGCATACGGTACGGGTGACGTTTGAAAGTTATCAATGAAAGAATTCATACATCTAGAATTTAAAGCATTCGACTTGAAGATGGCCGAGGTTTAGTTGTGGCGACCACAGTTCGGGAAAAAGAAAACAACGCTCCTTCAATATAATTCACAATGATTTTGACGTGTATAACTGAGAGTAAAACTTGATGCTAGCCTCGATTTAGTAACAGCGACTGAATCTCTGCCAAAAAAAAAAGAAGAAAAAAGAAAGAGGAAGCACAGCAATTCCAAAAATAATATAACTGTGTATTGTGTAGACACTTACATAATTTCATACACTGGCTCAAAACGCCGCGAACTGAACCCAACACGCACGCTCACGTGAATCACACGCACTCTCTCAAACACTTGACATGAACACGTTACGATCATGTGGTGCGAAAGGTCAGCTCAGCAATTAAGTTTCGGAATTTAGAATTGCTTTTTTTGTTCCCCAAATTTTCAAAAGCAGAGGAGGAGGAAGCCGGAGTGCCCGGAGAGAACCCCGTACGATCGGCCCGAATGAATGGTGCCACATACGAGAAGGAAAAATTCCTTTTCCCGAGTGGGACTCAAACCTGACCTCTCGCAATGGTGACAAAGTCTCTTAACCACTAGACCACCGACCGCCCCCTAAAAAATGATTCGCAAACGTGTCGACGTGTTAAATTAAAAAAAAAAAAAACTTCACTGAAGAGAGATGCATCCAAAACAGCAAAAGAGCCTGTTGTGCAACTGGGGAAAAAAAACAACCCAAAAAAACCCTTGAATAAAAGAAGGTTGCTTCTAAAGAGTAGAGGTATCCGTTATACACGTGATATAAAAAACACCACTTCGCGGACTCACGCAAATGAGCACGTGTTGACTTTCGCCGTCACGTTCACACCCCCCTCAACACAAGTTAGTCTAACTTCATGACAGCTGAGGCGGGCGACGAAGAGCTTGAAACTGTCCCCGGGAGCCACGTTCAGTGCGCTGTTCTCGCGGGCGACAAGGCTGGCTGTTTGTGCCGCCCGTTCACGTTTGCTTTGAAACTGGCTCCGGTTAAACAAGTGTCCTCTCTGCAAGCATGGCTGGACTTCGTTAAACCCCGTTAAAACAATCCTCACAAATACCACCCTTAATGTACCCGGTGTTGCCACAGATCCCCCTGCGCCACGTTCTAACGTTTAGCGCGTCCCTAGATGGGGTCAGCGTGGTTTTCTTTCCGGTCTGACTTCTGCCCAGGCCCATAGTCCATTATACGCTTAGTCAGTAGCTATAGTTTTCCCTCTAGGGGGAGCGGGGGCAGCCGAATGGTAGAGCGTTGGACTTTCAATGCTCGGGTCTTGAGCTCGGAATTTCGGCTGCAAGCAAATAATTATTTTCTCGTTGCCCGGTCTGTCATATCAGCCGTACGCATGTGAAAAGGGACGCTAAAACCAAAACACCCATCCAAATTCATCCAGGGGGTTAGGGTTAGGGTTACCTTGTAATAAATGGTGCAGTCGCTATAATTAGCACTCACCCCAGACGCATGTAGCCACACCCACTGACTAAAACGAAATCCCCCATGGCAACCGCACGCAGGACACGCTTTTTCACGTGTGCTTTCTTTGTCAGACAAATACTCGGACAAGCTAACGCACAGGTGTGGGCTTATTTGTCGAAGTATCACGTGTCTCGTTCGCACCTTCTGATTGGCTAGCATGACCTGTCAGTCAGGTTAGAAGCCAGTTAGTCATGCTCGGTAGGCGGTCCGGATGCAAATAGAGGGTCAACCAACTCAGCAGCGCATACGGACAAATGTGATGCACACTGACGCGATCAGCGTTGTTCGAAACGGGCAGGAAATCGCGCAGGGACGCTTGTGTTCCGAGGCAGAGACATCCTAACTACGTAACATTATTTTCGGGCAGCATAAAACAATACACTGTTTTGCTGGAATTTTCCAGACAGTACATACGTCACTTTGCCTTTCAGGGAACACAGAGAGGTTATAGTGCGGTCGTTGTACTCAACAACCTTTCCATTGAACAACAAGAAAAGTTGGTGTGTGTGTGAAGTGCTTTGTATCATCATACTACTGTTTTGTGGGAGTAGATCACAGTGAGTTCGCTACGCGCGTTCACGATTGCGTCAGCTGTCTCGCCTTGGGCGTAAGTCATGTGGGAAAAGAAAGCATGCGGCCGGGTCAGCCCACCCCGGTGCAACTAAGCTAACCACCTGATGTTCGAAACAACGTGAAGGACCCACTGCCGTCAACGCAGCTGCCGAGGGAAACTTCGGATTTTTTCAGTGAACGCTTCTACAAGTCAGTGCGTGTAATTGTTGTGTGTTGTCAATGCCTTGCTGAGAATTCCTTCAGAATTCCTTCAGAAATGAGTGACCTAAAACTGGATATATTCTCTGTTTGGACTTAGCGAGGAGTGATTTCGACCAAAAAAAAAAAAATCCAGAGATGAACTTTTCACGCTGAAAATGTGTGGGGAGCTGAGCCTCAGGACGAAAACACAAGCTGAAAGCTGAAAGCTGAATGTGTGGCCAGACACAAAATTATCCGTCAAAACAAGAGTTTTCGAAATCGGAGAAGTTGAACACATCTGCAGTAGGGAATTTTATAAAAAGCCTTTGTATTTCATACAGCCTAAGAGAGACACTCGTTTACAATTATTGACAGAATCTAATCCAAAATGACGATGCCTTTGCAGCGGCTTGTAGTTAAAAGGGCGTAAGCATGGCGGATGTGACAAGCATTTAGGCCATTTTGCCGTTTGACTGTAGGGAGATAGTCTCAACTATTCCGATTCAAAGAAGTTTATTTTTTGTTTCTGTTTCATTGTTGTGGTTTTACACGGCACGATAAAACAGTTCTATTTTGGACACGTGTACTGCATAGCAGACAAGGATACGGAACGCCAACCAACTGTATTCACTTGTGTCTTTCAGGACTGTGACCTGACGTGCCACGATGGTAACGAGAGGTGTGGTATCCGCGTTGGCTCGGCTGATGTTGGTGTGGGTGTCAACAGTACTGGGTCAGTTCCAGCAGTATGCACCGGGCGCCAGAGTGAACTACTATCAGCAACCCTCGCCAGTCGCCACTCAGATGATGGTGATGCAGGTAAGGGAAAATAAAAGTACTGTACAGCCGAGGCAAGCGGGCTTTTCCTACCTAGGCCGGCTCCTACCCAGAGCGGGTGTGCTATGGACCCCATATTACTACTACTACTACTACTACTGAGTATTGTATAGGCGCTTTACCCAATTTCATGAATCGGCTCAAAGCGCCGCGAACTGAACCCTACACGCACGCTCACGTGAATCACACGCATTCTCTCACACTGGACATGAACACATTACAATCACGTGGTGCAAAGGGTCAGCTCAGCTATTTAAATTTCGGAATTTAGATTTTGCATTTATTTTTCACATTTGGTGGGCTGAACATTTTCAAAGCAGATGGGGAGGTTGTTGCCACACAGCCGAGATTCATTCGCTTCACGGGTACGACTTTGGGGGTGCTTCCCTCGGTGTGACACGTCTTATGATGTGGATGATTACACGGCCGGCACCGTAGGTGCCGTAGTTCCCGGGCCTGGTTAATGCCGGGATATTTATGACAGGAAGCGTGGAATGCGGTCCTGTCCCGCAGTCCCAAACCACACGGACCTCCATAGCATCATCGTACCATCATCCTCATCTCCATCATCATGCATAATAAAAATTGTCCAAGCTTTCGAGCCCTCCGTGCGTGGATTCCACCCATGGCCTGGGAGGAACACCACTGAAGCTGGAAAAGAGTTGGGGCAGCAAAAAAAAAAAAAAAAAAAAAAAAAGTTCAAACTCATCGTCTTATTGTCTCCTTCACTACTGCATTTTACTCTTGCATTTCGGAGACAAATTTCCCTGTTGGGGATGAATGAAAATTATTGTAAATAAGTAATTTTGTTTAAGGACTCTCATCTTCTCACTCAACACACACAGCGGTCATGTGTAGCAGACGATCAACTTAGCGGTTAACGGTATAGTTGTCTCCCCCCGCCAGAGGGTGCATGTACCCAGAGTCCCAGACACAATGGCAGACCAGCGTCTTCTCTCGCTGCAGTATTTTGCATACAAAGTTTGCCTGTATTACAGCCATGCAAAGTGTTTCGCACCTCATCTTATGAAATCTAAACTATGCCAGGCACGTTAGCCGTCCTGAGAGAGGGAGAGTGGTTCTTTATGAACGGCTATCCTGTTTACGAATTCATTGGTGCTCCATTGGCCTCTGATACTGCGACTTGATACATCTAACAGTTTTGGGAGCACAGGTTTCACGCACTTGGTTTTAACGACTGGAATGGGTGGGTGAATGGTTGATAATTTCAAGTCAGGGAGTGGGTGGGCAGTGGGAATTTCAACACTACGATAGGTGTACAAGTAGGAATTTAGGGGCTGGGGCTAGGGTGGGGGGCGGGGGTCGGTGGTGGTGGTGGTGGGGGGGGGGGGGGGGGAGTGCGGTTGTCGATGGCGATGCGTTATCGGCGAATTCCAATGACACAGCAAGATATAATGCTGATGTATTACACAGTAAAGTATTCCTAATCAAACTGTTGACTTTGCATTTTGTGCGTTTTTTCATGTCGACAGATTCAACAGACAACAACTGTGACGTACATCGCAGCCCCGCTGTCGTCCCCGCTGTCTCAGTTTGTACTGAACAACCCCCAAGGATTAGTGTACGCATCACAGAGGGCCAACCAACGCATGCAGAATCTCGCGGTACAGGCGCTTAACTTCAAACGAATGGGTGAGTGTCTTGGTGGTTATACTCTTTAACTGACTTCCTACCGAGTAAGTTTGGGGTTGTGAACCAGGGGCCTCACTAGAAAAAAGAATAATAATTAATTTAATATGTCTGCGTGGATTTAAGTTAGGCTCAGTGGGAGTGTTGCACTTTGATTACACTCGTGTTTGCTGCAGTGAGAGCCGTCGAGGAACCGTTAGTATTGCCTGCAGGGCCGGATCAAGGGGTATAGAAGGGGGGGGTTCCAAAATTTTTGGGGGGGGTTTGGGGGTCTCCCCCAATGGGGGTGCAGGGGGCATCAGGACAGCTTGAAAGCCTATGTCTAAGCTGTTTATCAAGGTTTGTAGACAAGATTGTAATCTTTTCTTATGAGCTTCATGACAATCCAAACAAGAAAACAGAGTTAGCGGTAGTATAGATCTCTCACATTTTTTAAGAGGATGCATGCAAGAGAAGCTTTTTTACACAAAGAGAAAAAACATGCTTTCCACTGACCTTTCGGGTGTAGCTGACATTGCAAGAGGGCCTATCATTCACTCAGACAGTGAGTCTGAGTGAATGAGTCTGGGATCAAGACACTGTTTGCCGGCATCGGATGGGTGCGCTCCGAGGGCGGAAGGGCGGGGGGGGGGGGGGGGTACCACTTTTCTCATCGGATTTGACCATGAATAAATTTGGGTCCCGGCTGACATGGATTAAAAAAAAAAAAAAAAAAAAAAAACGTCCATCTACAGGTACATGTCATTTGCAGGGGGGGGGGGGGGTGTTCCAGAACCTGTGGAACCCCCCCCTGGATCCGGCCCTGGCCTGATTTGCGCATAAAGGGAAAAAAACCGGTGAATGGTCATAAACGTTTGATACTCCTGTGAGGTACGAAATGTGTTAAAGTGTGTGTGGTGCGTGTGTGTGTGTGTGTGTGTGTGTGTGTGTGTGTGTGTGTGTGTGTGTGTGTGTGTGTCTGTGTGTCTGTGTGTGTGTGTGTGTGTGTGTGTGTGTGTGTGTGTGTGTGTGTGTGTGTGTGTGTGTGTGTGTGTGTTGGCGCTATGAGTTTGCTGTTACTGCGAGAGTAAGCGCTGTAAAGGCACTATTCATTATTAACATCATTGTTACTCACTCCTCAGGCCTGGACAGCCTGCGTTCAGAAAGCACGTGCGGCCGTCACACGATCTTCATAGGCACTAAGCCGGCAGCCATGGCGCTCATGGAGGACAAGACTCTGGTCGACTTTTTGCTGGAGGAAATCTTTCTGGCGTGAGTATAACCGAGCGTAGTGAAATGACAATTTATAATACATGTGCATACTACAAAGTTGGCAGCTGATGTTTCGTGTGTCTGCTTCCTGAGTCTCAAATGTCAGACGAGGATCTGTCGCACTCGACAACAGCTCAGCTTGGTTCATTCGGGTTGAGTTTCCTCTTTTGATTTTCATTTTTTTTTTCCTGCCCGTTTTCGCCAGCTCCAGTGGTATTCCTCTCAGGTCATGGCTGGAATACGCGGAGGACTCGGAGGCTAGGGCACTTTTAATAAGGATGAGGATGATGCTCAGATTACGCCATGGAGGTCCATGTGGTTTGAGACTGCGTGACAAAGTTCGAGGCATGAAGGATTTTTCCTACATTGTCCTACCCAGAACGGGCCCAGTGGGGAGGCTGTTTCCCTTATTATGACACACCTCATGACGTAGATACTTACATGGCCGGCAGCGCAGATACCGTAGTTCCTGGGTCTGTTTAAAGGGCAAGGCAAGTCAAATGCAATGTTGGGTTTAGGGGATAGATAGTAGTGTCCTAGACGGCTGCAGCCCAAAAGATTTCAACACGAATACACCATTCAGCATTTATCACACCAAACGGCAGCCAAAATGCGATGCCATGGGGGCTGCCATGTTGATCCCAGCAGTGACGTCACTCCACCACTCAGCAGCAGGCGAGATTCTGACATTGTGCGTGCAGGTGTGCCTGCTACACGTTTTAGGCGTGCTATTTCTGGCTCGTATACACACTTTGCTTATTTCCTGAAAGCTAGAATGGATTTGGGGATAGTTCCCTATAATTTCGAGCCAGAATATTCTGAGGAAGAGCTCAGTAAGGGGTCAGGCAGAAAACAGTGGGGACGATGGGGAAGAGCCGATTGATGAGAACGAGTGCAATTGTGGGAGATGCGTGACAAGTGAAGCAGCAACATCGTTCGCAAAAGCGCCAGTGAAACATGCCGGGATAAAATGATCTCCACAAACGAGGTCTCGATTGTTCCAGGCGTATTCCTGCACTCGGCGGGGCAAGCGAGCCGTTCTTCAAGGTCTCCAACCATTTCGCACACAACCTCCGTTTTTCCTTTGATTTGTTTAGATTCGGAAATTCAAAAAAGCTTTTGTGGCTTCCATCTGCATTCTTACACGTGCCCTGTTTGCTGAAACAACCAAACGCTTTGCACTGTGGCATCTCGAACACAAAATAACACTCTGGAACAACCCGCTCAAAGCGGGCACTGCTGACAGTGGTGGTGGAGTGACGTCACCGTCAGCACCTTTCCCGTCTCATTCGCGAAAGAGTGCGGCAACATGGCGCAGCCCAGGAACCGAAAGCAGAGGGTGTTTTCGGCGCATTTTTGAGTAAATGGTACTTTGTTCACGAAAACGTTTGCTGTCTAACAGCTTAGGACCTCAATATCTGTCATTTAAACCCAATAGTGCTCTTGACTTGCCGTACCCTTTAACGCCGGGATAGTCGTGACAGGAAGCGTGGAATGCGGCCCTGTCACGCAGTCTCAAACCACATGGACCTCCAAAGCATCATCATACCAAAATAAATGGAATTCTAAAATTCCGAAACTTAGCGGGCCCTTCGCACTACGTGATTGTTATGTACTCATGTCCTCTTCGAGGGAACGCGTGTGATTCACGTGGGCGTGCGTGTTGCGTTTAGCTCGCGGCGCTTTGAGCCAAATATTTGGGATAAAAACGCATCTCCCACAATTGCACTCGTTCTCATCAATCGGCTCTTCCCCATCGTCCCCACTGTTTTCTGCCTGACCCCTTACTGAGCTCTTCCTCAGAATATTCTGGCTCGAAATTATAGGGAACTATCCCCAAATCCATTCTAGCTTTCAGGAAATAAGCAAAGCGTGTATCAATGCGATTATTATTATTATTCTTGTGGGCAGCATGGGATTCACTAAAGAACAACAGAACAACGCCCTGCAAGACATCATCGTCTACAACAAGCAGGGTTTCTCCAATCGTAACGCTCCTCCCCAGGCCTCCGCCATGTTCTCCACCACCACCACAGCAGCGCCACCTTCCGGATCGGACATGCCGCTATCGTGTCAAAACTCGCGCAAGCTGCAGTGTGACGCAGGTGCTCGGTTCCGCACCGCTGACGGCACGTGCAACAACCTACGTCACAACTTGTGGGGCAGCTCGCTCATCCCGATGAGGCGGATCCTTGCTCCTGCTTATCAGGATGGTGAGGATTATAGTCCGTTTGCCGAAAAATAAAAATCTAGTTTTTTTTCCCCCCTGATTTCCAACAGATGATACACTTTCCTCATTCACCTTCTTGGCTCCGACTGTATGGAACTCTTTGCCAGTCGAACTCCGCCTTCAGTCTTCGCTGCCTTCTTTATATCCCGTCTGAAGACCATTCTTTTGCGTCAGGCTTTTTATGGTTAACTTCTGTTGGTTCTGTTTGTGTGTACCTTGAGTCGTTTGATGTCGTCGCACCTGCCAAATTAGAGTGGGTGCAAATAGTGTGTGTGTGTGTGTGTGTGTGTGTGTGTGTGTGTGTGTGTGTGTGTGTGTGTGTGTGTGTGTGTGTTGTGTTGTGTTGTGTGTGTGTGTGTGTGTGTGTGTGTATGCGTGTGCACGTGCGTGTGCGTGTGCGTGTCCGTTCAATGCATTCGGCAACTTTCTTTAACGTTGTCGCACGCTACTCGCACACACTGTTATATTAAACCAATTAAACCGTGTGCAGGTATTTCTGAACCTCGCATCCTGGGCAGGAACGGAGGTCCTCTGACGTCAGCACGTGACATCAGCAACATGCTGCACCCCACGGGCCCCAACGGTCAGATGACGTCACTGACACACATGGTGATGCAGTGGGGACAGTTTATCGACCATGACCTCACCAGCACTCCAGTTCAGACAGGTCAGGGTCATCGTTGGAGTAATATAATCAGTAATCTCATATAGTAATTCTTTTAACAGTAGAGAAATATACTACTCAAAAGAATTCAAGGGCCACCGTCAGATTTGATGTGGTTCAGATAATTGCATCCTGTGTTCAAAATAAAAAATATCCCTTATCCACTAAAAAACTGATTCTATAAGGTAACATCCAAATCAACCTGATTTTGACATGAAATCACAGTTTGGAACTTCAAAGTTTCTACACCGTGTGCCAAAAGAAACGCAATTTTTACGAGAAAATTACTCCAGTTCACAGGCGTCTAGCTGACAAAGCAGCATTGTGAACAACGAAAACTGCATTGCATGTGAAAGTCACACCTTTTCGGTACACAGTTTAACAATCTGTGCTTTTTTCTTGGTTTAAATGGCCGCGCTTTGGATGGCGTTTTAACCATGTCCCCTAGACGACGATTAATTAATGCTGACAGAGGCAGGCCGATTGCATAGCTTCAGGAAGGGGTGGCGGTGAGAGAAGTAAGCAGGCGGCTGGGGGTGACTCACTCCGTCATCCAAAGGCTGAGAGAGCGCTTCAACAACACTGGAAGTGTTCAAGAACCAAGGAGGTCAGGACGCCCACGACTCACTAATGCACGGCAAGACCGCTTCATCGTCCTGTCCTCCTTGACTAACGCTTTCATACCAAAATGACCACAACAGTTTCAGATGCTATACTATGTCCCGAGTGACTGATTCTGATGCACGGATTAAGCGCAGTCAATGAAAAGTCTTCCACAGCGTTGCTGTGTACCAGACAAACGTAAGGAAACTTGAAGTAATTTTTGTGTGCCCTCTGACACATAAGGCCAACGCTTTGACGGCTCTCTCCCACCTTACCTGGCTGCTGTCCTCGACATCTATACTCCATCTAGGTCTTTGAGATCCTCTAATGAAAAACTTCTTCGGGTGCCTAGGGTTAATACCAGGTCGTTCGGCCAGAGGGCATTTCAGTATCAAGCCCCTTTCGTCTGGAATTCTCTTCCACTCTGCCTCCGCAATGCTCCTACTCTACTCTCCTTTAAATCTCAGTTGAAAACTCACCTGTTCCACGTAGCCTATGATTAACTGTCTGCATCCCAGAGCGGGAGTTGTAGTGTCCCGGCTGCCCATAGCCAGTGTGGGTGCAATCCGGCATGGCACTGTGTGTGTGTTTGTGTGTGTGTGTGTTTGTGTGTGTGTGTGTGTCTTTCTCCATATGTGTGTATTTGTACAGCGCTCTGAGCCAGCGTCTGCTGGGATACTGCGCTTTATAAAAGCAATTTATTATTATTATTATTAAATAAACTCTGATGAAAAAAATGACAAAAATTGTAAAAAATATAGGATAGGTATTGGATGGCGCGGCACCGCGGCGCCGCGCTTCCCCCGGGGGAAGCAGCCCGGATTTCCCGAAAGGGATAATAAAGTAGTAAAAAAAAAGTGAAATGTCAGTGTCATATTGGAACTGCTCCTGTGGGTGTGGTTGCGAATGCTCGCTGTTCTTAGAAAGATACATACATGTATCACCTTGCACCCTGAGTCCGTTTCCGAAGCTGTTGGTGTTCCTAGGCTGAAAACACGCAGTATAAGCCCATCGGAAGAGAGTCGTTCCTATTTTACGACCGTTTTCAGGCAGTCAACCCATGGGCAGCCACAAACGAAGGATTTGATCGCTCCTAACAAAGAAATAAAGTTGGAACATGTATAAACTTTGTGTAAATTTCATTTAGGACACTAGCTGTTGTTTGAGCTTGTACTGTTTCCACTGGGTGGGGTGAGGCGGGATGGGTGGGGGGGGGGATGGGGGGGGTTGAGAAAGATGCGATTATTGTTAAGTTTTCAATATTATCAGAGAGTGAATCAATAGATTCTCACTGTCCTGATGAAAAGACCAAAATCGTACTTACCAGGTACAGGAACACGAGCGAACGAATGAACTTTATTTTTCAACGGAAGTGATTGAACCGAACAATGATTAATTTTCAATCAGCCGTTGCTACAACAACAACAAAAAATATACACAAAATATTAAAAAAAGAAGCAAAGATAAAAAGAAATAAAAAAATGACAAGGCTAAAGTAACATTATCCAAACAAACAACAACAAACAACAACAACAATAAAAACAACAACAACAACAACAACAACAACAACAACAACAAACCCAAACTGCGGACGAGCATCATTGTGTTTCTGGTTTCCAGCTCATGACGGGAGCGCGTTGACGTGTTGTGAGGACGAGGCGCCGAGGAACGCGCGAGGTCAGATAGACTACAACAACAGAACGTCCTGTTTCCCCATCCCCATCGGGTCACGTGACCCCTTCTTCAGGGGACGCACGTGCTTCAGCTTCCCAAGGTCTGTGCAGGTCACCAACTCCAACTGTCAGCAAGGTGAGAACTTGAACTGTGATAATCGAGTCTCTTGTAATGATTTCTAATGTAAGGGGAAAACTGACGCTTGCGAAGCTCTAATTAAGGCTGTTTGCCAAACGAATAGATGTCTTTTTGGCTACTGGGGAGATTTACTTGACTTTGCGGCATCAAGTGGTAGGTGGAGACTGCCTGCCGCACTCACAGACAGATACAAGCGGTCATTCCTCCCCCGGGCCATCACCACTGCAAATGGTTTTTACAAGAGGGGACAACCTAACGAAACTGATACCTTTTAGAGTTTTTCGGTTATCAATCCATTTTGTATTAATGTGTTTGTATATATTTAAGTTTTTATGTTTAGGGAGTGCGTGAATGTGTGTGCGCATCAGGGTGAGTGGGTGTTTGTGGGGACGTGATAATTTATTTTTAATCAAAAGAGGAGCAGGCATCGTACTTTCCCTTTTGTGGGATCTAATAAAATATCTTATGTCTTATGTCTTGTGTGTATCGACTATGTTTTAAATAGTAGAGAAAAAATGATTTTTCTTTCGCCTAACGTTTCTACACCAGCGTGACCACAAACGTATCTCAGGCCAGCACCATATGCTACAGAAGTGATGTGTATATCAAAAGAAAGCTGATTTTTGCGCTTTTTGCTGATACTAATAACTCCGTATGCCATACATCACCCTTTGTCTCCCTTTTGTGGGAGCCCGCGGCAAGTAATATCATAATCAGGAAATCTTGTCAGCGTCACGTAGTGTGTGGACATGAATGGCACTGCACACCTAACAATGTGTGTGTGTGTGTGTGTGTGTGTGTGTGTGTGTTGTGGTGTGTGTGTGTGTGTGTGTGTGTGTGTGTGGTGTGTGTTTGTAAGCAACACTCGAAATATCAATACGAAAGCTTTGCATGGCCGTGATACCGGGACTTCGAATCCCGGCTGGGGCCACATATTTTGTGTTGTCCTTTTTAGCGTTGCCCCGTCTTTGATATCACCCGTACGTGGTGGAAAAGGATCTGAAACTCCTAAACACCCTCCCACCCACCCCACTCCGACATGACCGTAGATAGACAGGGCCAAACAGCAAAATTCTGCAAACCAAAGGATTGTCGCCATGCTGGGTCCAAGCGACTCCAGTTCTCGCCAAGGGTGGACTACTGCCGCTCTTCCAGTGGCCTAGTCCTGCCAGAGACATCAGGGAAAGAGAGAGAGCCCTTACAAAGCTAAATAATACTATATGACCAATAATTTTTCATTGTTAATGTGTGCTTGTAGACCCTGTGGAACAACTGAACCAACTTACGGCCTATATAGACGGCTCCATGGTATACGGCAACACAGAGGAGGAACAGAAGAGAGCTACGCCAATTCAGCGGAGGTCAGTTCTTTCCTTAGTCGTCTTTTCTTTCCGCAGACAGTTCGGGGCGGTCGGTGGTCTAGTGGTTAAGACTTCGCCGCCAATTTCAGTCCATGGTAATGAAATTTTTCCTTCTTGTATGTGGCACCGTTCATTCGGGCCGATCGTGGGGGGGGGGGGGGGGGGGGGGGGGGGGGGGGGTTCTCTCCGGGTATTCCGGCTTTTTCCACCTCTGCTTCGGAAATGTTCAGCCCATAAGATTGGAAAATAAATACATTTCTAAGTTCCGAAACTTAACATGCTGAGCTGACCCTTCATGTGAGCACTACTGTTTCATACGTGTATCACCATCATGATGATGATGATGATGTTTGTAAGAATGTATTATATGACTGCGTGTATTTATGTAACGGCTTTACTATTGTAAGGTGCCCAGAGCTCAAGCAGGAGTTTGGGCGCCAGACACAGTAGTAGTAGTAGTAGTAGTAGTAGTAGTAGTAGTAGTAGTAGTAGTGGTAGTAGTATTTTTATTACTATTATTATTATTACAACACCTGGAGTACAAGGATGACACCGTAATGTTCACCTGATGATCAGGCAAACTGAAGACTTCAAGCCGAGACCTGCTGCCGAAGGACCAGGAGGAGACGTGTGTGGTGCATAACCCGGCCACTGACTACTGCTTCAAGGCGGGTAAGTCATCAGGCCAAAGCAGGCAGATCTTTTTGGCAAAATCAAGAGTCCGAAGTTTACTTGTGTATGAAACGAGACACAAGAGAACAATACAGATTACTGAAACAACAAAAATAGCAGCTACACAATTCAATTCAATTCAATTCAATTCAGTTCAATTCAATTCAATTCAGTTCAATTCAATTCAATTCAATTCAATTCAGTTCAATTC
>JACVVK020000547.1:60000-177500 GCA_018292915.2 Batillaria attramentaria | reverse complement strand
ACACGTGCTTCCCCTTTTGCAGTGTCTGGCAAAACGTTTGCCAGACCATACCGTGTCGTGTGTTCATTATGCCGCGGTACGTGATTGGCTGAATTGTGGGGGCTCGGCCCTTTTGAATGACTACAGTGGGGTCGTCCATTCTATGGGTGGAACATGGTCTGCACGTATGCCTCCGATTAACGAAGCAGAAAAAAAACGTATCAGCAGTTGAATCTTGGGAGTTTAATGCGGGAGGTGGGTCGCTTGTGTGCTGTAGATGAAGGTTGTTGTCATTTTGCTAGTCTTTCTGTGGTTTTCATGGCAGAAGAGTTCTCTGTGTGGTCATTTTCTTGATAAGTACAGCAAATGTACTGACGGCGGTATACGAATGAAAGCGAGGAAAAAAAGTATGGCTACACCATTTCTGTTGAAATAATAAACCAAAACACACAAAGGAACAAAGCCATTCGAACTCCCAGCTTATCAATGTTCATCACTGTCACTCTTGACAGCCTGAACCCCACCACCCTGCCCGATACATAATAAAACGGGTTAAAGAGAACAAGCCATTGCACACCAGTGACTTTAGGCGTGGGCCTTACCGCTAGGCCCGAGATTGCGTAATAGTGGCTTGAAGTGGCTTCTAGTGATCTGACGATGTCAAGCAAACTTGCGATTTTTGCACGGGCTTTTATGAGCCACAGACATCACTTGCGTTCATGTGTGCATGTCCTCTCAGCTGACCTTGACACATGACACGTCGGTTACAGCACAGCTGGAAGAAATACGCAGACACAGCCTGTCCCGCATTCTTTGTGACGTCACCGCTATCACCCAGATCCAGCCAAACCCCTTCCGACAGGTGTCAATAGCGTAAGTAGGTCACGACCGACTTTTGACATTTTGCGGCTTTAAGCCGGCTCTTTACTGGACACTGCGGAGCGCCACAGTGCTGTACAGTTGTGATTTTGGGGGTTTTCGCCGCTGTGGCGTCATCACAGCAACCTGGATTTCAAATAGCCGCAACTGTGACTGTGTTTTCCACAACAGATTCTGATTGGCTGTACTACATCACTCGGCGCGCAAACATGGCGGACATGTGCATCTTCAATCGGTTTGTCATCGAGCACAGTTCAGTTTTGTAGTTAGTACACACACCGACTGCGCAACGACTGTGATGTGCACATGTGTGTTTCGCGCGCTGTGCCCAGTTAAGAACAGGCTTTACACTTTTTACCAGGGCAGAATAGAAATGAAGCCTAGAAATCCACCTCCGCCGCGAGTGGCCTGCGCACTGTGCTGTACAACAAAAAGCACGTGCTGTTTCGGGCTAAGGCCCGAGACTTGAGGGGGACCGGGATAGCTGAATGGTAGAGTTTTGGACTCTCAATGCTCGGGGTCGTGAGTTTGAGACCCGGCTGGAGCAAAATATTTGTGATTATTTTCCCCCTCGTTGCCCCGTCTTTGATATCACTCATACGTGGTGGAAAAGGACGTTAAACTCCCCAAACACCCTCTCGCCCACCCCCAAGACTGAGGGGAGTCAGTTGCTCAGCAGGTTGAGTGCAGAACTCGAGATCAGAAGGTTCCGGGTTCGAATCCCGAAAGGGCAGGAATTATACAAATGCAGGCCTTTTTGTGAAACAACAACAACTACAACAAATGTCCAGCTGGGTCTCTGAGAACAGCAACTTTTTTATTTTTCCTTTTGCTGCTTTATGACATGTTCAAAACAACAAACAAACAAACAAACAAACAAAATTACATTTTTTCGGCAAACGGACTTTAATTTCTCTGAGTTAAAAAGTACTGTATGTCTGCGCTCGTGTGGCAGCTGACCAAGAGGAGTTCCCCCCCCCCCGCCCCCCCCCCCCCCGCCCCCCCCGACCCCCCCCCCACCCCCCCGTCCCCGTCCCCTCTCATGATAATGAAAAAATCGCAGAGTATAGGCTAGTCAGTACGAAGCACCCGACATGATAATTGACCGTCAACGTTTGCCTAAGAAAGGTCACAATGTTTCCAAAAACAAAACAAAAACAAACAAACAAACAAAAAAATCAGTTCAGCTGAAATCCACAGTATTCGTGTTTGTTCATTGTTCCCTTTTGTTGCCACAGCAACTCGTTGACCCAGTGTCAAGACCTGCCCGAGATGAACCTGATGGAGTGGGCGGAGGGACCGAGGCGAATTGTTGATCCCCAGTGGGGCATGTGGGGGAAGTGGAGCCAGTGCCAACAGGGGGTCCAGATGCGTTCGCGATCCTGCAGGTCCTCTTGCCACTACTGATTTTTATTTGTGACCCGTTCTCACAAAAAGGACCATAAGTCGAAAATTATCAATTTTGAGATATTTGTATACCACTACAATCTATTGGTTATGCAGTTTAATTCAATATAAGAATTGAAGCTGTACCACTAAAATTGGCAGAGATATCAGCAGTTGAAGTTGGCGACTCACAATGCGGCCATACAGACCCCCGGCACTCTTTTCACCTGTACTGCCGTTCGGCCTAGCGCGACTTTTGGTCCCTTTCGCGAGAATGGGTCACATTTATTTATTTCATTTTTTTTTTTTTGGGGGGGGGGGGGCGAGTGTGCGTGAGACGTTGTGGTAAAACCGTATGTATTATGCAGGTCCTCTCACAACTACTGATTTTTATTTATTTTTTATGTTTTATTTTATTTTATTTATTCATTTATTTATTTATTTTTATTTATTTTTTTTTTTTTTTTTTTTTGGGGGGGGGGGGTGAGACGTTCGGGCAAAACCGTATGTATTAACATTGCATCATATCGGACGGCAGAGAAAGCAAACAATCCAATTTTTCTAGGCACAGAACACGTGTTTTTAACCTGTTTGCAAACTGGGGTGAAATACGCTTTTGAGAACTAAAAAAAGTCCAGAAAAACAAGGAAAATCTAGATTAAAAAAAAACAAAACCCATCCTCTTACCCCTAATCTGCCTCATTTGAATATTCTTTAAAAAAAAGGTATTTATCTTTTGTGGGTGTGTACGTATGAACATATACAGGGGTACAATTACATACGCGTATACAAACATACATATAAGATACATACATTAAACTAAAGCAAACCAAGCCAAAACAACAACAACAACAACAACAAAACAACAACAAAAACACAACATAAAACAACAGCAGCAGCAGCAACAACATACAAAACAGCACTATCCAATCCCTACAATGGACTCAAGGGAAGCAACTGCAAGAAGGTACGAAGTGTATTTGACTTATGAGTTGAGCCCCATTCGTATTTTTCCCACAAGTTTTTGGCAAAGAGAACCTTGTGGAAGCGCCAAAGCTGTACAAACATTTGAATATTCTTGTATGACGTGCAGCCAGGGCGGCAACATGGGGATGTGTTTCGGAGACTCTCAGCAGATCCGTCAGTGCTCGGACCGGGAGTGGATGGCGCAGTGGGGAGAGTGGTCCATGTGGTTCGACTGCTTCCGGGGGGTGCAGAGACGCAACCGGCTGTGTCAGGGTAGGGATGGCAGTGTATCGTAGAGACGCAACCGGCTGTGTCAGGGTAGGGATGGCAGTGTATCGCAGAGACGCAACCGGCTGTGTCAGGGTAGGGATGGCAGTGTATCGTAGACACGCAACCGGCTGTGTCAGGGTAGGGATGGCAGTGTATCGTAGAGACGCAACCGGCTGTGTCAGGGTAGGGATGGCAGTGTATCGCAGAGACGCAACCGGCTGTGTCAGGGTAGGGATGGCAGTGTATCGTAGAGACGCAACCGGCTGTGTCAGGGTAGGGATCATGGCAGTGTATCGTAGAGACGCAACCGGCTGTGTCAAGGTAGGGATGGCAGTGTATCGTAGAGACGCAACCGGCTGTGTCAAGGTAGGGATGGCAGTGTATCGTAGAGACGCAACCGGCTGTGTCAGGGTAGGGATAGCAGTGTATCGTAACAAAACAGGTAGTTTGAGAAATCCCGATATCACCCTGTGTTCGAATCCCTGCTGGGCACCAAGGAGTGTGTGTGTGTGTGTGTGTGTGTGTGTGTGTGTGTGTGTGTGTGCCGGTGTGTGCCGGTGTGTGTGTGTGTGTGTATGTGTGTGTGTGTGTCAGTCAGTGTGTGTGTGTGTGTGTGTGTGTGTGTGTGTGTGTGTGTGTGTGTGTGTGTGTGTGTGTGTTTCTTTATTGTTCGGGGGAGCCGGGATAGTCTAAATTGGAGCGTTGGACTCTCAATGCTCGGGTCCTGAGTTCAGTCGAATCCCGGCTGGGGCCAAATCTGATACTCGTACGGGCCTTTTTCTCGTTGCCCTCGTCTTTGAAATCACCCTTACATGGTGGAAAAGGACGTTAAACTCCCAAACACACACCCGCCCTTCCTCAAGTTGTTGTTCCGTCTTTGATATCACCCGTATGTGGTGGAACAAGACGTTGGGCAAGGGGATTTTGCCTGTATGTGTTGTTTAAGGGTGTAGGAAGTATTTGCAGTCATTCAGTCTAGATGTCGTAAACAGGTTCGACTCCCATATCGGACGGGCGGTTGGTTAGTTTTCAGCAGAGTCAGTTTTAAAGTCAAAATTCTCGTGCAGATTCTTTATGAGACGAAAAATCTACCGATCCCAAACCCCGCAATTAACCAACCAATCAACCAGCTTACTGCGGTTTCTCCGCCGCAGGTTACTCCAACCCGTGTCCAGGATCTCCCGAGGAGTCGCGTGTTTGCACGTCCACCATGAACAAGCCCAAACCCGGGGGCCCGGTCTGGTCTCCGTGGGGGTCATGGAACGCCATGTGTGTCCGGGGCAAGCAGTGGAGACAACGCGTCTGCGGCAAGAACGGAGCGTGCATCGGGCCCGGCTCTTCCTCCAAACCTTGCAATGGCAACAGGTTTGGCAATGGCAAGGGGAACAGATTTGGCGGGGGTAATGGAAATGGAAATGGGTTTGGGCGCAATTAGTCGAAATACAGTTACGATGCGTGTTACTTTTTCAACGTGCCTGAGTACTGCGGAGGACAGTGAAATGGACATGACGTTACCGGGTAACACATAACACATACTGACACAAGTGTGGACTTTGTTTGAGGAGAACAGTTTCTTAGCCAGCCGAAGGAAAGATTAAATGCACAAAGCTTTGGAGACTAGGATTCAGCAGGAAATAAACTGAAAATAAAAACATAAAGTGTGAATAATATTTTGTGTGGTGGTGATCCAGAACTGTGAATGTGTCAGTTGTACAACTGACTGGCGTTCAATTTTCCCTGAAATAAAAATTGTGTAAATCATGTTCTTATTAATTTCATTAGCCGGTGACTCGAAAGTTTACTTCGCTTACTGACGTAAAGTGTTATACCAGATGACGTGTTTCAGTGTAAATGGAGATGGTGGTCTGCATAAAATAAAATCTACAAACGTGTTTTGTTTTTCCTTACCTGTTTTGTGTGTTGAACAACTGAGAGAAAGACTGAAATCTCTCTCTCTCTCTCTCTCACACACACACACACACACACACACACACACACACACACGCGCGCGCGCGCGCGCGCGCAGAGGGACAGAGAGGGACACACACACACTGACAAAGAGAGAAGAGAGAGGGATGGGAAGCAACTCCTCCTTACTCGGCTCATCCCTGTACCAGGGGCCAAAACACTAGCGTTTTGGCCTCTGGTACAGGGATGTACTCGGCTTAGTGGGCGCGGAAAGGGTTGTCTCAACTTTTCAGCCTATTGATCCATTCCAGCCAAGTTTATTTCCCACCCTCTGGGGCCATAGGACGACAAAACAACAACAACAAAAACAACAAACACAGAAAAACAAAACAAAACAAAACAAAATCGAAATTTATATACAAACACTCGCACATACTGCGACCACACTCTCATAAAGACATAAACACACAGCTCTGTCTAGTGCATGCTGAAATGCGCACCTACATGTATACATACACACCCAAGTCCACACAACCCAGCCTCCACCAGGGTGGGTATACGCCCTTGCTGTGCGGTGATGATACGTAGGTAAAAACACACTAGATACTTAGTACAAGCCCACATAGCAAGCTACTGGTGTGTTTTTATCACGACCGCACAGCGTATCACAAAGCAAGGGTGTGAACCCACCCTGCACTGATACTGCGCAGTTGTGTTCCCTGAAAACAGTTTACCTCTGTTGTGCAGCTGATCAGTATAATCAGTACTGCTCAGACAGCACTCCCCATAAACAACAAGAACAACAATCTTACAACAACAACAACTTTGCAAATGTTCAGCACACCAAATTTGTAAAATAAATGCAGTTCTCAATTCCGAAATTTAAATATCTGAGCTGACCCTTCGCACCACGTGATTGTAATGTGTTTATGTCCAGTGTGTGAGAGAATGCGTGTGATTCACGTAAGCGTGCGTGCTGGGTTCAGTTCGCGGCACTTTGAGCCGATTCATGAAACTGGGTAAAGCGCCTATACAATACTCATTATTATTATTATCATTACAACAACAGCAACAGCAGCAGCAACAACAACAACAACAATAAACGCAAGAAAGGAAAAAAAATCAATGAGTTGAATTCTGGCAGGCAAACTGTTGGCGGCCAACTCGTCAACAACAGTCTACGGACAACAACAACAACAACAACAACAACAACAACAACAACAACAAACGCAAGAAAGAAAGAAAATCAATGAGTTGAATTCTGGCAGGCAAACTGTTGGCGGCCAACTCGTCAACAACAGCCTACAGATAATCTCCCAGAGGTGCCAGACTCCGTGAAAATTTTATAAATGCCGAATACATTAACACGTCTTGGGGGGAAACCACAACCGCTGCTATCATGGCGAAGTCAAAGTTTGGAAACGCAAAATGCTTAGTGCGCAAGTTCTGTCCTTTTGTCTTTCAGTGGAGTTTGTTGAAAATTTCATTTGCCCCTGGAAAGAATCTGCTACTGGTGCTGGCATAGGCATTGTCAGCTCATTTATTGTTTCTTCCTTTTAACATAGGGGGCACCCCCCCCCCCTCCCTTTAGTGTGGTGTGGTGTCGTGTCGTGTCGTATGTGCGTGCGTGCCCGTGCTAATTGATTTTAATGTGTGTGTGTGTGTGTGTGTGTGTGTGTGTGTGTGTGTGTGTGTGTGTGTGTGTGTGTGTGTGTGTGTGTGTGTGAGAGAGAGAGAGAGAGAGAGAGAGAGGAGAGTGAGTGAGTGAGTGTGTGTGTGGTGTGTGTGTGTGTGTGGTGTGTGTGTGTGTGTGTGTGTGTGTGTGTGTGTGTGTGTGTGTGTGTGTGTGTGTGTGTGTGTGTGTGTGTTTCGCAACTCCACTGAAAAAAAAAATCGCTCTTTGTCTTTGAATAGAAGGGCGTTTGTCTGCGTGAAAAGATAATCAGTAATACCTTTTGTCTTCTGCGTGGCCAACGGAAATAAATGCCACACAGTAGCCCCAGAAAAGCAGGTAGGAAAGATGATCAATAATACAGGTAAACAGAGTGCATTATTTAGTCACGGGTAGGGTAGGGCATGCACGCAGGTCTGACTCGAATTTCCTTACATGAGACGATTGCAGGCAGGCAGGCAGGCACCATATCATTCTCCAAGGCATGGAACAGGAGACCTGACACGAACCGAAGTGCATCTGCAGTCAAAATCAATCTCCTTCTACAAAGTCTTTCTTTTCAAATGAATGCCGAAGCTTATTGCAGGCAGACACGATATCATTCTGCCAGGCGTAAAAAAAAACAACAACAAAAAAACAAAAAACGTAAACACATGGCGAAGTTCGATTGGCAAAGAGTTCCAGACAGTCGACCCAGTCGGGGCGAAGCAGCTGAACGCGCGCTCTCCGGCAGTTTTCATGTTACGTCAGTTTACAATATCCCGACCGGTTGATCTCTTAACGGGGACAAAAATTGTTTATGCCTTTATTTAGTGTCCCTGTCTTGGCAATAAACCTCGCAGTAGACGCAAAGAGAGAAAGTTGGAGGGTTGGTTGGTGTTTAACGTCCTATTCCACAACATACGGGTGGGTGTGAAGACGCGTGCTGGCGTGCTGGGGGTGGGGGGGGGGGTGGGGGTTGGGGGGGGTGTATCTTATCTAGGGGTCGAGGGGGGTGGGATAGTGGGGGGGGGGGGGGGTAGGGGCTATCTTATCTAGGAGGTAATTTTTACTAATGTTTAAGTGTGCATGTATGTTTAGTTCTCTGCAGATGTTTTTTTTTTTTCCATTTTATGTTGTGTGAGTGACTGTACATGTGATAAGGGGACACCAAACAACATTCCTATGTTTCATTTCTTTACTGCAATGCAACACATGGCAATAAATTATTATTATTGTAGCAAAAAGTCGGGGCAACGAGCAAAAAGCCAGCACAGACATTTGGCCAGGATTCGAACTCACGACCCGAGCACTGAAAGTCGAACACTTTACCATTCGGCTGTCCTGGCTCAATCGTAAAGAAAACAGAATTAAAGGAAGAAAGAAGAAAAGGAAAAGAAGAAGAAGAAGAAAAAGAAAAACCACTCCAAAAACATCAAAGAACAGCCCACATTACAAACAGAAACACGTCACACAAGACACGCACACACACACACACAAACCCGGCGTTCTCCTGTGTTGTGTTTTCGCAACACGTGGAGCGTAGATAAGCCCGTCTGCACGAAGCTAAATAAAATTTTCATCAGGTCGCCTTCGTGACTTATCTCCCTTGTCTGTGTCGTGAGACTTATCTCCCCTGTCTGAGTCAACAAACTCGCTTTCCGTCTGCCGAATGCGGACCATCACGACGTCAAATCGGAAAGTGATAGGATTTAAAAAAAAAAAAAAAAACTAAAAAAAAAAAGGTATACGGCATGATCAAAGCATAAACTCTGCGCCGGTAATCCTTGTGTACATAGGGTTTACGTTAAAGGCCAAGTTTTCAGAAGTTTTACAGATCACACATTGCAGATAACTCCGTTTATTGTCCATAAAGGGAAATTTGTCTGCGGTTTCACCGACAAGTAAACAAATAAACACGTGACATCACACAACGAGTGTTGGCTTATAAAATCTCTCTGTCTGTCTGTCTCTGTCTCTCTCTCTGTCTGTCTCTCTCTCTCTCTCTCTCTCGCACAAGCGACACTGTTCCTGTACTTAAGCTGACTTCTTTATGCCTAGTAAACATGGAAAGAGCGCCTTTAAGAAAACAGAGATGACATCTGTGTGGGGTAATACAAATAGTAGGGGGTTGGAATGACAGCGGCGGGTGAAGAGTCAAGCTAATACACACACACACACACACACACACACACACACACACACACGCGCCCACACACACACACAACACACACACACCACACACACACCACACACACACACGCGCGCACACACACGCACACGCACGCACGCACGCACGTACGCACGCACGCACGCACGCACGCACACACACACACGCGCGCGCACGCACGCACACAGAAAAACACTCTTGATGACAATCACAATGCGCCTGTATCAAGTTACAACGGTAAAAGATATTGATCAATTCTTGCCTATACGTTAGGGGAGAGAGAGAGAGAGAGAGAGAGAGAGAGAGAGAGAGAGAGAGAGAGAGAGAGAGAGAGAGAGAGAACTTTTTTTCCGACGGATAAAAATTTGACCATACACTGGTCATTTTTAATCTCCTGTTGCTACAAACAAACAAACAAACAAACAAACAAACAAACAAACAAACAAACAAACAAACAAACAAACAAAAGATCGACGACAACGACGACGACCACAACAACAACGTTAACAACAACAACAACAACGTTAAAAGAGAGATTAAATAAAAACACTTTGTCAGTGGGTGCCTGTGTTTTATGCACATAGCTGACACCTAACCCTTTTCTACACGCCTCTCACGCACAAGTGTCTGCATCGAATAGAGACACATCAGGTGCCGTTACGAAATAGTTTTCTATAGTACAGCACTCACGAGTTGGCGCGTACTCTTCATTTCCTCGCTATCCATACAATCCTTATACACTGCCCGCTGCCTATTGCCAGTACAGTTTTATAACTGAGCGAAAACACAAGCTTTACAATCACACCGAACCATTGACATCCAATGTACATGTACACTCTTTCCGAACAAGTAATGCGTACAGCTGTTTTTCACCCGTCATTCTTGGCCGGCGATTTCTTTGAAGCTATCGGCACAGCGCTCCTAGCTGCATTAAATATTCATTGGACAAGAAACCGTATTCCTTTGAGAACGTGAAAAAACACACCTGACATTGAAGGTGTTTGCAATGGTGAAAGGACTTGGCGGTAATTATGTGGAGTAGAATCCTAGATGCTGGTTTTTAGGGTTGTGAGAGGCGAAACGCGAAATAAGAAAGAGAATCAATGGTATATATTTTTCATTTATTTTGTGTGTGTGTGTGTGGACTCAGTTTTTGAATCTTAGAAGAATAGTTCTTGGCGAGGAATAAAAAAACCAAATGGAAAAAGTCGTTATCAAGGAAAGATCAATAAGGAAAGAAAATAGGGGAAATACTGGTATTGTGAAGCACGAATTAACAGTGAACAAGTGAAAGACCCAATCAATCAATCAATCAATCAATCAATCAATCAATCAATCAATCAATCAATCAATCAATCAATCAATCAATCAATCAATCAATCAATCAATCAATCAATCAATTAATCAATCAATCAATCAATCAAAAAGAAATTCTTCTGGCAGAATAGTCAGTCACGGGTGAGATAAGAGTTAAAACATGTGAAACTCTCAAACTCTCCCTGCAGAGAATGCAGTTTGGAAAGAAGTGCGCTGGTGCAGGGTAGCGGTAGGATCCGGGGGAAGGTAAGGGTGTGTGTGTGTGTGTGTGTGTGTGTGTGTGTGTGTGTGTGTGTGTGTGTGTGTGTGTGTGTGTGTGTGTGTGTGTGTGTGTGTGTGTGTGTGCGTGCGTGCGTGAGTGCGTACGAGTGTGTGAGTGTGCCGGGGAGAGGGAGGTGGTGTGTGTGTGTGTGTGTGTGTGTGTGTGTGTGTGTGTGTGTGTGTGTGTGTGTGTGTGTGTGTGTGTGTGTGTGTGTGTGTGCGTGTGTGTGTGTGTTGGAGGGGGGGGGGATTAAATAAGCCCACTCACACGTTCCCCAGCCAGCACACACAAAACATCCCCTACACTCAAACCGAAACAGCAACAATTCTCAAACCAGCTTGGTTGAAGCTTCAACTTGACTACATACTGTAGTTAAAGACCTCCTCTACAATCTTCACACCCCGTATACACACATACACGTCCCCTGCTCTCAGCCCTGTCACCTTTCCCATTGACGCTAAATGGCTTGAACTGTCCCCCGCCCCCTAGCGGACTGTGTTCTGGAGCCGTGTGGCCCTGTCAGCAAATAGCCACTCCCTCTGGACTGACAACCCGCCTGAAAACGTTCACATACAAGTGTACACGGGTAGACAGACTGTACGGGACACACAGCCCGTGCCAAGTCAGTAAACAAAGTCTTTATGTGGCAGATGCGTATGACCAATCTTTGTGCAAACGCGTAAATTTATGTGGCTGTTGTTTGCAATGTACACTAATGCTGAATTACAGGCAAAATGACGTAGTAGTAGTAGTAGTAGTAGTAGTAGTAGTAGTAGTAGTAGTAGTAGAAGCAGTAGTAGTAGTAGTGGTGGTGGTGGTGGTGGTGGTAGTAGTAGTAGTAGTAGTAGTAGTAGTAGTAGTAGTGGTGGTGGTGGTAGTAGTACAAGTAGTAGCAGTAGTAGTGGTGGTAGTAGTAGTAGTAGTAGCAGTAGTAGCAGTGGTAGTAGTAGTAGTGGTGGTAGTAGTAGCAGCAGTAGTAGTAGTAGCAGCAGCAGTAGTAGTAGTAGTAGTGGTGGTGGTAGTAGTAGTAGTAGCAGTAGTAGTAGTGGCAGTAGCAGTAGTAGTAGTAGTAGTAGTAGTAGTAGTAGTAGCAGTAGTAGTAGTAGTAGTGGTGGTGGTGGTGGTGGTGGTGGTGGTAGTAGTAGTAGTAGTAGCAGGAGTAGTGGTGGTAGTAGTAGTAGTAGTAGTAGTGGTGGTGGTGGTGGTGGTGGTGGTGGTGGTAGTAGTAGCAGCAGTAGCAGTGGTGGTAGTAGTAGTAGCACTAGTAGTGGTGGTGGTGGTAGTAGTAGTAGAAGCAGTAGTAGTGGTGGTGGTAGTAGTAGTATCAGCAGCAGCAGCAGCAGTAGTAGTGGTGGTGGTGGTAGTAGTAGTAGTAGTAGTAGTAGTAGCAGTAGCAGTAGTAGTCGTAGTAGCAGTAGTAGTCGTAGTAATAGTAGTAGTAGTAGTAGCAGTAGTATTTTAGCTGCCGTGTGCTGTGTGAACGGGCAAGATGTCTACAATTTAATATTCTGAATCTAAATTATTTTTTTTTTGCATTTCACACAACACGCGGTATTCAGCCACATAATTCTTTCTGTCAGGCACGAAGTATTTACAGGAACAGGATCAGGATATACGGTGGACATAAAAACAGGTCAATAAACTATCAATATCACCGTAAACCTGATGAAAATTCATCCTCACGTCTATCTGGCTCATTATCATTGATCACAGGGTCGCGCCGTTTTCCACGGCCAGAAGGTCAAACGTTTTATGGTCCGTTTGCATGATCTATCTTTTTCTCGCCTGCCTGATAGAGCGTCAAGTATATATGCAGAGAAAGGAAAAACACGTATTTCCGTGATTTGACTGATAAAAAGGTCGGGTTTAGAATGGGCTTTTGAGGGTTTAGTCAGTCAAATAATTGCACCATACCCAGGTGGCCTAGGGTAAGTGTTCAGCTGACTGATCCATTCTTTGACAAGCAAGGGCGGTGAGTGTTTGGGGGTTTAACGTCCTTTTCCACCACATACAGGTGATATCAAAGACGGGGCAACGATGAAAAAGCCAGCACAAATATTTGGCCGGGATACGAACTCACGACCCGAGCGTTAGAAGTCCAACGCTCTACTATTCGGCCATCCCGACTCCCCGTGACACACAAGAAGGTACCAGATACATGTAGTCTTCTTGAGAAATTCGCGTGTTGTTGTTGTTCTTGTTGTTTCGGTTTTGTTATCACTGCTGCCGTTTTTCGTTGTTCCTCTTCTCCATCTTCTTATTCTTGTCGTCGGAATTAATTTTTATCATGTCCATAACTTAGACATCCTCTCTCTCTCTCTCTCTCTCTCTCTCGTCAGTGGGGGGAGCCGGGGTGGTCGAATGGTAGAGCGTTGGACTTCTAATGCTCGGGTCGTGAGTTCGATCCCGGCTGGGGCCAAATATTTGTGCTGGCTTTTTCATCGTTGCCCCGTCTTTGGTATCACCCTATGTGGTGGAAAAGGACGTTAAACCCCCAAACACCCACCCACCCTCTCTCGTCAGTGGTCTTGAGTTTGAGATGTTAATGTTTTATTTCAAGTTCGGAATATTTGGTGTCTTTATTTTTTAAATCATTTAAATTCCCAAATATGGGACATACATACAAATTATTGGAAATGATTAATTTTGTGTAAAGGCTCTCATCTCCTCGCCCAATACACTGGCGGTTATGTGAAGCAGACGATTTCCTAGACGGTAAACTGCAGTTGTCTCCCCGCCTGAGGACGCACGCATCACACAATAGATGGTAAGCGGCTTCTCTCGCTGCAGTATTTTGCATACAAAATTTTGCCTGTACTGCAGCCATGCAAAACTCTCTTTTAAACTGCTCAACCGGGCCACAATTTTCACCTACAAAAATCACGGTGTCGGCAGAATATAGCCCGTTCCTAACGCCGTCAAAACGTACTTTTTTCTTTACGAAACGAAATTCGCTGGCGCTCCACCTAAAGCTTGCTATTGTGACTCCACACGCAAAGCGAATTTGAAGACACTTTTGGAGATCAAACATTTAGCTATACCCGCCCAACCAAGGCCACGCCAGATAGCCTCTTTAGGTCGACTCACGCTCCAAACACGGAGAGATTTTCTCTCCTCGAGTGACGCGTTGTTGAAGAAGTCACGGGGCGGTAAAGCAAGACTGCGGAAACTTTTCAGGTGCTGCTTCGATTCAAAACTTCTGACGTCGATTGCTGTGAGGTGTCTGTCTGAAATACGGGCATGCCACAAACGTGTTAGCAAAAGTCAATTCCTGGTTGAATAACGGTTTCCTTCATTCACGTCGACAAACCAAATTCCGAGGAGTTTTTTCCGGTGCTACTAGAATTTGGAAAGGAAAAAAAAAACAACAACCTCGGTACTATTGCCCATTGGATTACTGAAAGAAACGGACCGTTTGTTAACTAGAAACGACTTAAAACGTATGTACAAGTAAAGTAAAGTAAAGTAAAGACGTGCGCATGCTCACATTTCAAACTTACTACTACTACTACTACTACTACTACTACTACTACTACTACTAATGAGTATTGTATAGGCGCTTTACCCAATTTCATGAATCGGCTCAAAGCGCCGCGAACTGAACCCAACACGCACGCTCACGTGAATCACACGCATTCTCTCACTGTGACACTGCATATAAACACATTACAATCACGTGATGCGCGGAAGCGTCAGCTCAGCTATTTAAATTTCGGAATTTAGAATTGCATTTATTTTTCAAATTTGGTGGGCTGAACATTTCCAAAGCAGAGGGGGAGGAAGCCGGAGTACCCGGAGAGAACCCCCGACGATCGGCCCGAATGAACGGTGCCACACACAAGAAGGAAAAATTCTTTGCCCCGAGTGGGACTCGAACCACTGCCCTCTCGCATTGGTGTCAAGTATCTTAACCACTAGACCACCAACCGCCACAACTGACAACTTTACCTCAACTATCGTCAAAACCTTTGAAATCATTGCACAACCAGTAAAACTCACCTCCCTTTTGATTACCCCCGTGGACTTTTTTTTTTTTTTTTTTTGCCCGTTGACGGCACCCGACCTGCTATCACACCACGACTCGTGCAACCAACCTCTTTTATTTGTCATGGACTCTCTGTGTAAAGGAACGATTTGGAAAATAAAAGGACATGCTGACGTGAATGGTGTGGGTGAGGCCATTTTAAAGTGAGAGAGTTCACAAAGTCTGAGAAAGAACTATTTTTTTCCCTTGGTTCTTATTCTCCCCGCTAGAAGTCCTTCGGTCGGAAAGAACGGCTCGGGAAAAAGAAGCAACGCATGTTGACGCGAACTGTGTAATGTAAGGTCATTTGAGTGAAATGGTGGGTCGTATACTGCACACTGAGAATAAATATCAGAGCTCATTCCCATGAACAGGGTCTCCCGTTCCCGTGGTTGGTTAGTTGATGTTAACGTCTAATTGTTATTTGTTTTCTACGCTTTTTTGTGTGTAACCGGGAGTTCGAGAAATTAGCATGAAGGTGCAGCGTCTCCTGCATGTCCTAGGTTTATTTTGCCCCGTAGACCAGTTTGCATCCTTTGTCCAACGTTACTTTTTTTTTCATGTAGTGCAGGCACACTCAGCCGCGAATTAGTCTTTGTGGCTTGCGTGGTTTTAAGCCCTAAAAACTCACTCACTCACTCACTCTCGGCCACGTGAGTAACTTGAGATCGCCGTATGTTCGTTTACCTGATATGAATCGTGAAGAGAGAGCATTTTGTAGGAGTGTTCTTTGTTTGTCGTTGAGTATCCCACGTTTTTGCTCCTTGTCGGTTTGCGAAAATCAGGCAAGATTAGCAGTTCCTTGGCGGCTCATGTGCGAGTGTGTGTATATATGCTTTGTTCCTGTTTTTGTTTTGTGCGGGTGTTCTCTTGTTGGTTTTTTTGTTTGTTTGGTGTGTGTGTGTGTGTGTGTGTGTGTGTGTGTGTGTGTGTGTGTGTGTGTGTGTGTGTGTGTGTGTGTGTGTGTGTGTGTGTGTGTGTGTGTGTGTGTGTGTGTGTGTGTGTGTGTGTTTGGTTTAGTTTTGGGCTTTTTTTTTTTCCTGTTTGTTTCTTGTTTTTGTGTTTTGATGTTTGATATTTTCGTTGTTTCAGTTTTATTTTCCTATGTTTCCTTTTGTTTTCCTATGCCCTCAGATGGTTGGAAAAATAAACTTGACTTGACTATTGCTGTAAACACGAGTATAATCAAAGTGCAACACTCCCACTAAGCCAAATTTAAATTCAGAGTTAATTATGATTTTTTTTGCGAGGCCACAGGTGCTCAAGCCCAAATTTACTTGGTAGGACTTGAGTTAATGAAACTTTTTAGCGAAGTAATTGGAAAACACCGAGCAGGCGATCGTAAACTGCCGTGTTGTAATCAAATATGTGAAAAGCAAGAATCTGTGTTGAGTTTAGCGCGAGATCGCTGGAGAAAGGTGAATGGTACTTAAAGTGATTTATCTCAGAGAGAAAAAAATCAATCATTACATGTCAAGGTGTCTTTTATAGCTGAAAAAATAAATCTTAGGCTGAGCGTTTCCAAAGCAGAGCGGGAGAAACTTTTGACGACAGGCTCCATAGCACCACACACTAGGCGTGAAAATTTCCGATACCACAAGCGGGACTCAAACCACAGACCCTCACACTGGTGGCAGAATGTTTTCCACTGCTCCACCAACCGCCCCAGTCATCAAAGTTCCTCACTTTTTAGTGCCGGTGCAGCTGGCAGGGCAAATCAAACGATCAATTGACGCCATCAACTTACAAATAGTTAGTAGTTTAAAGACGCCATTGCTATCATTACAAGGCTTTCTGTAAGGCCGTTCTTAACCGGGCGAACCACGAGTCCGGCGAACTTGTTCGGCGGACTGTGTATTGTATACGAACAGGGCGAGCGCGCACACGTACGTAGTTCCAGAGGTTCGGCCGAACTAGTTAAGTGAGTCGATGGCCGCCATGCCGTCCGCCGTTTTCCTCAACTTTGTACATGCGCACAACAGCTCTCCCCGAGCAACCAATTAGAGCGCAGGATCGGCCAAAGGATCGCGAGGGTTCCCACGACACGCTGTGCAGACCTCAAACCTAGTTCGGCGTACCTTTCGAACCAGGGTTTGCGAAGAAGTGTTCGGTCGGTTAAGGAACAACGTGCACGAATCTAGTTCGCTGTAATCTTCGAACCTAGTTCGCGAACCAAAAGTTCGCCCGGTTAAGAACGGCCTGTACGGAAAATTCAGTTTTGGATCAGCTGCTCTTGTGGCTGCGCCTGGTCGCCCAAAACAGTCTATCTTAGAGATTAGCAGAGCTCGGAATACAACACACTGACGTTTGATGACCGCTTTACCTGTCACCATTAGGGCTCTTCTCACGCGTATTCAATTCAAAACTCCATTTAAAGACCTACCTCTTTAGGCAAGCTTTCGAGCTGTAGTCCTACCACTGTTTCATCGACACTCAGTGTGTGTGTGTGTGTGTGTGTGTGTGTGTGTGTGTGTGTGTGTGTGTGTGTGTGTGTGTGTGTGTGTGTGTGTGTGTGCGTGCGTGCGTGCGTGCGTGCGTGCGTGCGTGCGTGCGTGTGGGTGTGTGGGTGTGTGGGTGTGTGGATATGAGTCTTTATTAGTTTTTATCTGTTTTATCAGTTGTACCTGTCTTGTGTTTGTTTTAACTGTCTTTTGTGTTTTATGTATTAATATGAATAAATACGTATTTTATGTAAAGCGCATAGAGTTCAGATAAGGTTAGGCGCTATATAAATATTCTATTATTATTATTATTATTGTCGTCAGTCAGCCTCAATGTCACCGGCTACTGTGTTTTGGCTTCAGTCAGTTGAACACAAGCCTGCCTGTGTATGTATTTGTGTTTGTGTCTTAGTGATGTGATGCTAGACTCCACCAAAACAGCTCAGAACGATCTTTGAGCCTATAAAAGATAGAAATCGGGCCTTCAAACAATGAATGGGGCTTACATCATTATCTTTATGCTCACAGATCGCTCTGAGCTGTTTTCGTGGTGTCTATCCTCACACCCGGACAGTGACAGCGTCCGTAACGCTGGCACTGAGCCAACAGAAGCGAACTCAATATCGCGGCGACCGCACAGAGCACTCCAGTAGCGTAACAACAATCGTAGAATTTGAATGTTCGACCGCTCGCGCAGAGTGCAAACAACATTGTATCGCATTTAGAGCTGTACTAATCATAAAGATAGAGTATTTCGAGTGTATAGGCGCACTCACGAGCGAAACTGTTCCAAAACGTAAGTTCGCTTAGCAAAGATGGAATTAACCATTTTAACATGTCGGAACTCCCACATCAACTATCGTGCAGATAACAGCGCGGTCATTGGCAGTGATCGAGTGCATATTCATACCTGTATTATCAAACTCACTCCTGCTCCCACCCGCTTTCACACCTCACCTCTACCCCACACCCAGATCATGGGACGCTCTTGTCAGGTTGTTTTCAATCGGTCTTTTATTATTGTGTCAGCATTACTGACATAAAGAAACCGGATTTTTTATTTTCTCAGCTTGCCGACACTTGCAATGGAAGTGACTGACTCGAAACTCGGTTGCTGTGTCAATCAATTTTTTTTTATGCCCCGTGAAGAAAGTTGTGACAACTGTGTGTAGGCAAAAGACTAACAACACGGATGTACAGGGACATTGTGCATTCACGATACAAAAGCAGGACGCGAGAGAACATTCCTGCTTTGAAAGACCCATGAACAGGTTTTGAATTGTTGATTTATGATAGAGACCTCATAGGGTGCCTGCATTCGTTGGCGTTCTCTGCTAGCGGGGTTTAGTCAAAATGGAGAAGGGTGTTTCCAGTGCTGTTACAATTCAAAAGTTTGGACGACGCAGACAAAGCCACATGTGGTGAAATACTTCCTCGCACGTCTTTTCATTGTAAACACTCCTTCATATACTATCCCGCACTCTTCGTTGCTCGTCTCAGTCCCGCTTGTCCATCCCTGGGTTTCATGACAACGCCACCAAGAAGCGCTTTGGAGCTCGCTCCTTCAAGTGCTCTGCCCCTGCTCTGTGGAACGCCCTGCCGCCATATTTGAAATCCAGCGACTCCACCGAGTTTTTCAGGAGCCACCTGAAGATGGATCTTTTCTGACAGTTCTGATGCAGCCTCTCCCCCCCCCCCTCCCATTTTTCCTGTTTTACTTTAAAACTGATCCGCCCCCCTGCCCCAGCACTACAAGCATGAAGCATGCTGTGCAGTTTTTCTTCAGCGCGCTATCAGACATCATCATCATCATCATCATCTGGGGCGGTCGTGGTCTAGTGGTTAAGAGACTTGTCACCAATGCGAGAGGTCAGGAGTTCGAGTCCCACTCGGGGCAACGATGTTTTGCTTCTCGTATGTGACACCGTTCATTCGGGCCGATCGTCGGGGGTTCTCTCCGGGTACTCCGGCTCCCCCCCCCCACCCCCTTCTGCTTTGGAAATGTTCAGCCCACCAAATTCGAAAAATAAATGCAATTCTAAATTCCGAAATTAAAATAGCTGAGCTGACCCTTCGCACCACGTGATTGTAATGTGTTTATGTCCAGTGTGTGAGAGAATGCGTGTGATTCACGTGACCGTGCGTGTTGGGTTCAGTTCGCGGCGCTTTGAGCCGATTCATGAAATTGGATAAAGCGCCTATACAATACTCATTATTATTATTATTATCATCATCGTCGTCGTCGTCATTCCTTGTCAGTGAAAATCGTGTTCTCGTTGATAAACGGCTCTTTCCTTTCACACCGCAAAACAGAATTCCAAGGAGTTTTTCCCGATCGCCACGTACATACATTTGAAAATGGAAACACTCTGTGCTCCTGTTTACTGGATTTCTCTTTCTCTGTATGAAAGGAAGGAGTCGTTCACCTACCAGGACAAATAACGACTCTCACTGACACATCACTACAATGTGAAAACGTGTACGTGATGTTTTACCTGACAGCAGTCGACGTTAACACACCGGAAACCCTCCGCCATTTCGACTCACCCCCCCCCGTGTTTCAGCGTCTCTCCGTTATCTGGTGCGCGTTGGGGGAAGGGTTATGCCGCTTTGTGTACACATGAAAAAAAAAATGCATGGGAATTTAACCGTGCGTGTGATGTCAAAGAATTGCTGTGTATATCAGTGGCGCATATCTGCCTGATCGCGTGTATGCCTAGTTGTAAGTGATTCCTGCAGCTCCCCTAGTTGCTAGGTGTTCTCACAATGAAGGCCCAATGCAGCACACAACGCCCTCCTGGTGAAATGCGGACCGCCGAGATCAACAAGGGATTAAACATTGCTTAGGATTTCTTATACGGCTTCTGTGTCGATCTGTTTTATCGAATGATTGGAAATATTGATCAATGGCGATTTGGTGTGTTAGAGAGAGAGAGAGAGAGAGAGAGAGAGAGAGAGAGAGAGAGAGAGAGAGAGAGAGCGCCTGTGAAATAACTAAAAAAATTGAAATGACATTTTAGAAATTTTGAAATGACTTTAAAAAAAATGAAATAACTTTCTTGAAAACGGTGAAAGTTTTGAGAGAGAGAGAGAGAGAGAGAGAGAGAGAGAGAGAGAGAGAGAGAGAGAGAGAGAGAGAGAGAGAAATTGCACAAGACACACACACACACACACACACACACACACACACACACACACACACACACACACACACACACACACACACACACACACACACGCGCGCGCACGCACGCACGCACGCACAAACACACACACACACACACACACACACACACACACACACACACACACACACACACACACACACACATCGTAACATGCAGAAAAGGCAACAGGGTTGCATAAATTATTTAATCGAAATAGCAAAAATACTGTGAAATCAGAATAAAAAATGTCGACGTGACATTTGCACCATTTTTGCAGAGCCTCGAAAATGCAGACAGTTTTACCCATGTGACAATCAGTCTTGTTATTCTCTCTTTATCCAATCACAGTCACGTTAATTAAATCGTATGTTGGTGCCTCAGTCATACGAACATAACAACGCCTTGTCACCGTACCTATGTGTCAACATCACAACACGATAAAAGTATGAAAACATTCATATCAGATCTTGACAATTCAGTGTGTCCTTTAATGTTGACAAATCGCTGTCTCATTCACATCACATTCATTTTGGCATCTCACTGTCTCGCTCATATCGCATTCATATTGACATCTCATTGTCTCATCCATATTGACATCTCATTGTCTCAGTTACAACACTTTCATATAGACATCTCGTTGTCTCACTCATATCACATCTATATTGACATCTCGGTGTCTCAATCACATCGCGTTCATACTGACATTTCACTGTCTCATTCATATCGGATTCAACTGATATCTCACTGTTTCACACATATTCAACATATTCAGTGGTACTCTCTCACTCATATCACAGTTTACATCTCACTGTCTCATTCATATCACATTCATACTGATATCTAACTGTCTCACTCATTCATATGGACATCTCACTCATATCAATTTCATATTGACTACTTATATCACATATAATTATCGTATGCATATCATATCATATCATATCATATCATATCATATCATATCATATCATATCATATCATATCATATCATATCATATCATGTCACAATCGAACGGGGTGAAAACAGCCATTTATATCACACCAATGACATTTATATCACATCAGTATTGACATTTCATTGTTTCATTCAAATCACAATCATACTAAGAACTGAATGTCTCATTTATCTTCACAACAGACTCATTCTCACATACAGACTCATTCTCAACATATCTCATTCATATCACATTGACAATTTAGTGTCTCAGGCACAATTGCAAGTTGTCTCCATGCATGATTGTCTACTGATTTACAATATGATTGGTCGTGTTACAATGGTGAAAACTTCTCACCCCACATGCACACCAGTCTTGCATTAGCTACAGGCATATATACCAACATTCACAAAATCGAGAATTAACTTTAAAACAAAATTAACTGAAACAATTGAAAAGCATTTCGTGAATCATCCCCATTTCCACCGTTACTGTGTCCATAGTTGTTTCATCTACAACCTCTGCTGTACAACATTTATTCATTATTTTTGTTCATGGATTAGAGATTTAATTATACCATTTAGTTATGGAAATGCCCTAGACTTGTATAACAAAGAAATACATTACAACGCCGCATGATATCATTTGCAACATGCGTTGTCTTTACAAGTTTGAAATATAAAGTCAGACCATAAAATTAAAAACAAAAACCCAAAAAACACTATGTTACGATACAATGATTATCATCGACCCTGACAGAAACGATAATATAGTTATCACAGTTTGGTGCTTTTTTAATACGGTTTGTGGTGCGTCTGAACCTCACAAAGAAAGTGGAAGTAACAACATCTCTAATTCTAGTCTAAGAGATCCCTCAAATGTTGAGATCGTGAAACTGTTGTGTGCTCGAGATGTATCAGGAACTTCCAGCGAAGGTTTTCACCAAGACATTTACGATAGGAGATTTGGTGATACCACACACACACACACACACACACACACACACACACACACACACACACACACACACACACACAAGTCAGCATTACAGACGCTGTCACTGTCTGGGTGTGGTGATAGATACCACGAAAAAAGCTCAATTTGTCACCAAGAAAATGTTAGCGTCAACCCCTTTTAAAGTCACCGCCACAAGAGTGTCTACAAAGGTCTGGGGCTGGGTAAGATTTCTCATACCAAGCTTCGATGGAATAGCGTTAGGACTATTAAAGATCTAAGCTCCCAGCAAAAAGCTTTCCGAAGTGTGAAAAAAATTTACTGAGTCGACCGTGCAAGCACAGTCAACTCTGTCACAGCTGCAGAGTTTTCAGCGCTTCGGAGACCCTTATATAAAAAAACTAGAGGAGCAAAGCCTCCTTGGCTCACTTGTGAGATGGGTCAAGGTCATTCAAAAGAGTATGTCTGTAAAGTTCTTATCACTATCTATCCTGAAGTAATGTGTCTCTTGTGTTCACAGTTCCTAAGAAAACGGATAATGGCAATATAACAGTTTTCCCAGGACAGCTTGTATGACCTTGACCTTGGGTCAAGGTCATTCGAATGAGATCTGTAAGAGCTTATCAATGACTATCATTACGCCAAGTTTGATAGCTCTAGTTTTCTAGTTTCCTTGCGAATGGTAATGTAAAATTTCACAACAGACAGCTGTAATGACCTTGACCTTCAGTCAAGGTCATTCAAAAGGGTATGTCTGCATAGGTCTCATTTCTGTCTATCATTGTGCTTTGTTTGGTGCCTCTGCTGTTTGTTGTTTCCAAGAAAATGCTAACATTAAAGTTTCCGCAAAACGTCTTGAATGGCCTTGACCTTGACTCAAGGATATTGAATACAAGTATGCCAGTACAGGTTTTGTCAATGTCTATCACCATGCAAAGTTTGATGCCTCTTATACCCCTAGATTCTGAGAAAATGGCAATTTTAAATTTCCAATGAGACAGCTTTAATGACCTTGACCTTCAGTCAAGGTCATTCAAAATGGTATGTATTGGGAGGTCTTACTGCTGTCTATCAGCAAGCCAGGGTTGGTGTTTCTGCTGTTTATTGTTTCTGAGAAAATGCCAATGTTAAGGTTTTGGAAGCTTTTCTGCAAACAGCTTCTATGGCCTTGACCTTGACTCAAAGTCACTGAATACAGGTATGTCTGTAAAGGTGCTGTCAATATCTATAATCATGCAAAGTTTGATGTCTCTTGCTTTTCTGGATTCTGAGAAAATGCCAATGCAAACGTTCCAAACGGACAGCTTTAGTGACCTTGACCTTGGGTCACGGTCAATCAATATGATATGTTTTAAAAGGTCTTATGGCTGTCTATCAGCAAACCAAGTTTGGTGCCTCTGCTTTTCATTGTTTCTGAGAAAATGCCAATGTTAAGGTTTTGGAAGGTTTTCCGCAAAACAGCTTGTTTGGCCTTGACCTTGATCAAAGTCACTGAATACAGGTATGTCAGTAAAGGTGTTGTCAATGTCTATCACCATGCAAAGTTTGATGTCTCTGGCTTTCCTAGATTCTGCGAAATTGCCAATGTAATATTTCCAAACAGACAGCTTTAGTGGCCTTGACCTTGGGTCAAGGTCAATCAATATGGTATGATTTTAAAGGTCTTATGGCTGTCTATCAGCGTGCCAAGTTTGGTGCCTCTGCTATTTGTAGATTCTGAGAAAATGCCAATGTTAAGGTTTACTGCGGACACACACACACACAGACAGACAGACAGACACACACACACACACACAGACAGACGACGGAGGGTTATTACATAGACTCACTTTGTTACACAAGTGAGCCAAAAACCAGAGCACGAGTTTGCCGTGACATTATTTGGCTTTTGGTCAGTGAGCGAGACACATCGCTACAGTGTCCAGCGCCGGGATGCTGAGTGCTGCACGATCTTTCTCGCTCAGTGTCAAAACGCAAACAGAGCTGTGAATCAGGCTGCCTTTGGCTTTTATTGGGGGTTTCAGGGACGCTGAAAACTCTGCAACTGTGACAGAGTTGACTGTGCTTGCACGGTCGACTCTGTAAATTTGTTCCACACTTCGGAAAGCTTTTTGTTGGGAGCTTAGATCTTTAAGCTGTGCCCGGATGGACAGCGACTGACTGTTCAGTTTCAGACCCGCTCACAATAAGACACTAGCAAATGTCCACCTGCAGGAATAAAATAGCCAGGTCTGCTTAATCCCCTTGGCAGAAACAGACACCATTTACGTCAAACATCAAACCTTTCAACGCAGCGCCGTCATGTACCCCGATAGTAATCAGATTTACGTTTCTGTCAGCACACCCCAACAAACAGATTACCCTGGACGCCACGGCCATGTTTCAGGGGTATACCTGGCAAATTGTCATCAAGCCCAAATTGCTGTTTTAGTGGTCTTTGGACCGTGACGAATTGTTCTGCGAGGCTAAGCCGGACCGTAGGCATACAGACCCGATCTGCGTGAAACATACGGTTTGACTTGGTAGCGTAATGGGTTCGCTCGGATATTCATTCTACAGTAGTAATGTATTATGGTTTGTCCGGGTATTAGAAACTAAGCCATGACCTCTCTTAGGCGAGCAGTTGAACTTTGTTTCAGCTCATGCGTGTCTAAATGGTTAAGATGGAGCTTGAAACGTACATGTTAGTGTGTTTAACTTTTTAAACAATTTTACATTCGGATGCTGTTTTGGCGCTGTGATGTTTTGTCCGCCACAGAGGTGAAAGGTTTGTCTGGAGACAAACCCCCAACCTCCTGGCGTAGAGAGTGTTTCAAATCAGGCTTGCGGCGGACGAAAGACGATAAAACTGGAGACCCTCTTCCCACCCTAACACTACCAGCACTTCAGTCTGCCCCACGCCAGAAAACAGTTGTCGGGGTATTGTCTGCATTTTGAACGGTACTGCTTTCCTGATAAAACTGCCCCCCCCCCCCACTCCTTCCCTGACTGCCCCCATTCACCCTCAAGACCTTTGCAACGATGCAAGCGGGTGAAGCAGGGCTGGTTCATAGTTTCTGATCAATACAATCATGCCACACTGCAGTGAAATTGAACTGTTTCGACGCCTGCCCGTAAATGCACAACGCACGAAAACGCTACACAAAAATGCACAACGTACCTACCATCATCTGGAAAAAGGCTTTAAACGCGTCTGTCAACTCCATGACGCCTACACCCATTTTCAGATGACGGTGGACATAAATGCACATAACATGAAACATAAATGCACACAACCAGAAATGTACAAAGGGTGCTCTTTAGTTTGTAAACCCAGAAATGCACAAAGAGTGTTCTTCGGTTTGTAAAAACAGAAATGCACAAAGAGTCTTCTTCGGTTTGTAAAAACCAGAAATGCACAAAGGGTGTTCTTTAGTTCTTGAACCCAGAAAGGCACGAAGGGTGCGATTATTTCTCTGGAAATTCACACAAAAAACGAAGTCCTGTTGACTTTCCAAAATCATTTTATAACAAACGCAACGGCCAGGCAATCAAATCTTGCCGGGCAAGTCAACGATCGCGTCATCAACAAATACCAGAGTATTTGTTGTGCATTTCTGGATCATAAACACTTTGCCGATTTATTGTTATGTAAATTCACCTTTTGTGGTGTTTTATGGTTGTGTGCATGCAACATTCGTACATTTACGTTTATGAATCCATGTTGTGTTGCCTTTACGAGCTGGTTAGTTGTTACGAGGGTTGAACGACTTCTCCTCCGTGTAAGAGTGATATCACAGGAGCGGCAGCAAGAAAAGGGCCAACACAAACAGTGAATGTGTGGTAGACTTGAAGCAAGGTTCAGTGGGTGTGTTTCGATTATATTATTTCTTACAAACACGACATTTGTGGCCCGGTTTAGTCTGGTCTCGCAGTCTAGCAAGTCTCACAAGTACCTCCTTCAGTGTCACAAATAAGTGTTATTTTATTGATATAAATACGGGGGGGGGGGGGGGGGGAGAAAAACAGCAGAAATCAATTCTTTAAAGTGTTTATCCCTTTCAGCCAGGTCTCGTAGTCTAGCATGTCTCATGTGTACCCCCTTCAGTGTAAAAAATAACTGCTATTTTATTGATAATAAAAAAGAGGACAGGAAAGAGAAGATTGCAATTACAATTAAAAAAAAAACAACAAAAAGAACAGCGACGGAGCGAGTCAAGTGCTGTTGCCAGAGACCCCGATATGAAAAATGATTTCATGGGGAAAGAGAAGTGAGGTGAAGTTTCTGCCTAGGGCAGTGTGATATCCCGCCAACCATTAGCGTCATATCGATTGCCCCTGATACGGGACGGGGGCGGTTTGAAACAATCCACAGCGTTTGCAGAGCTCACACAGGCCGGTATCTACCCTACGGGGTTTTGTTTATAAGGCCCCCCCCCAAAAAAAAAAAAAAAAAAACAACAAAAAAACAAACAAACAAAACACCCCCCCCAAAAAAAACACAAAAAAACAAACCAGTTCTAATTTTATTTTGTTTATAAAAATACACTTATTATTAGCAATATTTTAGGAAAATATAGATAGGGTCAGGTGACCGGAATCGCAAGTATTTTTCTCTTGGCCTACAATGCTCAGCGAGGCCAGTATTAACCCTGAGGCGTTCTTAGTAAGGTTAGCACGCGCACCACTGGGCTTAAAAGTGCGTTATGTTTATAGGGTTGGCACCCTCTCAAAGTGCAACTAGGGTGGGGAATGTAATTTGACGCAAATTGAATAGAAGGGCGCTTATCGATCAAAATGCCATGAAACTGCTCTGCTGGCGCGTTGTGTAACTGAGAATAGGTAACGCCGAGTAAACAGGCGACTGGTCCGATCAGTGAAGACAAAAGTCGGCCAATGTGATTAGGACGGAGAAAACACGCATAACAGGTCATATCAGAAATAAGCTACTCTTTCTTCACATGTATATTCGGTCTGTATTTTGCTATTTTCTCCGTCAAACATCACCCCCCCCCCCTCCTCCCGTATAGCTGTGTGTGTATCCTTTTTTGTGTTGACAATTTTTTTAAGGCTTTGGTTGATAATGCGGTCAAGGAGGTATTCAATTTTGCTTTGAAAAAAAAATCGACATGAATAGCTTCTCTCAAGATCAAAATACACGCCATTAAGCCCCGAACTGGCACGAAGCTATACAACTTTGACCTCAAACAGGGTATGCACTGATCTTGAAAGAAGACTAACAACGTTGCTAGTGATCGTTTGATCTGAGTAATTTTTCTGCTCAAATTTGCTAATGGTCGACCGGTCCGGTTTTGATGGCATTTTGGGGGATAGCTTTTGCCAACAGGAACAAACAATCCGAATAATTTACCAGTTGATTTGTGGCCCGTCGAAGATGCAGTCAACAGAGAACGGAATACTAGTGAGTAGCGCATTTTGTAATTCAGTTGCCAACGAAGATGCAGTCAATAGAGAACGGAATACTAGTGAGTAGCGCATTTTGTAATTCAGTTGCCAACGAAGATGCAGTCAATAGAGAACGGAATACTAGTGAGTAGCGCATTTTGTAATTCAGTTGCCAACGAAGATGCAGTCAATAGAGAACGGAATACTAGTGAGTAGCGCATTTTGTAATTCAGTTGCCAACGAAGATGCAGTCAATAGAGAACGGAATACTAGTGAGTAGCGCATTTTGTAATTCAGTTGCCAACGAAGATGCAGTCAATAGAGAACGGAATACTAGTGAGTAGCGCATTTTGTAATTCAGTTGCCAACGAAGATGCAGTCAACAGAAAACTGAATACTCGTGCAGCCACTGTAAGTAACAGTACCTGCAGGTACCTATATCTCCCGTCAAATAGCATAAGGTCTACGTGTTTGTTACATAGACCCTCATAGGAAAGGACGATAGATATGTCGCTTTTGCATGTTGCGAAATCAAAACATACGAAACCCATGCAATTCGTTATACAAACAGTACTCATAGCGGCTTCGCTACACCACTGGAAAGAAATACCCGCTGTTTTTTTCTCGTTGACTCTAAAACATATCACTGAAAACTCCGCTCTTTGGTCGGTAATTGACTTAGCTACAACTCTGGGTCAGTACGAGCTCTAGACAGCGAACCACCGTATTTGGATAAATGGCAAACGGAATCGAAGCAGATTCAAATATTTTGTCAGCTGTGGAAATATTTGAACTGCAGTTTGTTAACTCTGCATATTCTATATCACTGCACGTAAAATTATACCACTCCAGCTGAATTTAAGTTCAGTGTGTCCAAACGCATACACCTTAACTAAAAGAACAGTGTCGTTTTAGTTCTTTAGTTCTTTCTTACCTACAAGGGTATTTTCAGTTCCAGTTTATCTTACATAGTGTGCATCTTACCCAAAAGAGCCGTGCGTTGATAGAACTTGCAGTTTGTCCTATCAAAGCATGCACCTATAAGAGCCATACGTGTATTTGCGTGGGTTAGCGAAGTACACAGTCTGGAGACGAGAGCTTTCAATTTTCGTATGAGTGCAAGCCAAACAATGGGTCTTTCATTAAAGTGGGTGGTTAGTTGTACAAGCCGAAGTACAAACACGTCACACACGACACTGCCAGACGGCCTGAAAATTTAGAACCCGAGCGTCTGTTTTTCAGCGGGACAGTTTTCTGTTTGGTTTTTAAGAGTAAAGACAACCTTAATTACGACCGGTCTTATTTACGAGTCTTTAGTCTTATTTTACAAACAAAGACAGTCTTAGTTTACGAGTTCGAACAGTTATAGTTCAAGCGAAGACCCATTTACGAGAACAGTCAACCTTATTTACCAGTAAAGTCAATCTGATTTAAAGACAATCTGTCTATGTTTTGGTAGCCGTTAGAGACGACACACGCACCGATCCAAGCCCTAACACTCATCGCGAACATGAAATGTTCTCTCAAACACACGATCACACTCTGCCTAATGGTTTAACGACCTCTCATTCTAACCGCACACCACTCGAGCATGCATTAGATTGCAGACAATAATACTGACAGTATGAACAAAGTGACGGTCACCAATTACTGAACGTATTGATTTTGTGATTGTGCTGTGCGTTCTCTACACGCTACAAAGGTCAACACGCGAACATGAAAGGGCAAATTCACACTCAGACAGTTATCGCGAAAACAAGTCGCGCGCGTTCAACCAGCCGATTAGGAGAATATTGTCCACATCTCAGATCAGTGTCTTGAGAATGTATAACTCTTAACAGCCCATGAAAAAAAAAAATCACAATTTTACTTGAAAGCTTCAGATCACCAGACGCCATTTCAAGCCACTATTATGCAATCTAGCGAGAAGGCCCATGTCTTGCGTAGTAGTGGCTTGATGTGGCTCCTACTGGTGTGCAGTGGTTTGTCCTTTTAAATAAGTCTTACCATATAGCGGCAGGGGTGGTCGGGTTCGGATCTTAAAGAGTTAACTCCAATAAAAGTTTTTTTTTTTTTTTTTTTTTTTTAATCGGCAAGCCGGATAATGTGTCAAATGAGTTTCTTGAGAAATTTTAGGTAAATGAGAAGCCTAATGCAATCTTTAAGCCCATCAGTTCATGTCATGAGCAAACAAGCAATGCCCTTGGTGTTGTGGGGCTCGACAGCACAACTCGCAAACGAAAATACGCGTATAAATGCGCATGCTTTACAAATAACTATGACGTGCACACAGTTTATGAACAGCGCCTACATCTTGTGTGTTCTATCGTGCAATTTACACCACAAAATATTTCCATCCCTCCCATGTGATGGCCTCTGCAATCTTTTGAGAAAACGGAAAGATTATGAAGTCATAAATTATGCAGGTATATGATTTAAAAAATATATTATCGGTTTTGTCAAGGTAAAAGAAAAAAAATCTGCTTTTGGATTTCATAGAACATTTGATTAATAAAATATATATTTTGTTGTCTGAAAGGGAGCTCTCTTGTTAAAAGATTGCCCTCTCAAACACACGATCACACTCAGTCTAATGGTGTCGTATATTGCGACTGCGAAGGTCTCGTTGCAGCAAATAAATCATATATACCCCTTTTCTGAAACGCTGTATTTGAAAATCAATAGAGTTTCTGTTAAAAGTTTGTGTAATATGAATAATCAAAGACCTTGGACACAGATTGAGAATACTGGTGTTAGGCATATATACACAACGTTTTGTATCACAACAAAAAACAAACAAACAACAACAATGATCATATGTTCAATACCATCCGTCAAACGGCAATTTCACGGCGATGGACTTGAAAGCGTAGACTAGCGACGTGTCTGAGATATTCCACAGATGTCTGATATAAAAATCAGATACCACCACCACCACCACCAAGTGGCACATCACAGTCTGTGGGTGTTACCTGGGGGTGTAATATTTCGTTAACCATTCTTTCACTTTACTCACTGACCTGTCGAAAATGTCGGGTGGCGGGGTGTCCCTGTCTCCTTTTTGACACGTGATGACGTCACGATACCGAATGTCAAAATCAGGGGCGGTTATCTCGAAAGTGGCCTCCCTTGCCACCCTGTAGGAGCCCACGCCCTGGATGCGGTAGTTCACGTGACGCAGGGTGTCTGCTCGTAAAGGCAGAACGTGCGGTTCGGTCCTGCTAGTGATGGCGGGAAGGCGCGTGTGGTCTGACGTCACGCCACGGCGGATCCCTGTAGGAGATGAAGGTCCTGACGATGCTGAGCCGAGTGACGCCATGCTGAGAAGGTCAAGGTCCTCGCCGTTGACGGCGGCGTTCGTCCGAGCTTCATCTTGCTCCGCCGCGATAGTCTTACAACTCTTTGGACGAGCACGACCGTTAGTGTGATGCGAGGAGAACTTCTTGGCTTTACTGCGTCGGGGCGACCTGCCTCCTCTCACTGTCGCGTTGACGGAGCTGGTGGCGTCGCCCTGTCTGACCCCTCGTCTGTTGTTGTTGTTGCTGTTGATGGTAGTGGCATCTCCTCTGCTGACGATGCTTTGGCCAGGCTGTATTGCGTAGTCGCAGTCGTCGCGACGGTGTTGGTCGGGGAGGGAGGGGAGGCTGACGTCACTTTCATCGGCATTATCCTCCTCACTGTCTTCATCGCCGCCGTCGTCGTTGCGGTCGTTGTCGTTGTTGCCCACACCCATCTCTCGGAGGGTCTCGGTGATGGCGTGACGGGCCTCCACGGACATGTGGGCGAACACTCGCATCCCATCACGGTCACCATTCTGCCGCCTGCTCCCTCCGGTCCTTCCCCACCCCACGGGGCGAGACCGTCCCCACTGGTCCTTCCCGCTCGTGCTGGCGGAGGCCTGGACGTTGAGAGCGGCTGGGCAGGACTTGGTGGTGATGTGGCTAATCTGACTCACTCCAGTCTTGGCCGTCCGAACCAGGTGACCGCCTGTGAGAGGGTTCAGCGTCCGAACGCCTCTGTATGACGGGCCGTTCATCTCACTGTGGTCCCCCCAGGCTCCGGATCGTCCTTCACCGCCCTCTGTCTCTCTACTACCACCGCTACCGCAATCACCACCGCCAACTCCGTCAGCGTCCGCACAACCACCACCAGTACTGTGGTTAGTCCTGTCTAATGTGGCCGAGTGTAAGCGAGGGTTGTTATTCGTCTTTGCCCCGCCGTTCTGTCCTGACGAATTGTCGGTGCGGGCCAAATCTGGAGCCGGTGCCAACCCGGCTTCGCTATTATTGTTCCCCTCCAGTGCACCGTCACGCATGGACGGGTGCGAGCGGAAAGCAGACTGGGAAAGCGGTCTGCTACAGTCCGCAGAACTTGGCCGAGAGCCGAGATTGAAAAAGTCTGAGGCGGACGCGAACTCACCAACATCAGCGTTCAGGGCGGTGACAGGACGCGCGGGTCGGTCTCCGTCACCGAACACACAACTGTCATTGACATCGTAACACAAGTCTCTCTCTCCCTCCTCGCTGCCCAGACTTTGTTTATACGTGGTGGTGTTGGGTGCCGTGCTGTTGCATCTGTTGTTGTTGTTGTTGATGTGGTTGTTGTTGTCGTAGCTGCTGGTGTTCGAACCCTTGGTCTTGGCGATCCTGGACAGGCGCTGACTGAGCAGTCGACGCGCCACCCAGTTGAACCTCCCCCCGGACCCGTGCGCGGGTGGACAGTTGATTTTACTGTGCAGTTTCTGCCACCGGTCTTCCAGCGTCTTCATCCACTGCGGGAAGCTGGACCTGTCAATGATGACATCACGGGCGCCACTACCACTCACGGTCACTCCAGCACCGCTGTCTTTACCGCTTCTTTCACCACCACCACTACCGCTGCTTCCACCACCACCACCACCACTACCACTGCCACCGGTGTTGTAACTGCTTCCACCAGCAGTGTTCGCGACACAGGCCGTTCTGCGGCGTGTATGAGTTGTGTGTGGCGGCGGCCGGCTGCTAAGTGGCTTCATGATAAAAAGCTTCACTTGATTGACGTCCGTTAAGCACGGTGCTCTGTCAAGTTTCGCTTTATTGTGCCCTTATCGGCACCGGTATCGAGTCGGTCATATTGCAGGAACACCACCCCCACCTGCAAGAGGTTTTCATTACCACACCGTAAATAAAAACTTCCAAAGACTCAATGTTCACACGGACAACATAACCAGCGTAGTTGGAGGCATAGACCCTTTCTTGCAGGCACCGCTTGTACTCACCGCTGTTGTCCATAGAACTCCTATGTCGTGAAAAGAGAGTTGAGCAAACTGCTCGCGAGACAAAAAGTCCCCACAGAAAATTGATGGCTTGCCGGAAAACGGAAACTTGCATTCACAGAGAGCTTTTCAGCCGTGTTCCTTTCACCAGTCCGGGTGGAGGTCGGGGTGTGTGTTGTACAAGAGCCGGCAGTCAGTCAGTCAGTCCCTCTCTCTCTCGCCGTGCAGTGAAAGGGTTCGCGGTATTGGAACTCAGTCAATAAGAGAGCGGGGTGGGGTTTAGTCAAGAACAACTCACACCACGGAACTCAGCTCCGGTTGGCAAAGGCTTACGGGAACGCTATCAGCCCTCTGACCGACGGGGTATTGTCCAAAACTCAACGGAGCGACTTTCTACTGGCTTTCCGGTGCCAAATTCTGGCATCCACTGCCAGGTAATATCAGCTGGCGTGACTGCGAGCGTACGTGACAAGGCAGAACGCTGGGCGGTGAGGTGTAATGGCAGGTTTCATGGTGCTACCCGGGGCCCCAGGCTTATATACCCGGCCTGCAGACAATGTCTTCATTTGCTCGCCCGACCGGCACTGCTCGTTGGCCCAAGACGAGAGGAAATCGAGGGGAAAATTAATTATTCACCTGTCCGCGAGCTTCAGCCGGCATCGAAGGCCCATCTGTCTCCATAGCAGAGCAGCCTCGGCGCCTTGGCAACTTAGCAAACGTTCGTATTTGTGATGGTCTATAGTCTATATGACAACTAGGCGGACGTATATTGTCTCTCTCTTTTCTCCAGCTTTCTCACTGCCAGTCCACAGGACAACCCGTTTGCAACTCAGCGAACGTTCGTATTTGTGATGGTCTATAGTCTATATCAGTATATGACAACTAGGCCGGCGTATATTGTCTCTCTTTTCTCCAGCTTTCTCACTGCCAGTCCACAGGACAACCCGTTTGCAACTCAGCGAACGTTCGTATTTGTGATGGTCTATAGTCTATATCAGTATATGACAACTAGGCCGGCGTATATTGTCTCTCTTTTCTCCAGCTTTCTCACTGCCAGTCCACAGGACAACCCCTTTTCAACTCAGCGAACGTTCGTACTTATGATGGGTGTATAGTCTATATGACAACCAGGCCGATATTTATTCATGTTTCTCTCTTTCTCTAGCTTTCTTACTGCCAGCCGGCAGGACAACGCCTTTGCAAGTCAGGAAACGTTGGTACTTGGGTTACAATCAGGCCGACATGTATTCCTGTCCTTCTATTGTTCTCTACCTTGCTCTCTGTCGTTGGCTTTGTGTGTTACCGTGGACTGAAGGCGGGTACGATATATCGCCTGCAATATTCTCCCGTTCACCTATTCATGGTGTGAATGACCCAGCGTTTACACAGTTCTCGCCTCCCTAGCTGCCTGCCTTTTACCTCGGGTAAAGCGAGTGACCGCTTGGACTAGCGGGCAACACAAGCGATAAGGACCCTCCTGCTTTACACACGGGTGGCAGTTGCGTAGCATATTTTCAGTGGACCCTCTGACTTCCCCGCCCCCCTCCCACTACTACGTTGTAGTCAGGGCATGCGGCAAAGACCTTCCTGTTAGAGGCGTCTGGAGTGTATGGTCCGAGAGAGGAATGTTGCTCTGAGAACAATGTCCGCTTACAGTTGTTCTCCCGGTTGTTGACTTGGACAGGTCCGACTCACAATAAATTCCCTTGTCCTTTGTTGGGTTGATATTGGGTAATTCAGCTTTGGGGCCCGATAATTTCCGCCTTGTAATAAATTTTCAGCTCCCGTCCGCGGGTGGGTGATTAAGGTCCAGTACGGAACATTGAACTATTTTCTCCTGCTGAGTTGTAACACTTACGTGACACCGTAACCCTGTCACAATGATTGGTTGATTGGTTGTCTGGTTCGTTGGTTGATTGGCTGATCGATATAGAGCTTTAAGTCATTTTCAACCACGTGCTGGTGATATCAAAGACGGGTGGGTGTGGGTGTTTGGGGGTTAAACGTCCTTTTCCACCACCACCGTGATAACCAAGACGGGGTGACGATAAAACAGCCAAATAATTAGCTCCCCGTCCGAATTCGAACTCACGACCAGCGCACTGATGGTTCAACGTTCGGGCATTATACCCCGGCTCCCTGCACTGAGAATGAGTTGTAATGGGTAGGAACTCAAACGACCATGAAAATCAACAGCTCTGTTGTCCATTGTCAAGCCAACTTTGAACGTTCACGTTTTCCGTTTCTTCTCTCTGTAACGTTAAAAGATTCAACAAGACCTTCACGTTTATCGTTTGTTTCCAGGTTACGTTATTGACAAAACACGTAACGTTGTGGGTCCAAGATCTTGTTCACGTTTAACTGTTCTTTTCCACTGTAACGTCATTACCAGTACACATAACGTTAAGGATTCAACGAGTCCTTTTTCGTGCACGTTTATCTGTTCTTTTCCATTGTAACGTTATTAGCGGTACACATAACGTTAAGCATTCAGCGAGACCTTTTTCGTGCACGTTTGTCTGTTCTTTTCCGCGGTAACGTTACTGGCAGAACACGTAACGTTATGGATTTAACAAGACCCTGGCAACGACCCAAAACGGAAAACACTTCTCTCCGTATTGACAAGTCCGAGAGAGATCAGTTGTCAGAGTTCAATACTTTCCCCTTGAATCACTAAACAAATACACGCCGCTGTAGAACCATTTCACCATCCAAAACGTGTCAAGATTACGCAACAGATCCGTGAGGGATTGAGGTTTTCAATCGAAACTTCCCGTGAAATGAGTTTATGGGTGTCTATTTCTCCAGACAAATTGACACGATGGGTGAAATTGACATCGGCTGGTGCCGTCAGATTACGCAACAAATCCCTCAAGGATTGAGTCTTTCTTCTCGAACTCCAGTGAAATGAGGTTTTAGTGTTGACAGAGTGTGTCTGTTTCTCCGGAGAACCTGGCACGATTTGTGAAATCTACAACACCGGTTGGCAGGTCTTACATTATCGTGTTTGCAGTAGATGTCGTTTTTCACCCAGAGAAATTGCCACGACTGGTGTAATTGACACCGACAGTTGTTAGTTCACGTGGTGGCAAAAAGTCGGACTCCGCAGTGGCAAGAAGTCGGTACTTGATGGCAAAAGGCCAGTCAGTTCACGTGGTGGCAAAAACTCGCCCTGTGACTTCACCTCCCAGTTACTGACACACAAACACACAAAACAGTGGTCAGTCTGGACACAGTGGCGCGGAATCTGTCGCCGAAATACAACACAGGAAACACACGGAGAGTAGCAGGAACAGTATAACAGGGTCAGTCAACACAGCACAACTCAGTGGTAAGCGACAGACTTCTGTTCAGAAGCTTGTGCACCCGTGTGAAGCAGTTGACACAAGTGTGGTCAGTGTACACAATCATACCCGGCGTCATATACTGTCACCTAGTTACGTGGTTGGGCAGGGCAGGGAAGGGCGTGGCAGGTTGGGGGGGGGGGGGGGGGGGGGGGGTGGGGGGTGGGGAGGAGGGCGGGAGTCGCCCTCAGTCCGGCGAACTAATTTGTGAACTATGATTACCTCTTCGTGTGGTTGAAATGGTCACTTTCGTATGTGTAGTTTTGGGGATATGGTGCAGGTACAGATACGTCCATTGCCATTTGATCACATAGTCATAAATCATACGTCACAGGAATCTGCCTTAGTGCCCGGTCGCACTACGCGCACAGAGAGAGAGAGAGACAATGACAATGCCACTTTATTTTTCAAGGATGTAAGATTAGGTACAGCGTCCTTTCTTCTATCTTGTCCTTGCTACATTCTACTACTACTACTACTACTACTACTACTACTACTACTACTACTACACACACACACACACACACTCTCTCTCTCTCTCTCTCTCTCCCCAAATCAAGTGCAAGCGGAATAACATCAAATTGATGGTAAAAAGAAAAAGAAAAACGTTAAGAATAAGAGACGTAATCGTATTGGTGCAGTCTCACACCTAGATACAGAATGGATACGACTCTATGGAGATCTATAACATTTAAGCCTAAGTATATATACAGCTCATCTGACATTTAGCGGAACACTGATGCCAACTATTGAAGTGTTGATTTTGCAGTATTTACATGTATGTATATATGTACATTGTTATAAAAAGAATAATAACAGAAATAAAAAATGAAGGAAAGATAAACAGCGAAATGAACGGCTTTCGGAGCAGAAGCAATGCACTTATGTTAGGTACTTTTAAGGTAAGCAAGTAGCCGGGTCTTGAAAGTTCCGAGGGTAGGGGCTGACTTTATATGTTTTGGCAGTGCATTCCAATGTGTTGCGCCTGAGTATGACAGGGATGATTTAAATATATCTATACGCGGCTTTGGTACAAGTAGGTCATTCCTCAGTGTTCCGTATGGCTTGTGTGTTTGTTTGAATGAACGAGAAAGATAGGCCGGTGCTTCCGAGAGGGTGATTTTACGTATGAAGACTAATTTATTAAATAGTAAGTGTTTATTAAGGGTAGAGAGAGAGAGAGAAGAGAGAGGAGAGAGAGAGAGAGAGAGAGAGAGGAGAGAGAGAGAGAGAGAGAGAGAGGGTTTATAAACAAGTAGGAATGGCCCATACCATAAAGCTCTTTTTTCTTCAGATTTCATGTTATTTTGTCTGTTTCGTTGTTATTGTTGCCTAGTGTGCACGTAAGGCGTCTATGACGCAGATTCCGTTACGTCACTGTGTACGTGAAAGTAAGTATTGTGTGGAGAAACGCCACAGTCTTGTTTTGTATCACTGAAACTTGCTGCTGCGCGTAGCGAAATCTGCCCCATCCCATAAACCTGTTTCTCTATAGAGAAACAACTTTTAAAATGTACTGCGAGACCGGTTTACCATTCACCAATTTATATGATTACCAGTAAGTCGACAAAAAAAAACATAGGATATCCCGTACCCGTGAAACCTCTCAAACAGAATGCTTTTCGCGATGCCAAGATAGCTTTTTTTTCAATGTTTTATGATCATTATCTTTTTTTGTCACACAAACTCTGATCATGAGTCTCACCTCATACGAAATTTTGAAATCCGCGTACCGTGTCGATGGGGACTTGGTACGCGGCGTACAATATGGCCAAAAGTTAACGACACTGACCTTTCCAGCTATAAAATCACGCTGGGTGTCGATCGAAATTACTGTTTACAGGGCGGCTGTACCGTCAAAGAGCGTGTGTATGTTTTTTTTTTTTTTATTATTTTTTTAGGGAGGGTATCTGATTGCCGGCTGGATACATACCCTTCTGTTTTCCTTGGCAGGCATGTCATTTGCTGTATTGTGTTGTCAGGTTTCGGGGCGATACACTTTATCTTTCTGTTTTGTCCTAGACAGACGTGGCTTTACACCGGTGACAGTTTACCCTCCAGGTTGTGGCCCGTTCGGATTTAGTGATCCTATTGACTGTCATTCAGTTGGCCAAGGGCGGAAGCCACACACACACACACACACACAAACACACACACACACACACACACACACACACACACACACACACACACACACACACACACACCCTAGACGTACAGAGAGAGAGAGAGAGAGAGAGAGAGAGAGAGAGAAATTGAAATTGAAATTGAAATAACTTTATTTGAAAACGGTGGAAGTTTTGGTCTTGCAACCAATTTTCAAACTTGCCGTTTTTAAGAACAAACAACTAAACAAAAAAAAAAAAAAAGGCCAAAATGGATCGAACATACGTAAACCTGGAACAAGAAACTTCAAACACACACACACACACACACTATTATCGCATGTATGAACTAGTATGTCCATATTTATGTGAACGTGTGGCACCTATTTTTATGATTGTTTGTTATTTGTTGGCTAATAGATATTTGAGAGGCTGCTTTTAATGATGAGGCTGACCGACTGTGCCTAACATGGACAGAAGAGATTCCACAATGAAGTTCCGGGAAAATGCGAAACTACTTTTATACATAGTCAATGCGGGGACGGGGGATTTTAAAAGTTTAGTCCTAACCTAGAGGTCCTATGGATGGGGATTCTGAGAGAGTACATGCAAGATATTCCGGAACTAACTTTTTGCGGAGTTTGTACATAAACATTCCTTTGTTAAACTGAAAGTGGCACTGTAGGGGAAGAATTTCTAACACTTTAAGTTTTTGATCTGTTGAGAATGGAGAAATCGAATTATCGACATGTAGGACTATTGACGTAGGACTACCGACAGGTAGGACTATTGGCGTGGAACTACCAACACGTGGGACTGTTGACGTAGGACCATCGACACGTAGGACTATTGACGTAGAACTACCAACACGTGGGACTACTGACGTAGGACCATTGACACGTAGGACTATTGACGTAGCACTACCGACACGTAAAACTATTGACGTAGGACTATCGACACCTAGGACTATTGACGTAGGACTATCGACACCTAGGACTATTGACATAGGACTATCGACACGTAAGACAGTTGACACGTAGAACTAGCGACACACACCCATTTGAACCAGTGAAGTGGATGTGCTCACGAGTCACGACAGCGACAGGTTTTGAGTTCGAATCCCGGCTGGGGGCCTCTGTGCTGGCCTTTCTCTCGTTGCCCCGTCTTTGATATCACCCATACGTGGTGGAAAAGGACGTTGAACTCCAAAACACCCACCTTTTCAATCTAAAACCGACCACTGATTAGAATCACTAAATATGTTCACACTACAAGAAGCAACTTCACCTATTCCCACACGAAAAGGTCAGCAATAATTAACTTCTGGCCGAAAGCCCACAGTCTAACCGGTGCCTACATACCCCGTTATCTCGCTGAAGTGACAAATTACAGAGGTAAATCTTCAACCCAGGGCGCCTCCGAAACCTGATACGTGCACATAGCCAGTCTTATTGCAGTCCTAAGCCATCCAAAGCTGGTGCGAAAATAACACCATTGATTACTGAATGCCTATCTGTGTAGTCACAGACTGAGAAAACGGTGCGCGGTCTTTCAAACTCATCACTCAAAGTTTTCAAGGTAAAACTCCGGCTGTGCTAAAAGCTGTGCGTTAATCCTTGAGACTTTCTGCCTGTGTTGATTGGTTTGGGGAACGCCTGGGTGTCAGCTTTGTTCCAGCAGCAACTTAATTTATGGTTAAAATTTGAGAAAAGAAAAGCAGCCTTGGAAAACACCAGTGCCTGCTTGTAAAGTTTGTTAGTTGTGTTCACACGTTGACTTGACTCTTTTTACCTGATAAATATATATAGTTTTGTTTGTTTGCTTTTGCTGCCTCAACTCTTTGCCAGCTCCAGTGGTGTTCCTCACGGGTCATGGGTGGAATCCACGGAAGGCTTGAAAGCTGGGGCAATTTTTATTATGCATGATGATGGAGATGAAGATGATGGTAAGGTGATGCTATGGAGGTCCGTGTGGTTTCGGACTGCGGGATAGGGCCGAATTCCACGCTTCCTGCATAAATATCCCAGCGTTTGCCGGGCCCGGGAACGACGGTGCCGGCCGTGTAATCATCCACATCATCAGACGTGTCATACCCAGTGATGTTGCCAGGATTTTTTTTTCTTCGGCGATTTAGCCGAAACAGCCATGAAAGTTTCGGCTTTTTACAGAAAGTTTCGGCTCTCTCTGCCGAAGCAGTTTCACAAGTTTTTCGACTAGATTCCCTACTGTTACGTGCTCCCTCCACCTCCGTGAATTAAAGATGTTCTGTAGATACATATTCTCACCGAAAGTCACCAGCCAGCACAGGAATTTCGCAGAAACGGACATAATCGAGCAGATTCACTCGTGAAAACTTCGGCTCGGCCAGCCGACATGACAGACAGATTTTCGGCTTTTTCAAAACAAATTCGGCTTTTAGCCGAGATGCGACACCAAACGACATCCCTGCATACCAAGGGAAGCACCCCCAAAGTCGCACCCGTGAAGTGGGTGAATCTCGGCTGTGTGGCAACAGCCTCCCCATTGGGCCCATAGCACACCCGCTCTGGGTAGGAGCCGACCTAGGTAGGAAAAATCCCGCTTGCCTCGGCTGGGACTCGAACCCGGGTCTCCCGGTCCATGGTCCGAAGTGCTAACCACTACACTACCGGGGCCCGGTTGTGACCCCCTTTTATATAAACGTATTACAAAATCAGAGAAATTCCGAGAGCGGATTGGCTAATTAGTGAGATCATGCTCAGCGCATCTACCAGCATATGCTAAACTAGCAGAGTACTCGGCTTCGCTCGGGTATACATGTATACCAGTTTACTTGTTGTTACTTGTCTAGGCTCATGGCAAATTTGGTGGCAATCGGCTGACTCGTTTGGACGCCCCGGCCCTGACCACAGACCTAAAACAAGATAGACCCACCGCCGCACGCTGCCACCGCTGGTTGCGAGTGTCGCTATCGCGGCCATCTTGCGAATACCAGAACTCAGAGGTTCTGTGTACAGGACGCCTCGTTCGAAATACAAAGTTCTTTAGAAAGACGTCATCAGAAATGTGACGTAAGATAAAGCGGACCAATGCTATGCGCGCTATGTAAACAGCTGATAGCGTCTGGCACTTCCAGGTACTCGCAACATGGCGCGCGGCGGCGTCACACTTCCAGCACCGCAGAGGGTCTATCTTTTTTTTTTAGGTCTGTGGCCCTGACACACAGACGGTAGCCGCTTATTATATTTCAAGCACTATTTGTGGCAAAAACTAAATTCAGAATTAATTTCACCAAACTTGGTAGGCTTTATTTTTATTTCTTTATCCTATGTTCTCCCCCAAGTGTCCCTCTAGGCTCATGGAAATTTGGTGGCAATCGGCTGACTCGTTTGGACGCCAACCCCTGACACACAGACGCTAGCCGCTTGTTACACACTGTATATAGAAGGACCAATGTGCCTATCAAATTCACCACGCTCAGGCCCTTGCACCAGTTGGATCCGGGTTGGTGCGTTTGCATTTTAGTCCGGACTAAAAGCGACCATCCGGGCCCAGAGCCAAGTCAGCCAACCCGCATTTCAGATCTAAAAATGCAGCTGGTGTCATGATGCTTTCGTCACGGCATAGCGGCGGGCATGACGCATATAAGTGTTCCTACGTCACTGTCAGGGTTACACTTACAGAAAATGCAGCGTAAGCGCTATTGAGCCGAGTCCAACCCGAGTCGGGGTAAACTCGAGTTGTAGTGTAAAGAGCCTCTTACAATCGACGCTTTTAAATATACGCAAGAATTGGACGAACTTCAATTATTTCAGCTCTTGTGTAATAACCTCAGTTCAAACTGGCGCAGTATATACATTTTTTTTTAATTGGGTGCGTGTCAACTACAGGGTCGATACGGGTGGAAATAATGACCCATAAATCAAGCGCCTTTGTATGTCACTTCCTCTGATAACACCGGGTTGTTTCATGGGTGGGGGATATCCTTTTTTTTTTTTTTTTTTTTGGGGGGGGGGGGGGGTCGACTTACTGGTGACCGTGTGTATTGGTGAACGGAAAACTGTATGTCTCGCAGTGCCTGTTTTGAAAACTGTGTGTGTGTGTGTGTGTGTGTGTGTGTGTGTATGCGTGCGTGCGTGCGCGCGCGCGCGCGCGCGTGTGTGTGTGTGTGTGTGTGTGTGTGTGTGTGAGAGAGACTGACTGACTGACTGACTGAAACGTTTATTTCAGGATAAAGACTTGTAGGCATGGTTTGCCTATCTTACAACTGTCCTGCTAATCTAGGAACACTAAAAAAATAAAGGCTAACATTACAAAAAAACAAAAAAAAAAAAGTATACCAGGCACAAAGGGAGTAAATCTAATTAGAAAATAGAAAAAACAAAAAAACAACAACAAACAAACATGCAAAGATACAAAGAAGCGCAGGAAATTCAAAGGAAACACATAGGAAAATAGGTGAACAAGTAGATAGCATTGTGTTTGAAATTGTAGTATACAACATAACTTGTAAAAAGGTAACATGTAATAGTGCCATCTGATAACGAGTAATTTAGCATGGTTCAGATATTGTTCATGGACCTATGACTTACGTAAGTATCTGAGAAGTTGAGTTTTAAATGAATGAAGCTTCGGGGTACATTTTAAGTATGCTGGCAACTGGTTCCATGAAAGTGACCCAGAGAATGAGAGGCTTGTTTTAAAAATGTCCCATCTAGGTAATGGTAATTGGAACAGGCCATTTCTTGCGTTGTGTCGCTGACTTGGTTGAAAGAACGTGGTAAGATATGGAGGAGCCTTACAGTGGACTATCTTGTGCATGAAAACACACCGGTTGAACTCAAGATGCTTGGTAAGGGGGAGAAGTTCGAGCGCTCTAACTTTTTCTTCTGTGGGTTAGGGCCCAGGATGTAAAAGCTTTATACCACGTTTATAGAGAGAATTGATCTTTTTCAAGTGAATATCACCACATTTGTCCCAGAGGTTGGAGGCGTAATCTATATGACTTTTTATATGTGCGTGAAAGAAAACTTTGCAGCTTGTCGTGGCTAACTATGCGGTTAAGTTTACTTAAGAGAAAAATTTTTTTAGACAGGGTTTTACTAAGTTTTTCTAGGTGCGGCTCCCACTTCAATTGGTCGTCCACTGTAACGCCCAAAAGGCGATGCGTTGACACTTGGTGTATGGGCTCTGAGCCGAGAGATAGTTTGAGAGGTAGAGGTAGAGAGAGAGAGAGAGAGAGAGAGAGAGAGAGAGAGAGAGAGAGAGAGAGAGAAATTACAAAAGCGCATTTAAATCCCTTTTTCTTCTCAAAAATAAAAGTTTTCTTAGTATTTTTTCTTCCTTTGGTTATTTTTTTTCCATACGAAACTGCTGCATTGCACGTTGCAGAATACATTATAGAAAGTCCATTTGGAGATAAAAACCAGTGTTTCATTCTGAAAATCTGAACCTACATGAAGTACCTTCTGTCTGTTTCTCGCCAGATCTTAAAGTAAGCACACTCAGTTTCGTACCCCTCAACGTAATCGTTCTATTGATTACGGGGGAAGAGACAAAACCCTTATCTGTTAAGTGCTGCGGGCCAAGTGGATCGGGAGAAAAATCAATCGGCGCATTGGGGGATCGATTGTCGTCAAGTTCCTGTTTGCCCTGTTGCCGCCAAAAGATCAACCCGGTGTCTTTGTTCTCTAAAGCTGTGTGGTGGTTTTATCTGTGTCTGTTGGTTCGATGCAGGTGGGATTGTGTGTGTGTGTGCGCGCGTGCGTGCGTGCGTGTGTGTTTTATCTGTCTGTTGCTTCGATGCATGTGGGATTGTGTGTGCGTGCGTGCGTGTGTGTGTGTGTGTGTGTGCGTGCGTGTGCGCGCGCGCGGGGAGCCGGGACAGCCGATTGGTAGAGCGTTGGACTCCCAATGGTCGGCGTGTGTGTGTGTGTGTGTGTGCACAGACATTTCATACCGGAGGACTTTCTTTTCAACAAGCCAATGAGTGGAGATTTTATGATCTCTCTAATCCGTTCTCTAAAAGAACTTTCTTGTTTTTGCACAACATAAATGCTATAGCAACAATTTGAGGACCCCCCCCCCCCCACAAAAAAAAAAACAACAAAAAAAACAACAACAAAAAACCCAAAAAACAAACAAACAAAAAACAAACAAACAAAACCACAACAACAACAAAACCCAAGCCACCCCCAGCAACAACAACAACCACAACAAAATAACTTCAGTTTGAAGCGACTCATGCTGGTATTTTGTCAAGTGCCTAGCACTTCAACTGGTCAAGTTTTTCTTGCGGCTTTTATCAGCTTGCAGACCTCAAGACGTCCTATAAGAAACACAGACGGCTTACAATACAAACACGAGAAGCCCAAGCACAAAGGACTCATCAAATGTAGACGTGACGAATTAGGCGTTTGCTTGAGATCAGAAGACAGGTGAAACACGGTAAATTAACAAACATTTGAACCGTAACATATCTGCGGTTTCTGTTGATGTTCAACGGACCACGAATAAAACGTCGTCGTAGTTATTCATCTCCATTCGGAAAAAGAGCATAAGCGGCATTGATTTGGTAAGCAGGTAGGCCCGTTTACAATGTCACGGTAGGCTTCGGTAAGGCAGACAGAAGTTGACATTTGGCCGGTAGCGTGCGTGCCGCAGTAATTCTATCGTTTACTCACTGGAAGTGGGGAGAAGCACCGGTTGTACAACTGTTAAAGGGACACTGACTGACTTTTCACAAAGCTTACACAATGACGCTGGCCGGTCACGGTGACAAGAATTTTAAGACACGTGCAAATGGTGTCACTGTTCTTTCCACCCTGAGCAGCTAAGGTCGAGACGTACAGAAGCGGACCCCCCCCCCCCCCCCCCGTAGTGGTGTGGTTAGCACTTCGGACCACGGACCAGGAGACCCAGTGTTGATAACCATTCTTTCGGGGTTTAAATCACGCGACCGTTGACTCATCCACGGTGAGCGTGTTTGAATGGTTCAATTTCAGTCTCTTCGTCCATACATGCACCACACAGGAATCCACACTCCGACTACACATAACCATAAACAAAGGGCACTTTCATGGAACAAGAATGCCCAAAAGGGTGCCTTTGTGAATCTAGAAACGGGGGAAATAAAACAACAAACAAACGACAAACCAATAACAACCCAAAAACTGAAACATAAATTCACACACACACACACACACACACACACACACACACACACACACACACGCACAGACAGACAGACAGGCAGACAGATACACAAAGCCCCTCCCGTGAAAAAGCCAACAAGATTCCGTCTTCGCATCCTTCGTGCATCATTTCTGGTTGCATGCGATTATGCTCTATAGTCTAAATGTATGTCCTGCGTATTTAGAGGTTTGAATCGCTGTTTTTTTTTTTGTTTGTTTTTTCCCCCACAGTTTTCGACAACTGCCCCCCCCCCCCCCCCCCAAAAAAAAAAAAATAAAAATAAAATAAAATAAAAATAAAAATAAAAAAAATCAGCATCTTTTCCTGGGCAATGGATATGACTTACATGGTGCTGGAACTCACATAATTGAAACGTTCGCCACTGAGAAATGTACTAACGACACACGGACGCACCGACCCATCAGTAACCGGACAAGTCAACACCGCACGAACAACAAAACACAGCTCGAGTGGTCCCCTTAACGCTTCAGTTGTGCAAGAAAAGGAAAGTCCGTCGACTCCTGGACAAGTGCTTTTGTATTGAATGTCGCCGGTGTGCCTGGCCTGGCACTGTACCGATACAAAGCGGCAACGCCAGCATCTACGCCCACAAACTACTGGAATTTGTGGTAAATCATACAGACAATCCGTCCATTAAAACTTTACTAGTAAACGTAAGATGGCACAAACTGCGCAAATATAAATGAAGATGGCATTTCCCCCTTCACATCTACCTAACATTACTTGAACATTCCATAGAAAAGATGGAACTATGCTTAATGCAATGAAAAAAGAACATCAGCACAAGTTTCTTTTGTGTCCCCTTCGACACCTCCCCCCCAAAAAACCCCAACAAAACAAACAAACAAACAACAACAAAAAAAAACCCAAAAACAAAACAAAACAAAAAACTCCAAAACAAAAAAAACAACAAATCCTCAAAAACAAAAAACAAAACAACAAACAAAAAACAACAACAAAAAGCAAAACAAACCCACACAAAACAAACAAACCCCCCCCCAAAAAAAAAAAAAAAAAAAAAAAAAAAAAAAACAAAAAAAAAAAAAAAAAAAAAAAAAAAAAAAAAAACCCTGCAAAACCACCAATCCCTCCCGCTCAAAAAACAAACCAAAACAAAAAAAAACCCCAAAAAACAAACAAAACCAAAACATGAAACAAAGTAACAAACCAAAACAATAACGACACAAACAAACAAAAATCAAACCAAACCATGCACAAAAACATCAAACAACAACAACAATTTACAAAACAACAAACCAACCAAAAAAACAACAAATAACGAAGACCATAAAATGCAATACATGTAAAATCAATATATAAAAACCCACAACAAAAATTAACAAGACTTTGCAATGCAGGTGTACAAAAAAGCATTGGTACATGTATACTGAAACAGGATAGAACAGAGACATACATGGACAGGACTTGCGGTGGTTACATTCTCAGATGCACCCCCCCCCCCCCCCACCCTCCTGGCCCAAACTTTATACCCGGTACCTTGCCATAATTAACGAAGGAAGATCCGGTGCATTATCTAACCATGCCGGTTACATCGCCACACGGACCTCACGCGAAGATCCTGATGAAGAAAATCAGGTGGATCGAGTAGCCAGTATTGAGCGACTGATAGCCGACAATACACGCAATACTCTGGAAAATCTTTGCGGGGAGGCGCCGTTACCTGAAACCTTTTGTGTCTTAACGGGCGCCTTTTGTTGGGGTGGAAATTTGACCGGAACTGCTTCTGGTTATACCGGTATCTCTTGTGTTCTTTGAAACATGTTGTGTTCTGTCCTGAACAGGACCAGTACTATGATTTATTGGTTCCACGTACATGTATTCACAAAATATATTTCTTCACGTTCAAGTCTTTCATTTCCGCCTGAACAAACAAGGCTTTTGTTGGGAACTATCTCCTGAATTCCTGCAACGCTTTGTGTCTAAAGCACTCCGCTCTTTCACCAGATTATCATACAATCAGACGGTAGAAATATGTCTCCACAGTCTTTAATCTTTAATAATTATCGTCATCACTGTTCTTTGTTGCAGTCTATACAAGCCTGGAACACCAGCAATTTACAATTATTTGCATAGCACACACACACACACACACACATAATATATGCACACACACACACACATATATGCACACACACACACACACACACAAAGCTACACAGCCAAACATCAAACACCAATTTTGATTGTAAGCTGTTGGCCTTCTAGAATAGCATTTGAAGAGTCAGAAATGATTTGTAATGAGAAAAAGACCACCCAACTTTACAAACATAATCTCTGATATTATTTGCAGCTTCTTCAGCTCACCTCAGAACTGACAATAGGAAAGCTGGTACACTTAGTAACCGCACGTTTTAAAAGACAGTTGTAAGCAAACTTGACTAGGTGTGTGGTAAAACACCAGGATATGTAAAAGACCCGACCAAAGATCCCAGCAGACGCTCGCTATTCAGTGTAAAGAAAAGCAACACGACCACTTGCATAATAAATCATGCGTGATGACAATCTTTTTTCCCGTGTTCAAAATCATTTGCATGTGAAGTCCTGAACACTTTGTGGGTTGGAAACTTGACAATGCTTGTTTATCCTTTTCTGACACCAGGAGTTGGTTAATGGCCTTGATGTGCACTGTCCCCATCCCCACACATGCACACACACACACACACACACACACACACACACACACACACACACACACACACACACACACACACACCCTGCTACCTTCAACACAGTTCATGTTAAAGGGCAAAGACAAAAGAAACAAACACAAGAATACTGTTTTCTTTTTCCTCTCTTGTTTGTTAACCCAGCAAAGTATAAACGTGTTACAAATAGCAAAGGCCACGTTTTGAAAAACAAGCAGGAGCATCATTTCATTTGCACACGTTCTAACTATCTTCATGACAGGACACATAAAGCATATTTTTCCTACCTCTGTGAGTGCCTTAAAAAAATAACAACAGCAAAACGCAAACAAGCTCCATTGCAAGTGTACTGCACATGATCTTCCCCTCACACACTGAATTCTGAAGCAAGCACTTGTTAGCGTCAGTATGACCGAAGGGAGACAAGTCAGCAGGTAGCATCTGAAGATAAACTCAACTTGCTCTTCTGCCCTCTGCCTGGTATGAAAGAACAAATACAATATTTGGTTGAAATTAAAAGGAAAAAGAAAGAATGATGGCTATTCTCACCTAAATCACGCTGCATGTTGCAGAAGGGACCATATTTTAAAACATTCCTGGATCTGAACACACAGAATTAGTACTGGTTTCAGTCTCATTACTGACTCTCAATTGGAGAATGCACAGCTGCAGGAATCATGTGGGTGGTCCAAACTGCTCCATTGTTTCCGTTACAAGCTGCAGGTGATCCATAAATGAATTGGAGCTGACTCTCAGTCGACGTGCCTCTTTTGACTCCAGAACACTGCACAAAAAAAAACAACAAAGTCAAGTCTGGGTTGTCTGCTTTATTCTTAAAGCTAATTCCATCTTTTTGCTAAACCAATTTATGTCTTGGAGCAGTTTCGCTCGTGTGTGTGCAGCCTGTACGCTCAAAATACATACATGTACTCAATCTTGATGATTAGTACAGCTTTTTAAGTGATACTATGTTTTTTTACACTTTGCGCATGCTGTCGAACATGTATTTAAATTCTACAACTGTTATTACAGTTCTGAAGCACTCAGTGCGGTTGCCGTGGCATCCAGTACACTTCTGTTGGCTCAGTGCCAGCATTACAGGTTCTGTCACTGTCCAGGTGTTTAAGTGGTGTGATGACAGATACGACAAAAACAACTCAGAATGATATGTGAGCATGAAAATGGTAGTGTTAGCCCCTTTAATCTCAACCTGGGATGATTTTGTAATTCTAATTTTAGACATACATCTGATAAAAACAACAACAACAACAACAAAAATAACCAGAGTAGTGCTTACCGCCTGTGGTAAGAGATCTATCTGATACTTACCAAGTGAGCACATTTCCTGAGTGCGATATTGTCTTGGTGACACCTCCTCTCCTCGGCTCTTTGTCGACACTCAGGGTATTGGCTGCAATCTCTGCATGTCGTTCATCTGGAAAAGTTACTTCCAGTCTACTGTATCCGAGTCAAGGGATTTATTTTTCTTTAATTCCATGTGAAAGCTATGTATTCCACATTTCAGCATGAAACACCAGGTTAGTTGTTTCCTGTCTTGACTGACTTAACATCAGCAGCTGTTACAGCTCAAGACAGAGAATTCACTCCCTTTTTTTTGGGAAGTTTTGTTCTGTATAAATTGCACATTAAATACATTTGTATACTCACAGGCAACGTAAAGTCGGAAAAAAAAAAAAAATTATGAAACAGATGCAGCTGTAGTCTTGTCTGAGAACGTCTCTGGGGGAGGGGGGGGAGAAGAGAGAGAGAGAGAGAGTCAATCAATGACAATGACCTTTATTTTCCAACGGTAAAAGTTTTGGCAGAAATACCATGTTCAAACTTGCCATTGCTAAACTACGAGAATATGAGCAAAGGAAGAAAAATCTGAAAGCTACATAGGGAACATGGGGACCCCCCCCCCAAAAAAAAAAAAAGAAAAAAAAGAAAAGAAAGTAGAAGCAAGTGACACATTTAAACTCAATGAAAACACACACAAACACACACACCCATGTATACACACACAAGGCAATCTATTTGAGCCTATGCTGCTGAGAGAGAGAGAGCTCGAAGTGATACGGACAAAACAGTGAATCTTTAACTTTCTTTGTGATGTCAAAAGGTTTTGGGCTTTCGCAATGCAGGCTAACAGGGGTGAACAAGAAAAAAGCACAAAGGATACACACAAGTAGGTTCTGCAGACGACCCCATTGCTTTCAAATTTCTCGATTACTTCCCTTCCATTCTACGTCAACTACTGTGGTTTACAGCAAGTGCCCTAAAAATATTAATAGAAAGCTAAATCGCAGTTGCTATTACTAAGTGAGAGTAAAAGCAAACAAAAAACGTGAAAACTTTCTTTTTTGACGAGGCTTTGATGAGGAAAGGGCACAAATTTAATCACTAATCACACATCTCTGCGAGTTCCTTCAAATTTGTGTTGATAGACAGTCCTGACAAGTCATGCGCATAGAGCCCGAAACGTCGACTGGACTTCCGCTTATCTCAGTAGCAGCTGTGATTATTTTCAATTTTAGGAATTTCCGTGTCTCGTCGATTAAAATATCTGTGACGATGTCCTCAGTGTAGGAACCGACGCGACCTTTTCGACTTACGTTTGAGGACTCCTAGCATGGTCATAATCTGACACAAATTTGCCAAATTCAGTACCATGGGCTACCTCTTTTCCAAGCTGTGGAGTCTTTTCTCAAATGAAGGTAACTTTGCCCCATCTTCTGAAAGAAACATCACCTTACATATCTAGACATGATAAATGAGATAACAAACAAATAGTTATGTGGCATTTATAACACGTATTTAAAACTGTCGACGTGTTTCCAAGTGACTAGATCGCTGTGAGTTGTTACTCTCATTTGTCACTGTCAATGAATTGAATGTTTGTCGGCAAACACTGTCACAGAAGCCCTGATTTCATAGTCATCATAAATCGATTCTGTTACCTACTTCTGTTTTCTGTTATTTCAGAGCACAAGGTCATCATTGTTGGGCTTGACAATGCTGGCAAAACTACAATCTTGTATCAGTTGTGAGTATGCATTGTTCCATTTCTTCTGAATGTATTATGAGGCAATTATCTGGGATTTTTTTTTTTTTAACTGAAAAACTTCATTAATGTTATGGTCAACATGCTTTTGATTGGCCTGGTTGAAGTAAAAGATTGATTTCACTGCAAGTGAATATAAACTATGTTTCCCCAAAACATCAAAAACAAACTCACTTTGTCACTTCTTGTAAAAATGCTGAAGGGAGTGTACATGTATCACACATCTGCTGTCATTTGAAAAAAAGAAAAGAAAAAAAGAAGAAGCCTATAGATGCCATGGATTTGGTAGGTGCTTCTAAGGACTTTTATACAGATCAAGATAGATGTGAGAGAAGTGTCAGTCACCTACACATGATGCTGACAAGGCTGATGTTGACATACATGTCTGATGTGTGTTTCATTTCAGCCTGATGAATGAGGTGGTTCACACGTCCCCTACAATAGGCAGCAATGTGGAGGAAGTAGTATGGAAAAACATACACTTCTTGATGTGGGACATTGGAGGGCAGGAATCCCTGCGTGCTTCTTGGAACACCTACTACTCAAACTCAGAGGTGACGATTGTATAATGTCTACAGGACCTAAAATTAATAGATGTATGGTGGAGAGTGGCCGTATAATCATCCACATCATGAGATGTGTTATAGCAATGAAGCACCCCCCCAAAGTTGCACCTGTGAAAAGGGTGAGTTTTGCCTTCAGCATTGTGGCAACAGCCTTGCCATTGAGCCCATACACCAGAGCTTACCCACTTTGGGTAGGAGCTGACCTAGGCAGAAAGAACCCTGCTTGCCCTGGGTTTCTAACCCAGGTCTCTCGGTCCATGGTCTGAAGTGCTAACCACTACACTACGGGGGACAATCAGATTGCATTTTTTGTGGAGCTCTCTGTGTGTTATTACATGCATGCAGCTACTGTTTGCCTGGTGAAAAATGATTATGAGTGCAAATTGTGTAAGTACATGTATACACTGCACAATCATACTGACATAAAATTTTTTTTTTCCCAGTTCATCATCCTTGTGATTGACAGTACAGACAGAGAGAGACTACCAATCACCAAAGAAGAACTCTGCAAGATGCTTGCTTGTGAGGTAAATAGTGTTAAGTTTGCACACCACATGACAGTGTGCATTAACAGTTCAGGATAAGGATAAGTTGAAACACCCAAAATGCTCCTGTATTTTGATGCAGAAACTCCGCTTTTTTGTTACGTGTTCTTGGAGTGCACACATCCTTTTTTAGTTTAACTAAAATTTATTCTTTTTCTCTGTGTGTGTGAGTACATTATGTAAAGCATTCTGAGCCAGCATCTGATGGGACACTGCACAATACAAAAATGATATTTTTTTTATTAGTTTAGTTTTGTATTTCAGTTTAGGCAGCCAAGAAGAATTGCCTGTGTTTCCAGTCAGTGCACCCTTGCTTTATTTTATCTTATTTTCAGGAGCTGCGGAAGGCAGCATTGCTGGTGTTCGCCAATAAGCAGGACATCAAGGGCTGTATGTCTGCAGCGGAGATTTCTCAGCAGCTCAGTCTCACCTCAGTCAAGGACCATGTATGGCATATACAGGCATGCTGCGGCCTCACTGGAGAGGGGTATGTATAGTACTGCATACCTACAGGATTGAGTTAACCCCCCTGTGAAGTGACAGAAATTTTGTAATAATGTGCGTGCTTTGCCTGTTTGACTGTTCTTCTGTGAAGTACACAACTTGAAACTGGGAGAGGCAGGAGTTTGTCTAAGCAAGCAGTGTGTTTTTCCTAGCCTGGTTTTTAAGGCTAAAGCAGGTCACATGAGCTCTGTATGTGCTTGCACATGTATGTGTTGTAAAAACATTCTGCAGCTGCTCTTTTTGTTCATAACATAACAATAACATATATCCATCCTTTTAGATTAAGTCGTCTGTGTGGTGTTGTAGTACTAGTAGAAGTTTAAAAAAGTAAAACTTGAGAACTCCTTGCTTGTTTCACAGGCTTTATCAAGGGTTGGAGTGGATCACAAGTCATATACGGAGAAGGTGACCGAAAACCATCGTCAGAGGATACATGTTCTTCGTTTGCATCGTGTCTGTCTTCACTGCTAGTCGGAGCGTACATGTACAAGTGTGGATTTTGCGGCTGTATGCTGTGGTTGGTGTGTTGTGAAATCGTTTCATGCAAGGAAAGAAATGAGGTCAAAGATCATGTACAGTACAATTTTTGTTGGTTATTGTTTGTTTGTTCATGTACCACCATCAGCACCCTTAGCTGCATCATCCACAGTGTAGGAAGCAAGATGCAGCAGTCTGATTAGGTAACTCACTTTTCCTGTCAGAATATAATTATATCGGGATTATAACGTCTTTACTTAACTGGTTAAAGTTATGTACATTAGGATAATAGGAAATTAACTAATAACTTGTTTGACCATTTCCAAACTGAACCTCAGTTAGTTTGAAGTATTGCCATTTTACCTTTTAGAATTCAAAAAATCAAGATATAGAACAACTGTCCATTTAAAAAACAAAAAACAAAAACAGACCAAACCTCCCCCCCCCAAAAAAAAAACAAACAAACCAACCCAGAGAAGCCAACGAAACAACCAAAAAAAAAAAACCCAACAAACCAGCACACACACACAAAAACCAGAAAATGCCCTCCCCCCCCCCCCCCCCCACCAAAAAAACAAAAACAAACAAACCAAAAACCCCCAGAAAATACAAGCCAAAAACCAAACAAACAAAAAAAACCCAACCCATTTCTCACCCACTAGGAAAAATTGGGGGGGGGGGGGGATTATCTAAAATGCTCATTTAATAGTTTCCATGGAATGATTCCTGTTTTCTGAGAGTGCTAAGCAGAATTTAAGTGAATGTGTGCATGGTTGAAGACTTGTTGGGAGAGAGTGAGTCTTACAAAAATTCCACTGCACTTCTGTACACTTGAAGATCCATACATACCAGGCACCAGTTGCTGAAGATGTATACTTGCATCGCTAGTCGCCAGACATGTGTATATATTGCATTTGTCTGAAGGGTAACTGATTAATGATACACATTTGTTACTTGGGTTGAGCTGCCATGCTTAGTATGTGCTCTGTTTAGCATGCAAACATAAATTCACAAAATTAAGTTTAAGTTTGGTCACATTTCACAGTGCCTTCCTCATTAGACAGTCAACAGCACTGCAACACGTAACTTATTTCTTTGTGTTAGATGTCTGGATGCATTATACAATTATGTATTTGTGTTAAAATGAACAGATGCCATCAATATCATTACAGTAAAATTACAGCAGCATTTTAAGGAAATGAAAAATGAAAAAAAGAAAAAAAAATGGTGATGGAGGTCAGATAATAGTTAAATTTCAGTTTCTGTGACTGGGAGCAATACTGCCAATAGTCATCTGTCATAATTAAAAAAAAAGAAACAAAAAAAACAAAAACAACAACAACAAAAAACCAAAAGCAAAACAAAAAACCCCAATCAGTTGTAAGCATCAACAAAGGACTGTGCAAACACCAGCAAATCTGTTTTGCTAATGAGTTTACTTGATAATTTTCTTTATTTAATGAGCCAGTTGAGTATATATATATATCACTGACATCTGCACTGGAAGTGTTCCCATCTTTAAAAATTTCGTCTGACTTTCATTGTGTGCCTCAGTCTGTTTACACACACAGTTTGGTTTTGCTGTTTTGTGGATTATGTTTTCATGGTTTGACTGTTGTTTTTCTTCAATTTATTCTCATGTCTGTACGATTTGAGGTGTGTATTAAAATAAAATGTGTAGACACATGTATGTGACAGTTTACTGCATACCCCTGGTATTGGTAACATATTATGTTGTTGGCCTTTTGAAATAGCCAGACATAAAGCTACTTTTCATCTGTTAAGTGGAAAGTTGTGGAAGTCAGGTGTCTTCACTTTTCTGGATTAGCAAGAACCTGATATGTTTACTCTGAGATAAGAAGACTAAGCTAGAAGATTAGCAAAAATAGTTCAGCAAGCCTTACTGGAAACTTAGCCATTCCAGATTGCCTTACGTATCTGATTTTTCAAGTTTATACTTGGGCTGCTGATTTGAAAGCTGGGAAATTTGTGTTCATGCCTTGACCTGCTCTGGTTTAAGTTTTGGTTTTAGAAGACAATATTTTCAAGTTGAATGGAAATGTATCAACTTTTTGTGAAAAACAGTTTGTTTCAGATTTACTAAATGGCCCACCCTGCTGCTTTTCAGTTTTCTGCAGCCCAACCATATTGACAACTCAACCCCATTATTAAGAATACAACAACAAACGACATCAAAACAAACCTGGAACAACACATACCAACATACTACTTAAACACACTTCCGTACAAGTACCTACTAACCCTAATGTTTCGTGTCATACAGCCTGGTATGATCTTTTGGGGTTTTTTTGTGTTTGTTTTTATTTGCCTATGCTCACCTCTGGCTTTATGTATTTTAAGGAACACGATTTGCTGTAAGTTCAGTGGCACCATTTAATTTAATGCTAATAATTGTAGGTACAAAGCTTTATCTGTTGGGGTAGAACTCTTTTAGCCCTCGAACTGTGTGTGTGTGGCTTAGTGTGTGAAAGACTTGTGCGATAAATCCGGGTACAATTACATCCCAGAAATAATTGCATGTACTGAGTCACTTGTTGTCATTCTTGTTGAAATTAAGAATTTACCTGTTTGTCTTTTGTTTGTGAAATTCACCTGTACACCTTTTTTTCTGTAACAACTTCTACTGTTGCAAATTTCAGTCGTGGATGAGGGAAGTACAGTTTTGTGGTGTGTGGCTATTGTGAAAAACAAACAAGCAAACAAACCACTCAAAAAAGACTTGAAGTCATGTACAATGTTCAAGATGTACATAAATGTGTTATTTTTTTGTGCCAGTACTGTACATACATGCCAACTTCACCTTTGGATTGTGGTCTTGTACACTATAATGAGTGCTATGATTGTCTGTGCCACTTGATTTGAATGTCTTACTTTTCTTTGACTCTTGAGTTTGTCTTGAACTGATTGGAACGTTGTTTATATTGGTTTTAGTTGACATTTCTACTTGATATTTGTCACATGGGTTCATCAGTTATAATATCCTAAAAAAAAAGATGAAAATGTTGTCTGTGTGTTGCGTAACGCACTGACTGTACTGTGTACATCATGTTTGTTTGAGAAACTGAGACAGCAGTGCTGCATCACTGGAACACGTCACTGCAAACTTGATAAGTACTGAAGTAGAGCCTTCTTACCAACAAGCCTTGGAGACAGTGATTTCTTGTGATCTTTTGACTGAGAGCTGTCTTACGCAAGTGTTCTCAGAGCAGACTGTACAAGAAATAGAACAGTAACTACCTGTATTCCAAAAAAAAAAAAAAAAAAAAAAGTGACAATAGTTGAAGTTGTTGATGATGTGGTACGACTTTGCAAGGGCATCAACAACATAGTATTTCCAGGTGTAATGTGTGTACTTGAAATTTGTAAGTGTGTGTGTAGTGTGTACTGTGTACTTCTAGTTTAGTATGAAACTCACCCAGAGTAACTGTAGAGGTGATAAAAATATCCTAGACTGGCTCTGGGTGTCAGGTTAGCTATACATAGTTTACACATGTACAGTACCTATTTTTAGACATGGGGCAAGTGGGATTTTGGTGGAGGGGCAGCAAATTAGCAATGCAAAAATGATATGCCTTATTCTATATTTTCATTCAGACTGATGCCTGAAATAAGTCTGGCGTTTTCTTTCACTTGTCAGGTGTTTGATCTTTTCTTGTTCATTTTTTTTTTTTTTTTTTTTCTGGGTTTGGGTTGAGAATAAGTGTGAGTGTACTGTAAATACGCCTAAACGAAAACAACAGATTGTGTGTTTTGTCCTTGACGGACAGTGACTTGCACAAATTTTCAGCAGTGATTCTGCTTTGTGTGTTCACAGTTCGCTGTAAAACTTGTTATTTCTGGTACACGTTTTAAGTATATTTCTTCCTTTTCATTATACATTCAGGTGAATTTCCATCGATAAACTTCATCCTATGACAGATGTATTTATGGAGATATTTCCTTGTTTGCTGCTCCAAAAAGGCATTTATGTACATGTATGTACATGGCTATAGGCGCACTGGTTCCTGATGTTGGGGTGTTTAGGGAAGTGGGTGTATGGGCTACTGAAGTGTCATGGCATTTGTATTTGTGGGACTATTGAGTGATGCTTCTAGCTTGTTTCAGTCAGTATTGCGTTAATGTCTCATGCAGATTGCACCACAGACCCTCCACTGTAACGTTTATAGTTCCTCTTCTCACAGCTCGCCCACTAACCTGGGGAGCCGGGGTGGCCGAATGGTAGAGCGTTGGACTTCCAATGCTCGGGTCATGAGTTTGTATCCCGGCTGGGGCCAAATATTTGTGCTGGCTTTTTCATCGTTGCCTCATCTTTGATATCACCCGTATGTGGTGGAAGACGTTAAACCCCCGAACACCCACCCACCCACCCCTCGCCCACTTACCCCCACAGCCCACCCGCCCTCCTCCTCTCCCTCTCGCTGTCTGCGCCCCATCCCCCTATTTCTTCTGTACTCAGTGAGTCAGTCACAACCCTTGTTTCTCTCATGCCTGTGCCAGTACACTAACGAATCATTGATGTTTCAGACTCTTCATACTCCCTGGAGATTTTATTTTTTGTATCTGGCTCAAAAACTTGGCTGGACATTTTGTCCAGTGTGGTTTGAAAACGCTTGCTTGCTTGATCATGGCCTTTGCTTGACTTGTTATGTGATGCCAGTTGCACTTAGCATCCACAGTGCCCTCAGCACACTGCCATAGGTACATGTATACGAAATACTGTGTGCCATGCACATGGTAGGTACGCTGTACAGTTTCAGTTAAATTATTAATTTTGGACAGCTTCGGGCTCAAAAGCTTGCCGTTTGCACATGCAGAAACGTTTGTTACAGATTGGGAGATTTGGGCACTGCTGTACCGGTAGTTTGATTGGCCGAGCTGCATGAATGACTCTCCGGCACAATTGATAACATTTGTTTTAGTGAAGAAGTTCAGCTTTGACGAGTGGGTGTTGAACTCCTGTTCCTTTTTTTTTTTTTTTTTTTTTCCTCACCCAGGATGATTTGGCATGGTTGTGTTTGGCACTGTAACAGATATATGATTTATGATTATCAGGTTTTTTGAGTTATAAAGTACATGTATGTGTATTATGCATTTGACACAGTCAGTTCTTTTCAGTGGCTTGTTTGACCTTGTATGTTGCAGGCATGCTGTAGCAGCCTAACTGTCCCTTCTCTTTTGTTTTTATTTCAAAAATTTTCTAACACTGCTTTAAAAGGATAGCCTTTCAATTAGTAGGAATGCATGAACCCAGATAAAATCCACTAAGCGATGTTGAAATTTCAAATTTAAGTGATCCTTTCAATATATCGTTTGTTATTACATGGATCTGCTTAACAGAAGTGTCTCAGTGACCTTAATCTTGTGTAATAAAAAAAAAATAAAAAAAATAAATGTTCAGAATTTTAGTTGGTGCTCTGCCGAAACCAGCGTAACATCCTTCGATAGGGTAAAATGTCATACTATAGCCACTCTACTGTACATATTGTTTTATTTCTGAAAAAAACATGAGGATATTGACCATGAGAAATACCCATGTCAAAAAGGATTTGTAGTACAAGTTGCGGTGATTCAAATTGCTATGATGGTTTTTCAATGCATTACTGCTCATGTAGTGTAAAGTGTAAGGTTTGCAATACAAATGGATAAAAGATGAACAAACGCTGCTGCTGATATTCTGTGAATAGTTTTTGTCTCTCAGTGAAGTTAATCTCATTTGACATACTGGTATACACCGTAGGATTGGGGTGCATTAGCAAATTAAGTTTACCCACAAATACACAACCTCCTACTGTATCCATTATACATACATTTTGGGGCATTTTGACTCTTTTACACCATGTGTCACTCGCAAATGAAGATGTTGTCAGTCTGGTTTCAGGAAAGTTATCAGTAAGCAATAATTTTTTTTAAATTTTTTTTTTAAACATATGTGTGAGGTATTAGAAAGTTTTGAACTTGTGGCTAGATTTCGCTGTATTTGTCGATACACTGGCGTGCAAGGTGATGATATTGCATTTTAAGTTTGCTGTATTTTGTTTCAAACCCACCTTGCTTGAAGTATTTGGTCTGTGGCTGCACGATGTCCGTGCGTAATGTTACATATTGTATATTGTATAGTCAGTACACACATGTATTTTACAAATAAACATATTCTTGTCTTGCTTGTCTTTGTTTTATTCAGCCTGTGTGTGTGTGTGTGTGTGTGTGTGTGTGTAAATTAAATATATACATCTATATACAAAATACATGTCCCAGTTACATGTTCATGTATTTCGAACACCCAGCCAGCAGCTGAAGCTCACCACTCGAAGCAACTACAGCCAAGACTGAAAAACAAAAAAAAACAGACTGTATACATTAGACACACACACCATTCAGTGTAGATCGTGGAAAAGGTTTATATTCGTTCATTTGCACAAGAGTTTTCCCCCCATGCGAATCCGGTCCATAAGGGTGCTTGCTCGATATCGACACAAAGTTCAAGAATAAGAGTTACATACCCCTGAGCCATCGCAGGTCCAATAGGGCTTTGGAAGGGAAGTAACTGCCAAACACACCGGAAGTGGCACATGTGTTGTTGGTCAACATGAGGCGATAGTCGCAGAGTGAAGAAACAGAGAAAAATGCAGCACGACGACGTAAGTATTCCCAAAAATCTATCCCAGAGGCCACGAGTGTCTCTTTCTGTAACATGTGTCCTCGTCTAGGCAGTTTGGTACCTATGATCACGAACTAATGGTGGGGAATGTACTCATGAAAATGTCCACATGTAGGAAGTCACTTTCAAACAAGCGGTTTTATTGTTCTCACGTTTGAACTAGTAGTATTAGTAGTAGTACATGTAAAGCAACATTTTTTTTGGGAAAAAATGTTGTCACTGTGACTAAGTTTTATGTATTTAAAAAAAAATTACCCATTTCACGAGCGACTCAGTTCACTTCAATACACCTTTAGAACACACACAAACACAGTGTGCCTTACACTAGTTACAGCTTTCAAAACTGAGGGTCACTTTGACTCTCTCTGTCAAATTCAGAGGGTCATTTTGTAAAATCAAAGGGTCAAACCCAAGTACGAACATCGTAGTTCGACGGGACCCATTGTTTACAAGATTGTCAGAGATGACATGCTTTGTGAATTGGAAAATGCAGCATTAGGGCACATAATTCTAGCTGTTGTTTCCAGTTCCAGGGACTGTCTGAGGTGTGTTGTTTTACTTTTGGATTTCAAGTCTTGAAAACCATCCGTCACAATAACATACAGTCACTGTGTTAACGACGCACACATGTGCGTCATAAGGAACACTGAAACACACACACAATCATATATTTATGTGTGATGATTTGTTTTGTTGTTTTTATTTTCAGGTAATATGGAGCATTATCAACGGATCATTTTGCTCTTTTATGACCAAGTAAGCAGTGGGATTTTTTTTCCTTTGTTCTTGACGACATTAAGTAATGACTGTGTTGTTCTGTTGGCACCTCCCTGGTTTTAAAAATATTTTATATAATTATACACATGTCTGTAAATGTAATAATAATAATTTTCTTTGTTTGACTGTCAGATTGTGGCACCATCTTAGTTTGCCTGGTTTCTGTTGAGGACACAGTAGCATGAAAGTGACAGTGGGAAGGGGCTTGTCTGACTGCCCATATTTTACAGCCGGAGAAATGTTGTTGCCGGAACTCACATTAAACACTGAAATCACACTGGACTATTCCAAAGCCTGGTAAAATCCAAAATGTTAAGAGTTTGCCATAACATCACCATGTGTGCACATTTTCTCTCTCCAGAACAAAATCACAGAAATTTTGTCGTAATGAGTACAACTTGACGGGCCTCTGCAACCGGACAGCCTGTCCCTTAGCCAACAGTCAGTACGCCACAGTACGAGAGGAGAAAGGTAAGTGTCAGTCTCACAGCAAAGATGAATTGAATCTGGGGGAGAAACATGTCCCCTGTTTTTTTGTTTCTAGTTGTTGTTTTTTGTCTGTTACTTGTGAAATTTTACATTGGCGTTAGAAGTTGAGAGTGAGATTGAAAAATGCCAGTTGCAAATGCAATGCCAGTTATTCAGTGCATGCTGTTTTGTCCCTCTGCTCCATGGGCTGTGCTGACAATTAATCCTAGCTTTATGCCTTCACTTCAGGTAGATGAAGGTAGTTTTTGTCACACACAGTAAGTCAGTTCTTAACTGCAACTAATGAAAGCAGAGAAAGAAGCAGTAGTTTGCAGTCTGTCAGTGTAGTTGATCCTTTTTTTAAGATTATGGTACTTCAGTCTTGTGTGTACTGTAGCTTAACTGTAAAAATAGAAGCTTGCTTTAGTATTTGAATGCACATCAGGTGCTGTGTGGGAACAGTTTCTAAACTGCAATCCATCGCTGTGTTGTTATAAGCCTTAAAGCCTCTATGTTCATAATGCTGCTGAGATGGAAAACCGCCACTTTCGAAGTGCTGAGGCTGTTCGACAGATAGACGGATGTTTCATTTGGCCATCATGACCGTTTTCGTGACTTTGTGGCTTTTGTTAGTAGAGGAATATGACTTTCTTTGAGCCTTTGGTCCATTTTCTTAGCAGACCCGGACTCATTACAGCTGCTAAATGTAGCAACCTATCAGCGCTGTCCAGCTGGTGCTCAGTTTGCAATCAAATAACATTGTCTGCTCATGCGCGGTACACTTCTAGAACAACTGACTAAGGTGATGTACAGATTCAGCGCATTTGACGATAAGTTTTCCACACCCTGTTGTATGCATGTCGTGTGTATTGAGACTTTAACATCCTGTTGTTGCTCTTGTGACACTGACAGGTGTCTGCTACCTGTACATGAAGACAGTGGAGCGAGCAGCTTTTCCTCGCCGCATGTGGGAGAAAGTGAAGCTGTCAAGAAACTATGAGAAAGCCTTGAAACAAATTGATGAAAATCTCATCTACTGGTCAAAGTGAGATTTGCTGTTATGTACATATTTCTTTGTTTGTCACCTTGTCAGCATCATCATCTGTGTGACAGTGACTGTTATTTTAGGTTTAAGTGAGGCCTACAAGTACAAGTGCAAGATGCGTTTTATTTCAAAGGAGGACTCCTTTAGGGCTGAGGAATAATTATAATAATAAAATTATTTAATAATAAAGAAGAAGACTTATAAGGTGCCTATACCTGTAAATGACACAGGCTCTAAGCGCCGCACATCAGAACTACATACACCGCACAATAAACAGCTTTCATACACATGCACAGACACACAGGGAACATTTAAACAATAACTCTCAACAAGCAGGCTGACATGGTGTGGAAGGGCAGGGTAGGTCAGTTGTCTGTCTTTGGAATGTCTTTGTTTAGGTTGTAAGTAATTGTTATGGTTAAGCTTGGGGGGGGGGGGGGGGGGGGGGGGGGGGGGTGATTTTTGATACTGTATATGTACTACAGTGTACATGTATAAATGTAATATATATATACTGTATGCCTGTGAGTCGGAGTAATGTTTATCATTTTCTCGGTCTGCAGGTACATCCGCAACAAATGCAAACAGAGGCTGCTCAGAATCACACAGTATCTCATCAGGATACGACGGCTCACTCTCAAAAGACAGTGAGTTTTGGACCTTTATCACTTTTAGAGTTTATCATTTAGCTTTACAGCTTCACCAGCATTTTAATAATAATGAGTATTGTATAGGTGTTTTACCCAGTTTCATGAATCGGCTCAAAGCGCCGCGAAATGAACCCAACACGCACGCTCACGTGAATCACACACATTCTCACACACTGGACATGAACACATTACAGTCACTTGGTGCGAAGGGTCCGCTGAACATTTCCCAAGCAGAGGTTGAGGAAGCCGGAGTACCTGGAGAGAACCACCGACGATCGGCCCGAATGATCGCTGCCACGTGCGAGAAGGAAAAATTCTTTGCCCTGAGTGGGACTTGAACCCCTGGCCTCTCGCATTGGTGACAAGTCTCTTAACCACTAGACCACCGATCGCCCCATTTATTGATATTGCCATCAGTTTTGTAGATCTATTTACGAAAGTAGTTTTAATTTTTATTCTCCCTGCTTCCAAGCTTTACGTTTGGGTTAGAATATTGGCGGTTTATTCACAATCACAGTATTATTTTATTGCTACATCGTATTTTATTGTATGTATTTCAGTTTTACTGTTAAATCCAGGGTGCCTGTCAATTTTCTGGAACACTCTGGATTTCCGGAATGAGAGCGTTCGAAAATTAAATTTTCAGGATTGAGAACTTTCAAAAATTAAATTTTCTGGATTGAGAACTTTCAAAAATTAAATTTTCTGGATTGAGAACTTTCAAAAATTAAATTTTCTGGATTGAGAACTTTCAAAAATTAAATTTTCTGGATTGGCAAAATCAGTGAGCAACAAGTTCTGGATTATGGGGTGACCACTGAAAGTACTTGTAACGCATATATATAATGTAAAGCACAGCATGTCTTGATACCTGGAGTACTCAGGCAGCCGGGGTGGCCGAATGGTAGAGCATTGGACTTGTAATGCTCGGGTCGTGAGTTCGTATCCTGGCTGGGGCCAGATATTTGTGCTGGCTTTTTCATTGTTGCCCCGTCTTTGATATCACCCGTATGTGGTGGAAAAGGACGTTAAACACCCATCCACCCTGGAGTACTCTCCGTTGATGAAGGATCAGCTTTTTACTGCATAGAATTTGAGGTTGCTGACAATTGCCAGATCAGAGATGCCGCAAGGCCTCCCATCCCCACCTCACCTGTGAATCACATGTATTATCTGTATTTTGAATCTACATTAGACACAAATAAGTTGCAGGTAATGCGTTACTCGAATGTCTCCTGTTTTCAGGAAGAAGCTAGTTCCCTTGAACAAGAAGGTTGAAAGACGAGAGGCACGCAGAGAGGTAATGATTCAGTTTCTAATCTGTAATCTGTGTGTGTGTGTGTGTGTGTGTAAGAATGAGAAAGAGGCAAATAAGTAATGGTTTTAACCACTTGTTCACTGTCTCATGGAGATCATTGTAGTGTACGTTAAAATCTGTTTATGTGTTGCAGGAAAAAGCACTGGTGGCAGCCCAGCTGAATCAGACGATAGAGAAAGAGCTGCTGGAACGACTGAAGAACGGCACAGTAAGCACAATATTCTACTTTCTCTTGCACATTTTTAGTACTGTGCATTGAAATTCCCCGCTTCTCTTTCCACCACCCACAAACTACATCAAGAAACAGGCAAGGGTAATGGTGAATTTGGGAGAACACTCTACGTACAGGCACCATTGTTAAAATTACTGGACATTTTCACGTTTCTCTGTTGGAGAAAATAGGGATATTGACGAATCTTGGGCATGGAAATGTGTTCCTGCATGTTGCAGGGCTTCACATACGCATCGGCCAGAGACCTATTTGTTTCCGAAATGTCATATTACTTTCCTTACCAAGGCGGACATATGTTCTCCAGGCTGGGGAATTCTCAGTCATTCAGCAGTTTTCAGCAAAATTTCCTATCCTTTCAGTCCAAAAAAGAAAAAAAAATCTAAAATCTAAGTTCCTGCCAAAGAAAACATCAGGTGTAAAACTAACTTTACTTTTGGGTGCCAGGTGAGGCCACTAAATGCCTTTAAAGATGCTGAAATTCGGTGGGTCCCCCCCCCCCCCCCCACACACACACACCCCTAGCTGCTGCCCCTGCACCCTGGCCTGGGTCCCCAGCCTGGTTCTCTTATTTCTGTGCCACAGTGGACATTCACAGGACAAATGACATGTCCTATACCTTTACGATGAGTCAGGACAGTATTGTTCCCACATATGAATTCTGTGTAGGAATGAAATTTTCATGTTTCTGTGTTGGAAAAAAAAACAAAACAATGACAGTTGTTGAGCAAGGGGATGGGTTCATACATATTGTGTGTGCAGTACTGTAATTGACTCTTGTTATTTAAGTAACTGAGAATTTTCAATTTCCGCATACTGATCGGACGCGTTTGTATGTGTTTGTGTGTGCAGTACTCGGACATCTACAACTTCCCAGTGACGGCGTTTGACAAGGTGATGGAGGAAGAAGAAGTAGATGAGGAGAGCGATGCTGAGAGGGAGGCAGAAGAGGAGGGGGAGGAAGATCTGGAGGAAGAGTTGGAAGAAGAGGAGGAGGTAGGAGGATGACCAGTAGTCAGTACAGATGCAAAACTGACCCCCAAACCAATGAGGAGCATACTGTTATCAGTTAATAACCTTACTTCCTGATTCAGTCAGATTTGGACAGATGCAGCTTTTCAGATACAGCAGTGTATTTATGATGAATCCCAAATGGACAGCGCACCATAATTGCCTATGCATTTCATTTTCACATCTCTTTCTGCGTCAATGCTGTCAGTTTCGAAACTATAAATAACACCCCCCCCAAAAAACCCCCCCCCCCCAAAAAACAAAACAAAACACACACACAAAAAAAAACATAGTTTGTGACAAAAACTGAAAAAAAAGATGTGGCACAATTAGTTCAGGATTCAAGTGAGAATGTTTCACACCAGACTGCAGGAAGAAATATTGTGGTTCTACAGGACGCGCAAGAGAAGCTGTTGAGAAGGGAGACAAATTTAAGTCCTCTGAGATTTCTGTAGGTGATTCTTGCCCTTAGATTGTGAGGGGAAATTTCCCGCCCTGACGTCAGTAGGTGTTCATGATGGGATGTCATGGTGCTGTCAAACTAGAACGAAAGCTTTATGTACCTTGATGGTATTGTGGCCCTTTGGCCCATTACAGTTCGAGCCCACAAGTTCTCGTCAAGGTAATGATGATAACCAACATCACAGTTGTTTGTGCTTTTAGAATTGGTAGCAGTCAAGTCAGTGAAGAGAGAAGCTAAGCAAACTCGTGACAAACAAAAACAAATTGTAGAAAACACACACAGACAGAAGCCCTTTCCCCCCACCCCGCTGTCCCCGGAAAAAGGAAACATAAACAAACACAGCAACCAAAAAGTAACAAAAGAAACGCACAACGCATGATCCACAAAAACAACACCAACATCATATAAAACATCAAACAGATCACAGCAAAATCACTGTGAAACTTGTCTGTTCATGTGCAGGGTGTTGGAGATGTGCAGTATGTTGCTGATGAAGATTTTGACGAAAGCGACGTTTCAGACCTGGAGGTAAAGTGTTCTGTTGTGTCTCAGTGTGCCGTGTAAATTGTTTTGTCTAGAAATGAGGAGATAAGAGAAACTGCATTTTGTTTGTTTTTTTCAGTTTGTGAAAATTATTTTATGGATACAGAAGCTTTGAATCAGACATACTCGGCTTGCTTACTTTATTAAGAAAAAAAAAATTACAAAACCCATAAAGACAGAGACAGGAAGGGAATGGACCAAAGTTTAAAAAAAAAAAAAAAAAAGAAGGAAAAGTGAGCACACATGTGGTCTGTTGTACTTCTGCAAAGTGTTGGAAACTATCATCTACAGTGTACTATTTTTTTTTCGAAGCAAATTGCCTTCATACTTACTGCAGGAGGGTGGGCGGGTGTTTAGGAGTTTAACGTCTTTTTCCACCACATAAGGGTGATATCAAAGACGGGGCAACGAGAAAAAGGCCAGCACAAATATTTGGCCCCAGCCGGGATTCGAACTCACGACCCGAGCATTGAAAGTCCAACGCTTTACCATTCAGCCACCCTGGCTCCCCCTTACTGCAGGATAGTGCACGAAAGGGGTGGGTGGAAGATTCAATAGTAATATCATTGTTACTAAGATTATTATTTGCCTGTTTCAGGATGGGTATGCGGACTCCTCAGATGCTGCCAGTTCATCAGACGAAGAGAAAGCCAAGGGCAAGGCTGGCAAGGGGAAGGGGAAAGGGAAGGTCAAGGGCAGAAAGCGACCGCATGTACAGATCGAATACGAGATGGAAACTGACAAAGACGGACCTTCAACCTCAAAATTAAAAGCATGAAAATCTTCTCTTTTTGTGGTGACTTTCATGTGTGTGTGTGTGTGTGTGTGTGTGTGTGTGTGTGTGTGAAAGTAAAATCTGTCCAGCAAAATTATGAGGGGGCGAAAAAATAAGAACAAACCTGAAACGAAAAGAGGTACAATTAACAAACATCTGAAACAAATGCGGCAAGACATCCTCATTTACGCTGGTTTCCATGGTTGCTTAAGCCATGATGTCATCTTGGTGTAGGCTACAAAAACCCTCTCTGAAATCTCATACAGGTGAGCTGCAAGGATTTTCGTGAAATACTCCATTCCGTACGTTCATTTTCTGGTTTTCTGTACTCCAGTAACGTCGTAAACTGTGATTGTTGAGCTCCAACTGAGCCTAGGGGAGCCGTGATGGCCCAATGGTACAGCGTTGGACTCTCAATACTCGGGTCAGGTTGTGAGTTCGAATACCGGCTGGGACCAAATATTTATGCTGGCCTTTTTCTCGGTGTACCGTCTTTAATATCAACCTTACGTGGTGGAACAGGACGTTTAACTAGAAGCCACAAACAGTTTGTTTTTCAAAACTGGGACTGTGCATAACGCAAGCAGCTCTGTCACAGCTGAGTTTTCAGCGCTTCTGAGACCTCAGTATATAAAACCATAGCGTCAGTTTGCGGTGACTTCATTGTGCTTTTGGTCGGTGACCGAGACACATCGCTATGTACAGTGTCTAGTGGGTATTGTGTGCTGCACGAGAAGACTGTCCCCTGCGATCTTTTCCGCTCAATACCAAAAAGCAAACTGAGCTGTGAAATCAGCCTCCCCTTGGCTTTTATAGGGGTTTCAGGGACGCTGAAAAATCTCTAAAGCCTGCTCTTAACTGGGCACAGCGCGCGAAACACACGTGTGCACATCACAGTCGTTGCGCTCGGTGTGTGTACTAACTACAAAACTGAACACCGCTGTGCTCGGTGACAAACCGATTGAAGATGCACTGTCCGCCGCCATGTTTGCACGCCGAGTGACATAGTACAGCCAATAAGAATCTGTTGTGGAAACACAGTCACAGTTGTGGCTATTTGAAATCCAGGTTGCTGTGACGACGCCACAGCGGCGGAAACCCCCCAAATCACGACTGTGGACAGCTCGGCTGTGGCGTTCCGCAGTGCCCAGTTAAGAGCCGGTGTCGTAGAATATTTCGGAACCAGGATAAATCGGAACCGGTTCCCCAAAATCCTAGGATATTTCGGAACCATTCCCATTTATCCTAGATAACCCTAGGATAACCCTAACCCTATTCCCATTAATCTTAGGATACCCTAGGATAAATCGGAATGGTTCTGAAAAATCCTGCCACCAGTGCCAGGATAAATCGGAATGGTTCCCATTCGTCCGGTTCCTAAATATCCTGTGACACCGGCGTAACTGAGACAGAGTTGACTGCATTTTGCACAGTCGAATAGTTTTTCATTTTTAAATTTTGTTTAAAGCACTGTTTGTGGCTTTTTCTTGAGACTGCAGACCTTCAAGACCAGAAGAAAATGTCTGACATGGGCCGCCCATTCCGGTCTTGTCAATTCTTTGGATGCCACACAAAATCGTGTCGATGAGGGGGCGATACGGGACCAATGGACGATGGACACGTCATCAAGCAGTCACCACAGCGAGGCTGCAGACAGGGTCACACCGGTTTCGTGCCTGGTGACAGCAGCACGATGACGATGTATTGAGAAGCAAATCTGCCTTGTCAACCTTATCAGAGCCTCGTAATAGAGGACGTTTGTGCCGGGGTTAAGGAGGGGAGGAAGGGAGAGAATTAAATTGAAATGACACTTTATTTTTTTTTTTTTTTTACAAAGGCACAAAACACTGACAAAAGAAAAATACGTCGGACCCCCCCCCCCAAAAAAAAAACAAACAAAAACAAAACAACAACAAACAAACAAACAAAAACACAACCAACAACAACAAACAAAAAAAACCCAACAAAAAAACCCAAAAAACCAAACAAAAAAAACCCCACCGTCAAACAAACAAAAACAAAAAGAAAACAACAACAAACCAAAAAACCTCACAAAAAAACAACCCCCAAAACCTCCGAAGTTTTATTCTTTTCGTTTCTAAATCTACTCTGATAAAAAAAAAAAAAAAGTTGAGTTCGCACATACACACGCGCGCAAGCAAGCACACACATAGACGCGCACACGAACATACTCGAGCGCATACACACACACACACACACACAACACACACACACACACACACACACGCACACACACACACACACATAAACACGCACACACAAATCACAAAGGCACTTTGTTCAGTAAAGGCGAAACTCGAATTGAATGTTGCACACGAGAAAAGTGTGTTCTGAGTCAAGGCAAAACAAATTTACAAAACTGACGCTAACACATGTTTGCGGAGCGTTTTAAAGGTACCCCCCCCCCCCCCCGCGCGCGCGCGTAAACTGAATTACTTCATCACATCGTACACGTATAAGCCTTTTTCTGACAAGGACACGCAAACACGCACACACACACACACACACACACACACACACACACACACACACACACACACACACACACACACACACGCGCGCGCGCGCGCACACGCGTAAACTGAATTACTTCATCACATCGTACACGTATAAGCCTTTTTCTGACAAGGACACGCAAACACGCACACACACACACACACACACACACGCGCGCGCGCGCAAACTGAATTACTTCATCACATCGTACACGTATAAGCCTTTTTCTGACAAGGACACGCAAACACGCACACACACACACACACACACACACACACACACACGCGCGCGCGCGCAAACTGAATTACTTCATCACATCGTACACGTATAAGCCTTTTTCTGACAAGGACACGCAAACACGCACACACACACACACACACACACACGCGCGCGCGCGCAAACTGAATTACTTCATCACATCGTACACGTATAAGCCTTTTTCTGACAAGGACACGCAAACACGCACAATATGTAAGAAGCATTGCAATGTACAATAGTATCGTACTGTATGACTTATCCTACTCCAGTTTGAAGGACATTGTCCCAAGGTGCAGAGGATGCATGTAATGTTGTATCTCGGAAACTAAGTCAGTGTTAACTCTTAACCTCGACCTTCAGCCACTTCAGTGGGGTTAGTAATGTAGCGCTGTATCTCTCGTTTCCGTATCATTTTTTTTTTTTTTCAACTTTTGTCATGTGTTCTGGTTCGGTTTCCATCTCGTATTCAATCTGTAGCACGGTATCTCTTGTTTCCGTATCATTTTTTTTTTCTCCAGCTTTTGTCATGTGTTCTGGTGCTCGATGTTAATTCCTCTCTCTCTCTCTCTCTCTCTCTCTCTCTCTCCTTTTCTCCTTTTTATAGCCTATGTATTTCCGCCGTGTATGCTTGTCATGTCATGTCCTATTCTGTGAAAAACAAAACAAAACAAAACAACAACAACAAAAACAGGCGATAGAGGAGCGGGGTTGAGGAACATTGATACGGGAGAGGGAGAGGCGGTGGGGGTGGGGAACAGGGACTGAGGAGGAGGGGGGGGGGGAGGACAAACTTGATTGTCCGTCGTCCGATCTCGTCCGCAGCCCATGACGAGCTCCAAGCGGCGACAAGGCGGCAATCAAATTCCAATTTACCTCGCGTGCGCGGCTTACCCCCGCTTACCCGGCCCAACCCGAGAGATAGAAGCGCGCGCGGGTAGCCGGGTGTCTGTCGCCTCTTTCAGCTGGACGCTGTGGATGTCATCCAGGCTTTGAACGCCGGGGTCTTGACGAACGTTACTGACGCGGCATCCACCCTGGTGAACCGGGTAGGAGTAATTGGCGGGTAATTGTTGGCGGACCGGTTTATCAGTCTGCAGCGACTGGCTGTCGTGGTCGACGTTGATATACGGGTTACCAACCTTCACATGGCCAGACTCACGGGCTGGAGACGCTTCCTGACAGCTTTATCTCCCCTTGTGGTCGTTCCCTCCCCTTCCTCTCACTGTCTCTGAGTGGCGTGGCAAACCAAGGGGACGTAATCCGGAGGGCGTCTTCTACAGAGGATGACGAGGTCGTACACTGATTTGACAGCGCGAACCAACTTTCACTCGTTACAGTTACACGTATCGCCACGAAAAGCACTGTCAGCGTATTAACAAGGGGCAGAATACCAAAATTGGAATCAATAAACAATTATTATTATTACTATTATTAAAAGGCCGAATCAATAAATCTTCTCGTCGTATGAAAATAGTTAGTTATTTAGGGCTTAACGCCGCGCAAGCAACAAAGACTAATTCGCGGCTAAGTGAAAGTTTGCCTCTGCCAGGTCGTTAAAAGGGTGAAAAGCTATTCCGTAAAACAAGATGTAAAAAAAAACAACAACAACAACAAACAAACCTGTCACGTTCAAATGAGATAAACATGTTCATTAAAAAAAAAAAAAAAATCCCGAAGCTAGGTAGGTAAAAAAAAGTCCATATTGCATGAGAGACTAGATTGTATAAAACAAGTTGGACTCTTTCAAGACCTCGAAGATGTTGTCCGGTGGGATACCCCGGAACAACATTTTCAGTGATGAAACACAGTAATGCTTATCTGCGAGATCCGTACAAGAAACAACAACAACAAAAATGTTCAACGGTAAAAGGTTCATGGCTCGTCGTATGAAAAAAAAAATCACCATCCGGCGCTAGAATATTCAGAATGTATACAGAAACGCAATCCCCAGTTGTGAACGTTAAACAGTCATTTCCGGTTGCTGATACTGAGTTGTTTGGTTAATTAGTGTTTAACATGTCCGCAAGCATTTCCGAGTTACTGCTGACAGCCTGGGCTACTCCACGGATTTTTATTTATTTATTTTTTTCGGGCCGAACATCATTCAAGTGAGACTGCAATGTCAGCCGCATTTGGATTTTTTCCTCTGCCGTGGAAGGGGAGCCGGGGTGGCCGAATGGTATAGCGTTGGACTTCTTTTTCTTCTTCTTCGATCACTCAGACAGGCACGCCAGTAGTGCTGATGAAGGTTGCAGTCCGTCGGAGACACTCAGCCGGGCCGAAGATCTTCTCCCGCAACGGTGTGTCTGTAGGCCAGGTTGTCGCTCTTTGGTTCTGGTACGTTGGACAGTTTTGCAGGAGGTGTTCAACTGTCATCCGCGGTGCGCCACAGGGGCATGCTGCAGTGTCACCAATGTTGAATTTGGTGAACATGTGGTGTTTGAGTCTGCAGTGACCTGTCCTCAAACGCACGATGAGTTGGACTTCTAACGTTCGGGTCGTGAGTTTGAATCCTAGCTGGATCAAAATAATTATGCTGGCTCTTCATAGTTGCCCCGTATTTGATATCACCCGTATGTGGTGGAAAAGGACGTTAAACCCCAAAAAACACCCACTCTACCGTGGAAAATAATTTACGTACAAACAGGTCCAAACAAAACCGAAAAGAAGCATTGATTCATTCTCTCTCTCTCTCTCTCTCTCTCTCTCTGTATTGTTCCTGTTGCTGTACTTGAGACTCTGTGTGTGTGTGTGTGTGTGTGTGTGTGTGTGTGTGTGTGTGTGTGTGTGTGTGTGTGTGTGTGTGTGTGTGTGTGTGTATTACTCTATTTAGATAGACTTTACTAGAATAGATGCTACTAGAATTAGCAACGGCAGGTACTGTATGAAAATTGACTGTTTCACGTTAATTACCACTACCGTTGAAAAATAAAGTTTTCTTGACTCTCTCTCTCTCTCTCTCTCTCTCTCTCTCTCTCTCCGTGTAATCCAAATTCAAGGGGATATTTATCTCTCTCTTGTTTTATATTTTTTTTAAAACCGATATCCTAACTGAAATTCATCCCAAAATAGCAGAATAGAATATTATGAAACACTTTTTTTTGTGTCGACGTCAGTCACTGACGACCCTGCATCGTAATACTGCATACGTTAAATCGCTATAATTCATGACTCCTTTCTCATCAAGACGACAAGCAGATGAAACTGGCGACACTTTAATATCAGCGGTCAAGCCTGAGATTATCCGGTACTTAGGAAGTATTAATAAAGCTTTTGAAGATATTGTCGGAGACAGCACAATGAAGGTTTACTAACTCCACCGAGACACGGCGGAGCAAATGACTTTTATTGTGCATGGACACATCGCGAATACGTGCAAAGACCTGCAGAGGCGTTGCAAAGAGTGTATTAAAACCACGCTATCTTTTCCCGTAACGGATTACTAGTGCACACCGCATCTTTATCATAATTGTCTGAAAGAGACTGTGTGCGGTGTACATGTATTTGATTTATCATGCACGTCAAGTCACCCCCCCCCCCCCCTCCGCACTTTGCTGTGCAGTCAAATCGCTTTGTCAAAGTGTCACCGTGTAATAACTGACAACAACAAGATGGGGGAAGGAAAAGACTCGTGTATTGCTTTCCTAAACCTATGTCGCGGCTGACTCAATCTTTCATTCAGTTCCCCCCATCTCTTGTGCTCGCGGGGGGACAAGAACTCCCGTAATTAAAACGAAGAGAAAAGGCCAATGAAATCCGCACTGACAGCGCTGCTTGAAAACAAATCGCTTGTCTCCTGGGAGGCGCAGTTATGATTCCGCGGGCGTTTTGATAGCACTAAACGTCCCTGCTTTTCAAACTTGAGGTATTGATATCTGTCGGCGAAAGTAATATCGTCTGGCCGGCGGGGGTAGGTAGCACTTTTTCATAATGGCCGGGGGGATACACGGGGGGCAGAGTGGTCGGTGAATAGCGTGGCGGCGACTGAAGGCACTTTGCGTCTCTGATGTTGAGAGATTTGTCTTCCTGCCACCGTGTGTGGTGGGGGATATTGGGATATTAATGGGGAGATTACTCTCACAGCCGCTCAATGGACAAGAACGTGGAAATCTGAGAATCTGCTCCACCGTGCTCTTGTCGTGCTGTCTCAATTTATTATATTACGCCGCCCCGCTAACTTTACGTCTGGCGTACAGCAGACTCGGGAGGACCTCTATACGGGGGTTAAGCAAGAGGGCGGAGAGTGTTTTGGTGGTACTACGGCTCAGTTGGTAGAGTTGAACCTCTAAAGGGGGTTAGGGTTAGGGTTAGTGTGACATCGTGGTAATGGCAATTGCTATGCTGAACAGACGGTTTTAGACAAACAAACAAACAAACAAACAAACAAACAAACAAAACAACAACAACAACAACAAAAAAAACAACAACAACAAACAGACCCCCCCCCCCAAAAAAAAAAACCCAAAAAACCAACAAATTATCAAAACAAAAACATAAAAACATAAAAACTAACACCCCCGCTAACCCACTTACCCAAACACACACACACACACACACACACACACACACACACACACACACACACACACACACACACACACACATAAATAAACACGGCTTTCCCTGGGAAATACCGTCTTTAAAACCATAGCACAAGGACACAGTCCGCCATTCTGATCGCCCCCCGTGCTATAATGGGTGTACGGTGCTCGGGCCCGCTGTCCCTCCGTGGCACGCTGAAACTGGCACTCCCGTCCCCTCCGAGCTGTCAGTCTGTTGACCCAGACCCTCGTGACGTACTCCAGGACGGCTGGAGAGGAACCCAGTCGACCCTAGGGTCCAAGAGCGGGCCTTTCAGGAGCTGGTGGGTCTGCGGCTGGCCCCTACTTGATTCCCCGTACTTCAGCCGGTTTCCGCTGATTCTCAACTCCAGAGTACTCTCTCGTTTTTGCCCACTATACTGGTGCGTAAAGTCGACCTCAGCGCCATCGTGGATGTCATATCTAGTTCTGCTGCTGCTCTGGACCATCTCCGATGCGACAGATCGTCGCCGGCCAACGAAATTTTGTGACCACCCCCCAGGCCGTGTGTGTGCGTGTGTGTTGGCGGGAGAGGGGGGTGGGGTGGTGGTGTTGAGGTTTAACGTTATCTGTCCTCCGCGAAGGTACCTGTACTACCCCCCCCCCCCCGCACCCCCCTACCCCCCAACCCCCCCCCAAAAAAAAAAAAACAACAACAACAAACAAACAAACAAACAAACAAACAAAACAACAACAACAACAACAAAAAACAACAACAACCAACCAACCAACCAACCAACCAACCAACCAACCAACAACAAAACAAACAAACAACAACAACAACAACACCAACAAAAAACACCAACAACAACAAAAAAAAAAAACCACCACAACAACAACAAAACCCAAACCAAACCAAACAAGCAAACCAAAACACAACCAAACCAAACCAAACCAACCAAGAGCCGAGCCGGAAAAGTTAGAGCACGGACATGTTGTGGCCGTATGTCACATGAGGAACACGGAAAAACGCCTCTCGGACTAAAAAGTCTCCCGTGTGACATGAGCCGTACCATTTTCTTTATGTTTTTGTTTGTGTTTTTCTGGTTTTTTTTTTTTTTTATTTAAGGGGGCGGGGGTGGGGGTGGGGGGAGGTGCTGTGGTATTATTTTACAGTAAATCACAACGCAGAACTACACTTCTATTTTTAAAAGACGCAGTTTTCTAAAACGAATATTGTATATGGAAACCTGTATTGAAGAGGCGAGCAGCCGTCTATTGTTCAGAATACAAGAGCTGCACGTCGCTGCACTGCGCACCTCATACGCTGCCGACGTGTGTGTGTTCAGACTCCCCTACCACCCCACCTTCACCGTCACTCCCACCCTCAACCCCCACCCCTATTCCTCAGCCTCTTGACCGGCTATTTGGCCTCTATCAAAATTCATACACTCTCCACGTGTGTTTGTGCGGCACGCCAGTCGTGATGTACAAGTGCACATTAATGCACTTCTCATTGAGAGACCTCTCACAGCAACACTACATCATTTTAAACCGCCACCCTGACACGCTCTACGCCTCCCCCTCCCTCCCTCTCCCCCTCCTCCCACCCCCATCTCCCTCCCTCCCGCTTTCTTCCGGGCTGCAGTTGTTGTCGTTGCTTGGAGCACGTGGAAGGATTACTTGGAGCTGGACTAGGATAAACATAGAATACGAAAGGAGTTGGAGAAGGGCTATAATTAGTATCAATGAGCTGTTTTCAAATCGTACGCGAAGATCGACCTGCCCAATTATGGTAGGTAGGGGCCAGGGGACGTAACTATGTGACTTGCATCGGCTGGTTTGGTTTGGTTTGGTTTGGCTGCCTTGGTTAAAGAAAGAAAGGGGAAACAAGTCTACAGTAACCGCGGTAAGTACAGACATCGGAAACAGGCTATTTTTGTTGTTGTTTGTTTGCTTATTTGAATTAAAAAAAGGTTTATTCATTTTTTTTTTTTGGGGGGGGGGGGGGTATATCAACATTGCGTTTTTAATCGTATTCTTTGTGTTTTGTTACGATCCTTGTAAAAATCAAAGTCATGTTTTTTTTTTGTTTTGTTTTTTTTAAATATTGTTTTCCGGTTTCTTCGTTGTTCTGAAGAAACTTACTTTTTTGGGGTTTTTGTTTTACTTTGTTTTGTTAAATGAACTGTAACAGCTGACAAGATATATCAGCTTGTTCACAGCTTTGAACAAAATTCTTTTCGCCTGTTTTACTATTGCCACTACAACTACTATCAATAATAATAATAATAATTTTCTTTGGAAATGTTCAGCCCACCAAATTTGAAAAATAAATGCAATTCTAAATTCCGTAATTTAAATAGCTGAGCTGACCCTTCGCACCACGTGATTGTAATGTGTTTATATCCAGTATGTGAGAGAATGCGTGTGAAATGTTCAGCCTACCAAATTTGAAAAATAAATGCAATTCTAAATTCCGAAATTTAAATAGTAGAGCTGACCCTTCCCACCACGTGATTGTAATGTGTTTATATCCAGTATGTGAGAGAATGCGTGTGATTCACGTGAGCGTGCGTGTTGGGTTCAGTTCGCGGCGCTTTGAGCCGATTGATGAAATTGGGTAAAGCGCCTATACAAATACTCGTTATCATATCATATCATATCATATCATATCATATCATATCATATCATATCATATCATATCATATCATATAATAATAATAATAATAATAATAGAATATTTATATAGCACCTAACCTTATCTAAGCTCTAGGCGCTTTACATAAAATACATATTTATTCATATTAAGGCATTAAAAACTGACAAACAGATAAAAAAACAGATAAAAAACAGATAAAACACTAATAAAAACTCACACACACACACTATCATAAATCTGTGTTATTTTTTATTTTAAAAAGAAACGTACCAGATTCCATTTAAAGAAGGGAAGCCGGGACAGCGGAATAGTAGAACGCTGGATTCTCAATGCTCGGGTCGTGAGTTCGAATCTAGGCTGGGGCCAAATATTTGTGCTGGCTTTTTTCTTGTTGCCCCGTCTTTGATACATGTATCACCCATACATAGTGGAAAAGGAAAAACTCCTAAACACCCACCCACCCCACCCCATTTACCAAACGAAATGGTGACCATATTTTAAAAAATATTATTATTACTACAGCTGTATTATTATTATTATTATTATTATTATCAAGTGTCCTAACGTTGGGTGACATTGATGAACAGAATTCCTCTCTTTCTTTCAATTCTCTTTTCTATCGCTGCAAAACCGTCAAGCCTACTACTGGTTCAAACAAGCTTGTAGAGATCCATGAAATCGGGCAAAAGTGCACACTTTTGTCAAGATTTTAATAATTATTTGCCAGCTATTTCTTCATTTTTTCCCCCTGCCACTTCATTCCATTTTTAGAAGAATTGAGAGCTGACAGAATAATGAACAAAACGAAAAACCAAAAAAAAAAAAAAACCCCAAAAAAACCCCACCTGTCCCAGCTTTTATGGAAGTGCTTGTTAATACACAAACTTTCCCTGCAATGATTAAAACATCAGTGACAGTTTTCACAAAGTCGTGTCGTGTCGCAGACTTTGTTGCCTCCCCCTTGGAAAGCCAGTGGTCTCCCCTTGCCTCTCGTGGCTGTCAACAGGGAGGTGAATATGGCACAACTGTTTGGCCAGTGTCAGACGTGGCGCGGAGAACGCTGGGAGCCTAATCCTCGACAACTGGAGGGCCGTGTGCAAACAAGGAGCGAAAGGCTCGCGCCAGTATTAGGCTATTTCGAACGGTGTTGTACAAAGGCCTATTAAAACTCTTAAAACATCTTTCCCCACTTACCGTGCGGCGCACTGGCGGTGGTAGGTAGCATCTCCAGTGTCCCGTCCTGGAGATCACCGTGTCAGGAACTACCTAAGGACACTGTGTGGGGTGGCGTTTTCAGCTGAGGATCGTTGGATATAACCGGAGACATGACTTGTATGGTATGGTATGGTATGGTATGGTATGGTATGGTATGGTAGACCTCCTCGGCGCACATATCCATCTCTGCTGAAATGCTCACGGCGCCGCAGGGCTGGAGGACGAAGCAGTGAAAGCCTGCTCAGTGCCGCTAAGCGCTACTTTATGTGCAAACCTCCACCCTGCTGCTCACTGTGGTGCGTGCGGCAGTATTTCTCTTTACCACGACACCGACCACAGCCTACTCTTCGTCGAAAGAGAGTATAGAGAGTCACGTATAGAGAGACAGGAAACAAAAGCACTATGGAGGTATGGGAGGATACGGCACACCTGGCTTAAACTTCTCCTTAAATAACGCTTTCAAGTTGTCCGATTTTACTCCTTTATGTAAGCTACTTGATAACGTTATTGCCGGGTGATTTTGGTTTAGCAGAAGGTGTGAGTGAGTAAGTGTTATTTTGAAACTAATTTTCTGGGAAATGCAGAATCCCGATTTTTGAAATTTGACATTACAACTATAAAGCCGGTCTGTCTCCTACATCAGTATTTTGCATGGGGCAAAAATACTTGTTTCTTCTTGTTTCAAAACCGCGCTTAGGGGTCATTTAGAGGAAAATAGAGGGATCATTGTTGTGTTGTTTGAAATTTGAACAGCGATCTGGTTTCTCAGTAGGCCGGTAAAAAGTACCTAAGCAGCTGCAAGAGCCAGTTTCCTCTATGTAAGTCTCTGATATAACCGGGTGCGGTTCTGACTTCTCAGACATGGATTTTGTTTATTAAAGAAATAACCGTCCACCCATGCAGATCAGTGCCCACTGAACAAGGACTTCTTTCGGTTTCAAACGTTTCATGTGAACATCTCTCACCTGTCAAGTACCCATTCCCTCTGGTGGGTCTGTCCTACTGTATGTATTGCGGGTGCTTTCCCTTGCACGACGTCTTTCCCTTCACGGTGACCTCCCTTACCCTCGTCAAGTGCTAGTGGCGGCAAAAAGCGCGCGCCATGTTGGCGTGTGCGCGAGAAGTGCGCGTGCTAGTTTACCGCCAGAGGGCGCGGACTGTTGGCGATATGATATTAGTGACGGGCCTGGCGAGGAGATGGTCTAAATGAGCGGTAATGGTGGGTAATGGCGACGTCCATCGCACGTGAAGTGTTTGTTCCCTCACAAAGACGGCGACGGCCCGGGTTGGTGTTTTGCCGTCTTCAAGGGCCCTCTGGCGGGCCTGCTCTCTTACACTACACTTTCACTCTCGTCTGGGCTGTGTTCCCGGTCCTCTCACTCCCTCCGTTTTAAAAAGACGAACCCCTCCCCACACCACCACCAACCTCAGCTTACCCTTCCATTGACGAGCAGGTAGAGCTGGGATTTTCCTACTACTGACTTGTACAAGTTACGAAATCTCTATGTTCATGTCCATCTGTGCTCTCTTTTGGCGAGTCAACTACGGACACAAACGCCTAGCTAGCAAAGGACGCAACAAAAACAAACAAACAAACAAACAAACAAACAAACAAACAAACAAACAAACAAACAAAATGCAAATACCCAAAACAAACAAACAAACAAACAAACAAACAAACAACCCACAAAAAACAAAACAAACAAAAATAAAAACAAACAAACAAAAAAACAACAAAAACAAACAAACAAACAAAAAAACAAAAAACAAAAAACAAAAAAAAAAACAAAAAAAAAAAAAAAAAAAAACAACACAAAAAAAAACAACCACAACAACAACAAAAAAAAACAAACAATCAAATAAACAAAAAGAAAACAACCGTGAAGAACAACAATCCCCCAAACCAATAAAAAACAAACAAACAACAACAACAACTGCAAAAACAACAACAACAAAAAACCAACAAACAAGACAGCAACACAGCACAGCACAACACACAAGACAACAAACAACAGCATTAACAAAACCATACCACCGCCACCGACTTCAGAAAACAAACTCTGAATTTGTTTTACAATGTCATTAAAATAAAGGGCATTCATACTGATTACTGAAGTGCTGGGCGTTATATTTGCCGTAATCTTTTTTAACCAATTTTTCATACCATTGTCTGTACAAAGTTTGTACTGTTGTGCCAAAGACTGTGGTCAAAGACTTTCATGAAGTTTGCTTATATACAGAAAATGGTCAAGACGTTTGACCACTGTCATAGCAGAGGGTGGGACGAGGGGGCATGGCACTCAGGCATTTAATGCTTAGCACCTTCTGTCGAAAAACAAGGAAATGGGGATGGGCGTGGGGAAGTTGGGGGGGGGGGGGGGGGTACCTTTAAAACGCTCCGCAAACATGTGTTAGCGTCAGTATTGTAAATTTGTTTTGCCTTGACTCAGAACACACTTTTCTCGTGTGCAACATTCAATTCGAGTTTCGCCTTTATTGAACAAAGTGCCTTTGTGATTTGTGTGTGTGTGTGTGTGTGTGCGTGCGTGCGTGTGTGTGTGTGTGTGTGTGTGTGTGTGTGTGTGTGTGTGTGTGTGTGTGTGTGTGTGTGTTTTCTTTTTAAGTTTCTTTTGGTTGGTTTACAAGTTTGTAACTTACATTGCCTTACTCCCATCTGAATCTTGTTGCCTCTGTAACACATAGCTAACTCACCTTCTACACGTGTGCTCAGGGTTGGTACATATATTATATTGTCAGAAAGGGTTATAATCTCACTATTTAGGCTTTCACAACACTAATTCTTTCCCTTTGCTTTAGACTCGCGCGAGTGAATTACCCTCGAAAATCCTCAGTGCAGTTGGATTAACAACTAAAACATTTCCTTGTCTTGTTGGTGCCTGTTTTCAGAATGCCTTTTGGTTTTCCCATGACTTGGTTTGACCTTAAACGTGCATTCTCTCGCAAAAGTGGATTCTTTAACCGCCAAACCATCCCTCTAGTTGTGGGCTCTATATAGATGCCAAACAGTACATCACACACCGTTGACTTGAGGTGGTTTTTTGATGGCGATGATCGCCTCATAAAGGAAACGTTTTGTCATTTTATTACATTGTTGGGTTCAAAATCTAGAGCCGAACAGGTGTTTGTTTATCGGCGTATAACGCTATATCGGACGGCGTATAACGCTGTATCGTACGAATTACATCGTTTGATTACTCCAATACAAGAAGGTTTTACGGCCATATCGTGTGATTTTAAGGGCTTTATTACTCCCATACAACGACATAAAATCGCATGAATAGCATCCGCTGATTACCTCTTGTAGGTAGTTTCCAATTTCACGATAACCATTTTGAAGCTATCGATGACACACAAGCCCTGTAAATTCCTCTCCTCCTGCCAGTAGCTTTGGAAATCTTTTGAGGAGGGCTACGCCTGTCAGCGGAGTTTCCCAGGAGGGTTTTCGTGCGGATTTTCCGAACAAGGGATATAGATAAAACAGCCTGTGTTATTGCACTGGAAGTACATCAATTTCTCCTTAATATACATCCATTTAAAGCCCCAACCACTTCTTAACCCGGCTACTTAAGACACGCTCTGTCCCACAGTGGCGCCGCCTCGAGTGGGGTCGTGTTCCGCTCAGCCGCGAGGAATTCTGGGTATTGTTAGGCACAGTCACCTTTCTATCGTTCTTTTTGCGGTCTCGCGCTGTTGCTGGGCAGCGAGACCTCAGAGTAAAAATCCTCCAAGAAAACAAAACTTGAGTGGCAACATTGGAGGCAGCCGTGGACAGAGAAAACGTAAGGCCGACGAGAACGAAGACAAAGAGAAAAGAAAAGAAAGAAAGAAAGAAACAAACAAACAAACAAACAAACAAACAAACAAACAAACAACAAAAAACACCCCCCAAAACAAACAAACAAACAAACAAACAAACAAACAAACAACGAACCACACACAGCCAGATAGCCACAAACGGCTAATTAAGCCAATATCCGAGCTTAATTTTTGTATGCATATTTGTTTGTGTTGCAAACACACCTTTATGTTCTAATGGACCTCTTGCGGGTTACATGACTGTTACCATGTTCAAAATTTTATCTGGAAGTCTTTGTACGAGGGGGGAGGGGTGGGGGTGGGTGGAGGATGTCATTCCATCATTTACCCTGAAAAAATTCAATGACCCTCTATCACGTTTATGCTGGCTGTCTTGTTTTGTCTGTAAGACAAGAGATACTGATCAGTGATAGAACAACATCCAAAACAAAAGTAAGAACGATTCTGTTATGAGAATAGATTAATTTAGAAATAGGAAAAAAATCGTAAAATCTAGGGGAACATACTGAGGTTTTAGTCCGCTTTTCAAGTAACCCAGCTTATTTTGCACGTCCGTAGTCCTCCCCTTCTCCTCCCCCAACAAACTCTTTATTGGGAGGTTGGAATGAAGGTGGGGGGTAACACGAAATGCCACGCAGCTGAACTGAATGCTTTAGTTTCACACACAAAAAAGAAGAAAAATTAAAGTTGACAGGTTACAAGAAACTGAAATTAACACAAAGAGGTTGCCACCGCCAACCGTCGGTTTGTGGAGGGTCTACCCGGGGTGGATGTCAGCATTCCTCAGTGCCGGGAGCGTGCGAATCTCGCTGCAGGAGACCAGAAGCCCGAGCAGCACGACCCCGATAAGAACCTCAATTCTATCACGGGCTTTCCACCGGCATTGGCACGATTTAGTGCTCCGGATACGCCAATTGGCGTCCTAGAGGCATAATCCGTGTAAAATACCGTTATCAAGCGCGCTCTTTGTGTGTGCTACTCCCCTCTCTCCACACAGCAAACTATACTTTTCCGAATCGACTTATATGGGAGGATGGTGACGGAGAGGTTTTGTCCGGGTAGCTTATTATCACGGTGGTTTATCTTCTTAGTTTCCCTGTCCCGCGTGGATAACGCTGCCCTAGTGTAGGTATCGCTGGCCGCTGAATGCTGTGGCAGGCGATAAATTTGACAGTAATATTGGAACAATTTGCTCGCAACCTTTCCACCAACTTTCTCTCTGGGGATTAGAGGCTGGGGTTGACACCACTGAGCAACTGCCGATTGGTTCTTACGCGTTGAATATCACGTAGCCCGTATCTCATTGGCTGTTAAGCGTTGAATATAGCCGTATCTCACCCTGCACGATAATTTTCGCGTGAGGGCGTTCGGAACAAAAGACAGTGTTATGGAAGTTATATTTGAGTTGTAGGCGGGATGAATAGCAGCCAACGACTTGACACTATCGTCCAGATTTGTGGAAGAGTATCTCCCGGAAGTGACGAAATCATGCAACAGTGATGGCGTGTGGTTCAAGATAAAAGATGGCAGGTGAATCTTAACTTAGACACTGTTGTGTCTAAAGCGTGTCAGTCGCTTGCCTGTTCTTCCTGGAAAATGGCGGGTATATTTCGGACGATTCATGATAATCAGTCTTACTAGTTTTTCACATCGTCTTCCAGTTTTCAAAAGGTTGAAAATGAGTCAAGTCAAGTCAAGTCAGGTTTATTTGTCCCAGAATTGAGAAAATCGCTTTGCAACACGCGTAAAACATACACATACAAAACAACAACAACAACAACAACAACAACAAAAACATGCAAATAATACAATCATAATCACCATATAAAAATGCATCCAATCACGTTAAGATATTTGTTTGTGATTAAGGTACGTTAAACTAACCTTGACTTAAGTAAGAATTACCGCTAATCACATAACTAAAACCAATATAAATGTCACTCCATTCCCATTCCTATCACCCCTCCCACCGACGGACGCACACACACACACACACACACACACACACACACACATCGCAGAACACAGCCTTCTGGTCACCGCTTCCGAGATCTGTAAAAACTCGCTCCGATAAATCATTTGTTAAGTAAACGGATTGCATTTGGCACAAAGCTGTTCTTAAATTTGTTCTTATTGCACTTAAAACATCGATATCGTCTACCTGAGGGAAGTAGCTCAAATTCTTTGTTGAGTGGATGTGAGTGGTCAGCGAGAATACTGCACGCCCTGCGCAAGACTGCACGCTCGCAAATATCAGTGAGAGACGGAGTCGGTAAGCCAATAATTTTGGCCGCCGTTTTTGCTACACGAAGTAGGCGGTTTTTGTCGGCAACAGAGAGAGTTGGAAAAAAACACAAGCTGCAGTACGTGAGCAACGGCTCGACAATACTGCGATATAGGAGTAGAAGTAGTGTCGGCTCTACATCAAAGCCACGCAGTTTGCGCAGGACGAACAGTCTCTGCTGAGCCTTCTTTTGTACAACAGAGACGTGCTGGCTGAAGGTAAAACTTGAATCAAGGGTTAAACCCAGGTATTTAAAAGTGGCCACCTGTTCCACAGGAACACCATTCACAAGGGTGGTTGCATCAATGCTATCACCCTTACGGGAGCATGCCACCATCTCTTTTGTTTTTAAAACATTAAGTTCGAGAAAATGATTTCCACACCAGTCAGAGAAATTGTCAACAGTTGCTTGGTATAACTGACGGAAAGTGGGTCAGTTGACAAGCAAGACACGATGGCAGCATCATCCGCAAATTTAATGATGTCTGAATGTGGGTCGGAACTGCGGCAGTCATTGGTGTATGTTATAAACAAAAAGGGACTAAGAACACAGCCTTGAGGGGCTCCTGTGTTTAAAATGAGAGACGGAGAGGTGACATCGTTATCCAGTCTTACGTACTGAGGTCTGTCCGACAAGAAATTATATATCCAGGAAATCAAGCAAGAAGAAACATTAAGCTTCTGGAGTTTGTCAATCAGCACATGTCTCTGCATAGTGTTGAACGCAGAAGAAAAGTCAGCAAACAATATTCTCACATGGTTGCCAGATTCTCTAAGTGGTGTAGAACAAGATGGAGGAAAGTAGCAATGGCATCCTCTCCACCCCTACCAGTGCGGTAAGCAAACTGGAGGGGGTCGAGATGCGGCTGCACAGAAGGCAATAAGTTACCAAGCACAATCCGCTCCAGACATTTCATTATCAATGAGGTTAAAGCCACAGGGCGGTAGTGGTTCAGATCTTTGGGGGTCGACACTTTAGGTACAGGGACAACGCACGAGGTTTTCCACGCAACAGGAACGATACCCGAGTCTACTGACTCTTGGAACAAGGGCTGTAAAGCCGGAGCGAGCGAGTCAGCGCAGTCACGAAGCAGACGGCCCGGGATACGGTCAGGACCAGCGGATTTACCGGCCTTTGTCCGCTTCAGCCGTGCGGCAACCTCCTCTTCCGTGATGATTACTTCACCAGGAGAAGCATAGCCCGCAAGACGACGTTCACATTCCTCGGTAAAGTCATGCTTATCGAAGCGTGAAAAGAAGATGTTGAGGTCCGTAGCGAAAGACAACGGGTCTGACGGAGCAGGAGGTATCTGTTTAACGTCGTAACCGGCCATTTTCTTTATACGCTTAAAGGCATCTTTAGTGTTCATTGTTCTGTACTCCCTCTCTACCTTCTCCTTGTACACCCTTTTTCCTTGTCTGATCTCACGCTTAAGCCGCGCGTTAATTTCTTTCAATTTGAAAGTATCACCAGAGTGAAACGCACGTTGTTTTTCCTTGATGCAGAAATGAATAGACGAGTTTAACCAAGGTTTAGAGTTCGGATAAACTTTCACTTGGGACGGAGGAACAACGTTGTCGTAACAGAAATTTATATACTCACTGACAGTTTCAACTCTGGTATCAAGATCAGCCGCGGGGTCAGACAGAGCACTCCAGTCCGTGCAGTCGAAGCATCCACGGAGTCTCTCGACTGCATCCGAAGACCAGCGCCTGACAGTGACGACAGTGGGCTTCATCCTCTTCAAGGCCTGTCGGTAAGTAGGGAGGAGGTGGATGGTGTTATGATCGGAGCGACCCAGAGGCGACGGCACCGAGAGGAGAAAGCCCCCCTCTACACTGCCGTAACACAGGTCAATCGTTTTGCTCCGTCGGGTGTGGCACGTGACGTACTGGTGAAAGGAGGACAGTGTGTCGTCCATTCTGCACGAGTTGAAGTCGCCCACAACAAACACTGGGCCATTCGGATAAACAGACTGCATGTCGTGCACTGACCGTGATATGACGTCAGCGGCCGTGGTGTTGTTGGCTGACGGCGGCACGTACACCACGCTGAGTATGATCTTGGTGAATTCACGTGGGAGGTAGAAAGGTCTTAGCGAGACAGTTAACACTTAAATGACGTACATGAAAGGCTTATAGACATACCACACCGACAAATTTCAAGTTTAAAATGACATGAGTTTCAAAGGTTCTCAGGACAATCATGTTTTTGTCCATGGTCTTAGTCCTTCATAAAGAAACACATGATATGGAGTGTGCTAAAATTTGGTAACAGTAAAGTTTTCGTTATATGGAAACACAAGCATGAACGATTGCCACATGTTCAGAAAGCTCATGTATTCATACAGAACAACTCACTAGAACAACAGAAGTGCATTTAAATTTGTTGGGTACATAGTTTTAAAGGGGTGAGCGCTGCGCTATTGAACGACCGTCATCGCTGTGAGGGCGCTGAAGCGAGGGTTCCAGCCCATGTCGGGTTTGTGATAATTATGTGATACCGCTTTTTCCTGGCTACCGGGCTGCTCATCAGGGGTTTTTTCTCCGGGTTATCCGGCTTTCCTCCCCCAGCAAAATTGAAAAATAGGATAGGTATTTTGGGTGGCGCTGCACTGCCGCGACGCGTTGCCCCTGTGGAAACAGCCCGAATTTCCCGAAAGGGACGACAAAGTAGAACAACAACAACAACAAAAGATATGATTTTAAAGCCACGAACCCAAAGTCCAAAGACACACGATTTCTTTGTCATTTGCTGTTTTGGAGTTTTGCTACGTACCACCCTCAGGACTTTAGGGAGGGGGGGGGGGGCGTACATTGCTGTGCAGTGTGCAACTGTTCTTGTTATCAGTGTGAAATACTTGTGATCATATCAATACAACCGGAACGAAAGTGCACCCGAAGACCCCACAACCGGAACATCGTGTTACGAAAGATGCCCTTTCTACAACTAACTCCCCCCAGCGCACCAAACAATGCTCTTTCGAGTACATTCGTCCGGTGCGAGGTAACGTGGTGCCCCTCCAAAAAGAAATTAATTTGTTTTCTCGGCTTATAACTGTGGTTGCATGGCGGTGAGTGAGTGAGCGCCGAGAAAGTAGACAAGTTTGACAACTAGGATTGCCGATTAATGCCAGGTAATGGGGTGACAGGATTATCTGCCCTATCGATCCCTAACACCCCCTTCGATTGGCTGGGGGACAAGGCCAGTGTGTGTACTGACTGTGGGTGTGGTGGTGGTGGTGGTGGAGTGGTGTGGGTAAGGGTGGGGGTTGGGGGGGAACGGGGTAGGTTGTGGCGTGGTGGGTCAGTCTACATACGAAAGTGCATGGCTGTTATTCAGTGCTACCCGAAGTGGACGAAGTGAATGGGGTACAGCACAGGCCTCTTATAAGCAATGCAATTTAAAGTGTATGAGTTTTCCTATGGGTATTTGTATCTTGTTCGTGTAATTATGTAATTCATAATCAATTTAATATTTACGCTGTAGATCTTTTATGATGGTGTTTGTGGTAATGATGATGATGATGATGATGATGATCGTGCGTGCGTGCGTGCGTGCGTGCGTGCGTGTGTGTGTGTGTGTGTGTGTGTGTGTGTGTGTGTGTGTGCGCTAGTTCTTTTATGATGATGATGATGATGGTGATGATGATTCCCTTATTAGGTCTGAAACCAAAAAGACTAGAGCTGCACAACTGTAATGTGGAATACGTTGTTTGCGTAAGAATTCTTTAATGCATCTACAATGAGAATGGTCATCGATACAAATGTAACATTTAGCCAAAAACAAAAACAAAAAAACCCAAAAAACTTGTCGATTGAAACGGGCTCAAGTTTGTACAGTCTGCTCACCCGTGTAATCAGCGCCTCAGAAATACAGAAGCCTTCATGGAAGAGGACGCGAGGTGGGGGCTGACTTCGGTCATCAGAAATTCCGTATTATCTGTAGGGTGAATTTCGCTCGTTTACCTCCTAAGCGGTTAATCTACATGTTGACAACTTGCAATATGAATGGAGTGTAGCACACACTACAGAAATGCGCATGTCAATAGCCTGCAATAGAGCGAGTGACAAACTTTGCTGTCATCTTGTGCCTACTTTTAAGAACGGGTCGGGCACTTCCATAAGTACACGCACAGCTGTGAACTGCAAGTGCAAGAATAAGAAAAAGCAGAACAACTAATCGAATACGATTGTCGTAGGCATTCACGTACAAAGAAAGACAGGCAGTACAGATGTTTTGCATATTCAAAAAGATTTATCATGTATCTACTTGATCGTGATCATGTTAAAGAAAGAACAGAGGCTAAAGAAAATAAAGAAAAAGCAAAACCAAAAAAGAATAAACACCGCTACCACCACCACCCCAAAAACAAAACAAACAAACAAAACGGAAAAGTAGACAAACAAAACAAAACAAAACGACCCCCCCCACCAAAACAACAACAACAACAACAACAACAACAACAACAACACACACATACAAATACAACAACAACAACAAACAAACAAAACAAAAAAACAAACCCAAAAAATATCAGAAACAAACAAAACAAAACCACCACCACCACCAACAACAAACCAAAACAAAACAAAAACAAAACAACAAAAACAAACAAACAAACAATCACACAAACAACAACAAACCAAAACCCCCAACAACAACAACAAACAAGCGAACAAACAAAACTTACAACAACAACAACAACAACAACAACAACAGCCAAACAAACCCCAAACCCGACAAAACCAAACCAAATAACAGCAACAACAACAACCACAACAAGAAGAACAACAACAACAGCAACAATAAAACAAACAACAACAACAAAACCCAACCCATACCCCTAAAGAAAAGAAAAGAAGCCCGTCTAACCAAACAACAGCGACAATGAGAACAACAACAACAACGAGAGATGATGATGATGATGAAACGTCTTTTTTTATTCAGGATAGAGCATTTAGGCATTGCTGCCTATCTTACAGGCTGTCCTGCTATTCTACATTAAAGGGTATTTGAGAAGAACAAAAAATCAAAACAAACAAACAAACAATGAAAAAGTAAAAAAAGTATAAACTATCTAAGGGAAATACAGGAGAGAAAAATACACACGATAAACAAATCAAAACATACGTGGCATGTGCTGATGATACTGGCTGTATGCCAAATAAGAACTTACAGTCGTCTCTAATATTTCAAAACATGTATGTAACACATTTCTATGTATATGGTCAGATAAGCGTATCGTGTAGAATTTGTTTGAAGTTTATGAATTTGGAAACGTTTTTGATACTCAGGGGTAATGAGTTCCATATGGATGCCCCTGAGAATGACAGGCTACTTTTATATATATCAACCCTTGGACGAGGCACTGGGAGCAGACTGTTCCTTTTGTTGTGTTGTTTATCATGTTTGAAATTAAATAGTTGATGAAGATATGTTGGGGCTTTGTAGTAAACAATTTTGTGCATCAGTAAGCATTTGTTAAACTCCAGATGCTGTTTTAGAGGTAGAAGTTTGAGGATTTTAAACTTTTGGTCGGTACTAGAATTACCCGAGTGTAAGAGTTTGACAGCGCGCCGGAACTGATTTTCGCTGCACTCGTCCCACAAAGTGGACGCAAAATCTAGATGACTTTGCACGTGGGCATGGAAGAATAGCTTGCAGGTGTCAGGGCTAACTAGGCGACTTAGTTTAGATAGCAAGAATACATTTTTTGACAATAATTTACAGAGACCATCAACATGCGTTTCCCACTTTAGTTGGTCGTCAATTATGACACCTAGTAGACGGTGGTTTGAGACCTGCTCGATAGACTCCGACCCAACAGACAACCGTAGGGGAGATAGTTTGTGTTGGTGTTTTTGGCGCGTTGTTATTAGCATGCTTTTGGTTTTGGTGGTACTAATTACCATGTGGTTGGCTGTACACCACTGGGAGATTTCAGTGAGGCTATGCTGCAATACTTCGTTTACTTTTGACTCATGCACATCCGACGCATGGAGAGAGAGAGAGAGAGAGAGAGAGAGAGAGTATACTCACAAGCGAGATTGTACACCCACTGTGAAAGAGTGCTAACACAGAGTACAAGATTACAATACGAAAACGAAATCCGAATGTTCACGTTAGCTGCTCGCCCCCTACCCCCCGATCAAAACTTGCAACGTGTGCACGCAAAGAGGAATTACCTTTTGTGCTGCGGCGAACCGGCCAGTCTATAAATCTCAAGCCGGAGGATCAAAGGCTTTGCGAAAGGAAACACTGTTTTCCCTGATAGCTTGCCCGGGAACTGCAGGCGGTTAAACGATTGAAGCAAGAACGAGTTGAAATTAAACGTCTTCAGCGCTTCTACCTCACCTGTGATACCACCAGGGAGCTTTGATCTGTTTATTGTTTTCTACTCTGACTTACTCAGCTGGTGAGTCACAGGTGTTGTTTGTGTATTTCTGTTTTGTTTTCTGTTGGTTTTAGGCTGGCTGTGGACATTGGTGGACACAAATGCAGCTGTACATCCCGAAACTGACCCTTCGCACCACGTGATTGTAATGTCTTCATGTCCAGTGTGTGAGAGAATGCGTGTGGTTCACGTGAGCGTGCGTATAGGGTTCAGCTCGCGGCGCTTTGAGCCAGTTAAAGAAATTGAGTAAAGCGCCTACGCAATACGCAGTTATTATTATTATTATTGGTAATCAGAAGTAAGAGTAGGCAGTTTTGTATTGAGAACATCCACTCGGGAAGGTGTAAGACCGTGGGGCGGTACATCCAGTCGGCCGGCTGCGTAGTAGGTCCTTTTCTGTTTTGTTTATACGTCAGGGATTTGTTGGTTACTTACTACCACTACCATCAATACCTGTAGAGTGTTGATAGACGACTCCACTCCAGTCAGTCAAACGAGGCGAGCCCCCGAAATTCAGCCAATCGCGTGCCGCGGCATAATGAGAACAACACGTGGCGTGGTCTGGCAAACTTTCTTGCCAGACATTACAAAGAGGGAAGCACATGTGGTTTGATGTGAACTGAAACTGAGAAATTGAAATTGAAATAACTTCATTTGAAAACGTTGGAAGTGTTGGTCATGTGACCAATCTTCAACTTCGCCGTTAAAAAAAAAAAAAATAGCGTTCGAACATACTTAAAATTAGAACACGAAACTTTACACACACACACACACACACACACACACACACACACACACACACACACACACACACATTACTGTACCCATGAACTAGAAGGTGTATATACATTTGTAAACATGTGGTATCCACTTTTTTTAAATGCCGTTATAGGTTATTTGTTGGCTTACAGATACATGTAGTTGAAGAGAGAGAGAGAGAGAGAGAGAGAGAGAGAGCGAGCATTCTCACACCCCGACTAAAACCGTTGTATACCCATGCTCATTATCAACAACAGTAAACTCGTGAATTACGACAATCGATATATTCAGAACGCTTTGCGGCCGCACAGCGGCGCCTGAAGTGGTTTGTCATAAAATCGTTTTACAACACAACAAATCAATTCTCCATCTAAATACTCCCCCATTCCGCGTGTATACACATCCTACATAGGTAGGTAGACGCACAATAAAACCCGTTATGAAATGGTCAACACTGAATACAAGTGTCATTGGGCGACCCTGGGACCACGACTGGCGCCGTTCTGTACATAGGAATATGTCAATGGCTGCCCAAACCGCCCATTACGAACTTTCTACTTTCTGCCATAACCACTCACAACTCCCGCCATAAAGTGATGCATTCCTAGCGTTAGGCGTCCCTGGACTATCCAGTGTGAGCGTTTGAAGGGACGAAATTGCGCACCGCCAGGCTGTTAATCGATTTATGATGTTCAAGTAGTGTGCAAAGGGCACCATCACCTTCTTCACTATAGAGCCTCGTTGTCATTTTCAAGCACTGGCTCGCCGAGCTGTGCGCCAGTGTCTCGGCGGTCTCGTACCTCACCGTAAATCATGGAGAGTTCCCCGGAGATGATCGTACAGATAGCAAATAGGGCGGGGAATATGAACAAGAGTCAAGATTTCATTAATCATTTGCATCCCTTTTCGGGTACATAGAGGGTACAGAGGAAGTAGTGCATTACTTGACATTCCTCCATACCCCAAATGGGGAGAACGGAATAGAATCTTTGAATCTTTGAAAATCAACAAAAAATGTACCCTCTTGTAAATTGTGTTTGTTAGCTTCGTTTCTCGATAAATTTAACTCTCTCTATGTTAAGTCCCCATTTTGGACCCTCACGTCCACAGCGCTTGGCTGCAGAGGTGCGACTCATGGGATCACAAACTTTCTATTTTTATTCTTAGTTATGACTTTATAAAGTGAGGAATTAAATGCAGCGGTAGCAAAACGGGTTTCTAACGGACAAAGGGAAGCAACCATCGGTTAGACTGTTACTGGGGAAGACTCTCAGCATAGAAGGAGTTAAATTTCTACGTGCCTGTAAGATGATTACTTAGCTTCAGAGAAGACAACTCTTGGTTTTTTTTTTTTAACAGTTGCATTTGAAAGTACGTTGGAAGTAGCCTATCGTAATGATAAATCATCATCACCATCATCGTCGTCGTCGTCATCATCATTATCATCATCATCGTCGTCATCATTATCATCATCATTCATCATACGTCGGAACATGGGTCTCTTAGGTCTGCACTCAGCTGTACAGGGTTTTGTGCTACCGGTGCACGTTTCTTTCCACTAGCACTGTGTACGCCATACATTGACGCAACTGATCCCGCAAGAAATCGCAATTATATGATCAATATTCACCACAACGAGGGGAAATACTGAACTGATAACACACTCCAAGCGTGCACTTGCATAATCTGATCTTTCCCTTCTTCAAAACTGCAGTTCGCAGTTGGACTCATGACTAAAGTGTCCTTGAATAAAACCTGCATTGAATGACTAGTTTCCGATTACAAGTTTGAGCCGGGGAAGAAGATTTTCAAGATATCATTCTTGTATTAGAATGGGCTGTGGCGCAATTAGGCGATTCTTGGGCGCATTATCATGTTACGTTATTGATGTTAGTTAAAATTCACAGAGCTTGGTGGCGCCTAGAACACAGTGTCACCGCATTAAGCCAGAAGAGAGTGTCAACATAATCTGCCAATGCTGCCAGAGATGGCTGTCTTTAAAAATAAAGATTCACTCCAGTTTATTTGCGCAGACAGACAGCAGGGGGGAGAGTGCGGGTGGGGTGTGAGGTGGGGACTGGGTGGGACAACTCCCATCCAGTGATTGACAACACCGGTGTTTCACGCGGAGTTATCTTCCCTCTGAAGAAAGACTTTTGGATTTGTTTTTTTTAATACGTGTGCGTGAATAACCTAGGAAAACCGAGAAGCCTGGGGGCCTCATATTTTGCTGCAAAGACATGTTTGCTTGGCTGAGAAAACCAGTCTACGATACTTAAAACAACAACAACAACACGCACGCACCCCCCCACACCCCCCCCCCACACACCCAAGCATCGGCTACTTCTGCTTAGGTTGAAAGTGACCCGGGGCACGTCTGCTTACACAAAAAGTGCCTGGATATATCTTTTACGAAAGAACAAACAAACAAACAAACAAACAAACAAACAAACAAACAAACAAACAAACAAACAACCCGAAAGAACCAAAACACCCTAAAAACAGGCAAACAAAACACAAATAAAAACAGCAACAAGACCCCCCCCCCTATAAAAACAACAACAAAAAACAAACCCCAAAACAAAACAAATGCAAAACAACAACAAACAACAACAACCAAAAATACCCCCCCCCCCCCCCCCCCCCCTCCCCCCCCCCCCCCCAAACAACAGCAACAACAATTAAAAAAAAAAAACAACCGAAAACAAACAAACAAAACCCCCAAAACATGCAAACAAACAACAGCAGCAGCAACAACAACAAATCAACAACCAACCAACCAACCAACCAACCAACCAACCCATCAACCAGCCAGTCAGCCACGCAATACATCCAGACGTCTTCTTCCTTTCTTCCTGGAGACGTGAATCTGCACGTGACACTCTCTCTCTCTCAGCTGCCACAAGCTAATGACAGAGGGTTGTGACGGGAAGGTCACATTGGGGGTGACATTATTGTTTTCATATTCTTGATCTATGTCAAGTGCCACTTCTGATCTCGTTTTGGCAAGAATTCATCGTCAGTATGACTACCCTTCACCCCCGTCCTTTTGGCCCCGGGAGACGCCCATTACAACTCCGCTCAGATAAGCGGGCCATCAGAGCCAGCAGTGATAAAAGCGGTGATTATGTTTGTAAAACCAAACACGATAATGCCAGTGATTTATCTTCGATTGGCTAGTTTAACATATTCTATTGGTAAGCCATTCCCAGCTAAGTGACCATGAAATGCCGGTATATTGAATATGATGAATGTCCGCCCGTGATAGGCCGGCTACTGAATATATAATGGACAGTACTAAACTCAGTTCCTACCAAGAAAGTTTATGTTTGTGCGCCAGTGGCTTCACTAAAAAAAATCAAAAAAAAAAAAAATCAGTTTATGTCTGCATGGATTTACATTTGGCTCGGTGGGAGTGTTTCACTTTGATTATACTCGTGTTTGCTGCAGTAAGAAATGTTCAGCCCACCAAATTGGAAAAATAAATGCAATTCTGAATTCCGAAATTTAAATAGCTGAGCTGACCCTTCGCACCGCGTGATTGTAATGTGTTTATGTCCAGTGTGTGAGAGAATGCGTGTGATTCACGTCAGCGTGCGTGTTGGGTTCAGTTCGCGGCGCTTTGAGCCGATTCATGAAGTTGGGTAAAGCGCCTGTACAAGGGGTGGGTGGGTGTTTGGGGGTTTAACCTCCTTTTCCACCACATAGGGGTGATATCAAAGACGGCGCAACGATGAAAAAGCCAGCACAAATATATGGCCCCAGCCGGGATACGAACTCACGACCGCGCCTATACAGTACTTATTATTATTATTATTATATAAGAGCCCGCCAAGAAACCGTAAATCTTGACTGATTTTTGCATACAGGCCAAAACCGAAAAAGGGTAAAAAAACAAACAAACAAACAAACAAAACACACAAAAAACAACAACAACAACAACAACAAACAAAAAACAAAAACAAAACGTGGGATTCTCGTGCGCGGTACGTCCATCTAGACGGTGCTGATTTGTACCTTTCTTTGTGATACTTTTTCCTACTGCACTGTTGTGCAGAAATGGAATCGTAGGCCAGAGATAATGATATTTATCTAACATTAAAAACCACATAGCCACGGAAACAGTCGCAACAACCAAATGGAACATCTCTTCATCTGTTTTGTTAGCGGCAGTTTTCTCCCCTTAGGGTCGGGGTGGGTGTTCAAGAGTTTACGTCCTTCTCCACCACGTGTGGGTGATATCAAAGACTGGGCAACGATAAAAAGACCAGTACAAATATTTGGCCCCAGCCGGGATTCACTCCTTACGACTCATTACAACCGTAGAAGCGTTAATATTCGGACCATTTGTCATACTAAGACCAATGGCTCCAAGTGGAGCATAGGCCATCGACGACCCTTCGCCATCGCACTCTGTTCTGGGCTACTCTTGCCACTCCAGTCCAGTTGATCCCCTGCTTGCATAGCTCTTCCTCAGTGTCCCGCCTCCAGCTGTTGCGAGGCCGGCCTCTCTTCCTTTTCCCCTGCGGGTTCCATGTCAAGGCTTGACGAGTGGTGCTGGATGCTGGCTTCCTGAGGGGCGCCATTTGTTATATTACATGGTAAAGGAACCCTACATGGTCCACCCCTTGGTCTACTCGTGGGGTAATGGCTTGTGTGCCTCAATGACCCAGAGAGCTATGCCAGCGGGAGCACGTGCTCCTGGCAGGGTCACCCAAGCTGGACAGGTCGAAGGGTAGAGGTGAGACGAAGGTGGACCACCTCTCCAAGAGGCTAAACGGGTTTGCGTAGGGTTAACAGCCCTACCTGTAAAAAACATTAAGTTACAGAAGCATCGACAGCAACAAACCAAAACATTCACCTGGGCGAGGAAGGGTCTCCATCCCGGAGACCTATGACGCATTGCAGTGAAAGCCGAAAGGAAGCTGCAAGGCCGACCCCCCTTCTAACACCCAGGACAACAAATCCCCAGGGGAAAAGGAAGAGAGGCCAGCCTTGCAACAGCTGGAGGCGGGACACTGAGGCAGAGCTATATAAGCAGGGGACCAACTGGACTGGAGTGGCAACAATAGCCCAGAACAGAGTGCGATGGCGAAGGGTTGTCGATGGCCTGTGCTCCACTTGGAGCCAGGGGCCTAAGTAAGTAAGTAATGGTAAAGGAACTTTACTGCTTTTGAAGTTGTACTGTTTATCTTTCGTAACAACAATCAATGGTAAAAGGGTCTACGTGCCTTTATCATCCATGCGCCTCTAACGCTCTTTACCAATTAATGACTGAGGGGAGCCGGGGTGGCCGAATGGTAGAGCACTGGACTTCTAATGCTCGGGTCGTGAGTTCGTATCCCGGCTGGGGTGAAATATTTGTGTTGGCTCTTTCATCGTTGCCCCGCCTTTGATATCACCCGTGTGTGATGGAAAAGGACGTTAAACCCCCAAGCACCCACCCACCCTTACCAAAATGACTGTAGACGACGCGCTTTTCATTGCAATCATTGTTCAAAGAAGACACTCTTTCTTCTTCATAATCTCTTTGACCCATATTCGCCATTACCATAAATTGTACTGTAACATCGTTTTTATTTTCATTTCAATGCTCTCTGTCTACTCAGAAAATCCTAGATAAAATACTATCTTGTTTTTTGTAGTAGGGGGGTTTTCATGAATGATACAAAGGAACGATACGTCCACTTCATGGCTTTGGCTGCCTTTGGTAAGGACTCGTAAATTGTATATTTTGTTAACACTGTGACCGCGGTCCTTGTCTATAGAATGCCGATCGCACTCAGCAGCACTTCAGAGAGGGCTAGGGGCAGACAAGGGAGGCAATAAATGCTACTCGCTATCTCCAACAACTTGTTGTTTCATTTATGATGGCCATAAAGCGAGTCCTCCAGGGGTGACGTCCCTTTGGGTATTTAGCGTTTATCGTGCGATATATATACGGGACAGGTCTTCACAACAATAGAGCAAGTTACATTTGGTTTTAGAGCAAAGGGCGAGACTGTGTTGACATAATAATAATAATAATAATAATAATATTTAAAAAAAATAATTTTTAAGAATAAGAATAATAATCACATTAATATAAAGGTTTATCCCAAATATTTGACTCCAAGAGCCGCGAGCTAAACCCAACACGCACGCTTACGTGAATCATACACATCCTCTCACACACTGGACATGAACACATTACAACAACGCGACACGAAGGTCCAGCTCAGCAACTGAAGTTTCGGAATTTTAAGAACTGCATTTATTTTTTTAGTTATGTGGACTGAACATTTCCAACGCAGAATGGGAGGAAGCCGGAGTACCCGGGGAGAACCCCCGGCGATCGGCCCGAATGAACGGTGCCACATACGAGAAAGAAAAATTGTTCGCCCCAAGTGGGACTCGAACCTGACCTCTCGCATTGATGACAAAGTCGTAACCACCAGACCACCGACCGCTCGGTCCTTCCAAAGAAAGAAAGAATGGAACAAAATACAAAGAATGCAACAAACAAAGGAAGGAATAAAGAAGAATGGAACGGACAACCAAACAAACAAACAACCAAACCAAAGGCTCAAAACCAGGCCCGTGGGCAATACCGGGTGGGTGGGGTGGGTGTTTGGGGGTTTAAGGTCCTTTTCCACCACATACGGGTGATATCAAAGACGGGGCAACGATAAAAAAGCCAGCACAAATATTTGGCCCCAGCCGGGATACGAACTCACGACCCGAGCATTAGAAGTCCAACACTCCACCATTCGACCACCCCGGTTCCCCGGGCAATACCGGTAAAGAAATTGCACATCACAGGAAATAATAAGGTGTGTGTGTGTGTGTGTGTGTGTGTGTGTGTGTGTGTGTGTGTGTGTGTGCGTGTGTGTGTGTGTGTGTGTTGTCTTGTCCAACAAAAAAGACTATTTGGTCGAAAAAAATATCGAATTTGTTTTGTTTCTTGTTCTCTGATAGTGGCATGAGCTGTTTGGTTTTCTGGCCTTTGTAAACTTACCGGCCGTCGACCCTCCTCTCTGATACCTAAAACTCCTCTGATATTTGTGGATTTTTTTTCTTTCAAGACACGATGTTCAGAAAAGCGAAAGCAACTCCTACAGAGAGTGATATCGAAATAACCCCCATTTACTCCCGTCATATTTCACTTTATGGTCGGAATAAAGCGTTCTCGGCAAAAAAACAGCTTCTGACTTTGGGATTGTGTTGTGCAGACAGTAGTATGAGTTGGTGGCATGCTGTGTGTGTGTGTGTGTGTGTGTGTGTGTGTGTGTGTGTGTGTGTGTGTGTGTGTGTGTGTGTGTGTGTGTGATTGATTGGTGAAAAGGGTGGAGGAAGGCTGACGAGGGCTGGGCCCGTATGTAAACTTCGAGGTTAATTTAACCCACGGCTACGGGCCTAACCCAGACTAGGACAAAAGAAACCCCAAACCAAATTAAATAAAACAGGAAGCGAAGAAAGGAAGGAAAAAATCCTTCTGTAACGGCTTAGGCACCTTGCTGGGATGTACCCTTTTCTTGATTAAAAAAAAAAAAAAAAAAAACAGCAGAAAATTCAACCCTAGAGCTAGTTCAGATGGAGGTTAGACTCGAACCCGGGGCTAAAAGACCTAACGTCAACTATTACATACGGGCCCTGGTGTGATGTGTTTGTGATTATCATGTGTTGCATGCCTAAGAGGGTCACGCACCGGCCTGTAAAGGACTTGGAGAGGAGCCTGTAAAGGACTTGGAGACGAGCTACAAGATTTAAAAAAAAAAAAATTCTTTTACTCTAGTCTCCTGTCGCTAGGAGATTACCAACTGACCGGCAGGGCAGAACCTGGATGAGATGTGACAGTTTAGCTGGTAGACCACTAAACTCTCCAGGGTTTCGAGTTCGATTCCGGTCTGGAAAAAAGAAAAAGAAAAAAAAAAAGGCATTTTCTTTGTCGCCTTGTCTTCAACGGGTTAATTCCATCTTTGCTAAGTCAGCTTATGTTTTGGACCAGTTTCCCTCGTGAGTGCTTCTGTACACTCGACATAGTCTGTCTTGGTGATTAGTACAGCTCTTAATGCAATACAAGGTTGTTTACTATTTGCGCGAGCCGTCCAACATTCAAATTCTGCGACTGCTGTTACAGTACTCGAGCGCTCAGTGTGGTCGCCGCGTCAGTCATCGAGTACGCTTCTGTTGGCTCAGTGCCAGCATTACAGACACTGCCACTGTGTAGGTGTCTAAGTGTTGTGATGATAGGTACCACGAAAACAGCTCTGTGAGAACGATCTTTGGGCATAGATATGGTAGCATTAGCCATTTTGATATTTCATTGTCCTTTACGCCGCACGCCAATAATAATAATAATAAAGGGTATTTGTGGCGCCCCATCTCACAAGAGCTCAGGGCGTGTTCAGAACCTACACATAACATACAAAAAACATAAACGTATATAACACACACACACACACACACACACACACACACACACACACACACACAGATTGTTTTTTGCGGGTGGCATGCAGAGATGGAGAGCGGGGAGGGAAGGGGCAGGGGAGGGGGGGGGGTCTACTGCATGGAGAAAAGATGTGTTTTAAGGTGAGACTTAAAGACTGCTAACGACTGAGCATGGCGGGTGTGAGAGGGGAGGCCGTTCCAGATTACAGGACCCATGTATGAAAAAGCACGCTGGCCTTGAAACTTTTTTTTTTTTTCCGACGGATGGGAATCTTGAGAAGACGGGTGTCGGAGGAAGAACGCCAAAACAACCAGACAGTCGAACTAAACCTGTCAAACTGGGTTGCCTGCAAAAAGGTACTATCGATACATAGAGAAAGATGAGATGTAGGACGTTTTGACGGGGAACCCTCGAATTGGTCGAACGTTCACGCCGATGTTCGGACCTTTCATATCGGTGGGGCGAAAGGGGTTTGGGGGGGGGGTGTATTTTATTGGGGTGGGAGCTGCCATGTGTGGCCCTCAGCAGTCCACCCCGGGTACTTTGGCGGCGCCGTCAAGACTTGGGGTCGGCCACGAGAGCTCTCAGGAACCCATAGAGCGCCCCTCAACAAGGGCGGAGTTGCTGGCGATAGGATCAACCACTTTCGCTCATTACGGCACGCACCCCTACAGACATCCTCCACGCCGACCAACACACACAGCTTTCCTTTCGAACGAAGCTTGTGAGCAGGACGAGGGGAGAATTTCCGCCAAAGTTGCGAGAGGTGCATTTAAGGGATGACATCTCTTAAGTAGCCGAGGAAAACTGGTATCGGTGGCGCGGTGAATTTCTCGTTCAATATACAGCTTGACGCTGCTCGAATTTGAGACGCGTTAAACTTCGCTGTCTGATGGGGTTTTTTCAGACCCTGTCGCATCAAGTAGTATTTCTTACCGCAGACTATGTGGGTGTTCTGTGTGTGAATATCGGACAGCACATTTTCGCCATGACGCCAAAAGCCTGTCCGTGCGAATTAAATGGAACCGTTAGAATATGAGTGAAGATCATAACTAAAAAAAAAAAAAAAAAAAAAAGAAAAGAAAAAAAAAAGGAACTTAAGCAGGACCCGATTATTAAGAGTCACGTCCCTCACCCACCCCCTCCTCCCCTGAAGTATCTATTTGGACACTAGAGTCACAGTTACTGGCTAAATATATATACATTGGTATATATGTATTGGTTGTATGCTGGTTATGTATGTGACGCGTGTACAACTTTTGAGACCATATATAAACACTAATTCTCTCTCTCTCTCTCTGTGTCTCTCCCCCCCCCCCCACGCACACACTGTCGAGCACGCACACAGACAGACAGACAGACAGACACACACACACACACACACACACACACACACACACACACACACAAACAAAATCAAAGCATTGCGTGTCTGGCTGTCTTTGATTAACTCCGTCAGCAGCAATATCAAAAACAACAACAACAACAGTTTAAACAGTTTAAAACCCCGAATCAAATAATAATAATAATAATAATGAGTATTGTACAGGCGCTTTACCCAATTTCATGAATCGGCTCAAAGCGCCGCGAACTGAACCCAACACGCACGCTCACGTGAATCACACGCATTCTCTCACACACTGGACATAAACTCATTACAATCAAGTGGTGCGAAGGGTCAGCTCAGCTATTTAAATTTCGGAATTTAGAATTGCATTTATTTTTCAAGTTTGGTGGGCTGAACAGTTCCAAAGCAGAGGGGGAGGAAGCCGGAGTACCCGGAGAGAACCCCCGACGATCGGCCCGAATGAACGGTGCCACATACGAGAAGGAAAAATTCTTTGCCCCACCCCCACCCCCCCAAAAAAAACAACAAAACAAAACAACAAAACACAAAAAAACAAAAAACAAACCCACAACAAACCCAAAACATCCAACCAAACAACAACAACCGAAAAACAAAACAAAACAACAACAAAAACAAACGAACAAACAAACAAACAACAGAAAAAAGCTCAATAAAACAACAAACCTCAGGGGAAGCAACCCATTTTTTTGGAAAGAGTCGCTTGAGATCTGGCCTAGATAAGTCAAGAGCAGCTGAATTATAAATAAATAAATCAATAAATCAATAAATAAAAACTATGCAGTATGTAATATCGGTACTTACGGAGGCCGTAAAAATCTCGGCGGGAAAAAAAAAAACAACAAAACAAAAGAAAGCTTTCATTCTGACGGATTGATCAAGACGGCAGATCAAGCCGCCTGGCCACGTCTCGACATCAAAAGTCACGTGTCACATCAAAAGTCACGTGTCAAACCTATTAAGCTTTCACTCGGCACGGACCAGGGTCACAGAACCGTGGCATCCACATCCAGAAAAGCGCGAAAATCGTGGAGAACGCCAACTTTGTGCCAGCGATAAGACCAGAGGGAACAGGGACCAGCAGTCCAGATAAGCATAATCAAGTAACGGTCGTTAATTACCCTCAAGCTTGTCAGCTGGTGTTAAACGACCGCCAGTATTACACCTTAACACCCACGTTTAAAATCTGCTTTTCGGCCTGTCGGGAAATTTCTTCCAAAGTGTTGTGTCGATTGCCAAATGGCTGTCGAGTTGAGAACTGGTGAGTTTAATCGGAAGTGAATGGGTGATAAATGAATTGAACAAGAAATTAAACATGTTGTCAAGCAGTCCAAAAAGGGGAAAAAAAAAAAAAAGAAAAAAGAAACAAAACAAAGGGCGGGTACAAGTTTACAGTGTGTGTGTGTGTATGTGTGCGTGCGTGTGTGTGTGACAATGTGTGTGTGTGTGTGTGTGTGTGTGTGTGTGTGTGACAATGTGTGTGTGTGTGTGTGTGTGTGCACGAGAGAGAGAGAGAGAGGATGTTGGGTGTTTGGGGGTTTGGGGGTTTAACGTCCTTTTCCACCACATAGGGTGATATCAAAGACGGGGCAACGATGAAAAAGCCAGCACAAATATTTGGCCCCAGCCGGGATCGAACTCACGACCCGAGCATTAGAAGTCCAACGCTCTACCATTCGACCACCCCGGCTCCCCACGAGAGAGAGAGAGAGAGAGAGAGAGAGCGAGAGCTGTAGCGCACACTGCATTTATTCTACTCCAAGGTTTCATGAACACAACCATCGACGATAAGTATTGAATATCACGTCTTATTTAACACATGAGCTCACTCAGCAGTGATGAATACCCAAGAAGAACGGACAACTTGACAACTTTACTTATGTAAGAAGATATTAGACACTGTATACACAGACAGGGGGAAAAAACCTCTCCTTTACCCTCACCGCCTAAACGGTGAATTTCGCCCTAAAGGTGCACACACACACGCAAACAAACACTTAAGATGTGCGTCAGAAGTGCATTTTTAGACACAACAATATTCCACACGGCACAACTCGGGGCTCCGACTTCAGGGCAAACAGCGCTAGCGACAAGGAAACACTCGATCAAGATGCTGTATTTAAATCTGGCCGTGTTGAAGGCGCCTGGACACTGAAACCTTTCCATGGTTTTTGGTTGCCGTCACATTTCTTGATTTTTGCATTTGGTTGGGCAAGGTGCCTGCCAGGGGGTAGCAAGAGGAGGCGAGCTGCCAGTGAAACTGGGACTTTTTGCACACAAGAGAGGCAAAGGTAACGTGAGCGGATTTAGCTGAAATGTCTAAACAGAAGGTAGACTCCAGTGAGGCCTGAGCGAAAAGGAGACATTTTTTTTTTTTTACACTCCTGTCAGGTACGTGCCCTTGAATGGGCTGTGCTTGGTAATGTTTGTTTCTAGACTGAAGAATTTTTAGGGGTGGCTATAATAATACCTGGGGTCAATAGGGAATATATATATATATATAGCATTTTGAGTCTTCGTGCATTTGTAGTCTTTGACCTGCAAAAACCAAGAACACTCCATGGAAAGCTTTCCACACTGAGACTTAAATCGCCTCGAACGTGTTGGTATCCCTAAAGCTGGTCCTACACGTTGCTAGAAGTCGCCCTATCCCTGTCCTGTCGACTATCATCTAGCCGATTGGTGGAGGATCCCCCGCCGTACACGCCGATAGTTGAGCGATAGCCCTGTAGTACGCGTTTACTATATATGGAGAGTCACGCGAGACTACTCTCCCTTGAAGACAAAATGGCGGCTCCCGTGGCGGACTACGATTTAGATGATTCAGAAGAAGATTTGGAAGTGACTGCGGCCGCTGTTGCTATTCTTGCCGAAGAAGACAAACCATGTAGTTTCGTCCCTCGTATCCCATATGCTTGGATTTTCTCTCACTAGCTCGATAAACCTTGCTGTGGCACAGTCGGCCATCTTCTCGGCCATCTTGAATACGTCACAACTCACGACTCACACATGTTAGTCTCGCCGCGGACAGGTTGCGCTGTCCCGCGAAAGACCACTCGCAAAAAGTAAAATCTTCATCAGTCGGTATTAGGCAAACGCATAACACGCGACGGACACGGAAAACTGCTACATTAGACGTTTTCCAAACCCGCTCACCGTTAAAGCTTTATCCGACCAAATACTGCCGCCCGTGCTACCAACAAGGCCATGTAGTGGGGTGGTGTTCTAGCGCGGGGGGAATTAGCCGCTTGCTGTTTGATAAGCTTGTATATGCACCAGGGGATTAGGTGTTTGGCCAGTTTGCGGAGGTAGATATGGAAAGGGAATATCAGGCACTGTACAACTTGACAATACGCCGCTAATGCGGCCAGGAGGTTTTGCTTCTGACTTTGGCCAGTTTTAATGCCCGTGTTGCTAGCTCGGGCAACAGGCAACGTGAAGGCTTTCTCTGTTTTTTCTCTGTCCTCTGGTGTCATCGTTAAAGGCTCTAATTTTAAGATTTCTATGCTCACAGATCGTTCTGAGATGCTTGGCTAGTGACTAGCAGTGCAACACTAAAGCCGATGTCATGAGGGGGTGTTTTTTTTAGTTCGAACAAACGGCGAACATGGTGTTTTTTTTCTCGTGTTTTTCGCGTGACTTGCGGTTACAACATGCCTTTGTCCTCATTTTTACGGAGTTTGTTTTGAGCTGTTCTCCATGTTTGTTCCAACAAAAACGTCTCCCATGTGTCATGAGCCTAAAGGCCGTTCTTAACCGGGCGAACCACAAGTCCGGCAAACTTGTTCGGCGAACTGTGTATTGTATACGAACAGGGCGAGCGCGCACACGTACGTAGTTCCAGAGGTTCGGCCGAACTAGTTCTCTTTCTTAACCGACCGTTAATGATATGCATACGTCATCGCCCGAACAAGGCGGAAGTTGAGATAATCGTAAACAACCAAAATGGCCGCCTTCGTAGATCGAGACGCCATGCGCACAACAGCTCTCCCCGAGCAACCAATCAGAGCGCAGAATCGGCCAAAGGATGTCGAGGGTTCCCACGACACGCTGTGCATACCTCAAACCTAGGTCGGCGTACCTTTCGAACCAGGGTTTGCGAAGAAGTGTTCGGTCGGTTAAGAAACAACGTGCGCGAATCTATTTCGCCGTACTCTTCGAACCTAGTTCGCGAACCAAAAGTTCGCCCGGTTAAGAACGGCCTTAAGACACAAGCACAAACACTGTTACAACCATAAAAAGGTTTGCGTTTCAGTTGATTGAAGCCAAAACGCAGTAGCCAGTAGACCGTGTCGCAGCAACACTCAACCTTGTAGCTCACTGAGTTAAGCAGCCGACAAGGGAAACATGGCGGACGCCTCTTGGTTACGTACCATAGATGCATTTTTGGAGGAAAACGCTATACATTCCTCTTACAAATAAGGTTGCAGATTACACCCTAGAAATGCTTTAAATTTCAACCCCCCCCCCCCAAAAAAAAAAAAAAACAAAAAATGAAGCAGCCATAGACTCATGTGTAGAGTAAATTTCAACAAATTTCAATGTTCCGTTTTTTTGGCAGTGTTGGCAGCGACCACATACCCCCTCATTCCACTGTCGTCTGCTGGCTCCTGTGCCAGCCGCGCATGAATACAAGTAGTCCGCAGGCCAGCCTCATTTTTCCCTAAGTTTACTTTTACCTGGCATAAAACTTGTTTACAAAAAGCACCAGACTGCCAATTTTTACTCTGCACACAAATTTTAAAAGGGGCAAAGATTTTCTACTATATTTAGCGTAGTTCTTACTACATGACCCGGAAGCTAATGCTGGTCTGTAACCTGCTAAAGCCCTTGGCACATGTGACGAGCACCCGCATGTGTATGGTACGGGGGTTGCGATCACACGTTGCGACACACTTTGCTCTCGAAAGCGCACGAGTGACTGGCGAGGCGAGGAAAGGAAAATATAAAGCGCACCGTTACACGACTGCCAGTCTGCATGTTGCCGTACCCGGCTGCCTGCTGGCGGGCATCGGGTTTGCCGCACACGCAGCCTGCGGCGTTGCAAGGTTTGGGCAATGATTGGTCAATTGGCTGTACGGGCTGCCTGTGGCTAGCTGGCTGCCAGGAAAAAGGACGGCCACTAAAATAGTACGGCCTTCTATTGCCGCGCCGGCACAGGCAAGGGGGATTTGCCAGCTGGCAGCCAGCGATTTAATTTTGGTTTCCTGCGTTTCCACCCCTGCAAGTGCCGATCCTGGCAACGTGTAGCAGCGGCCCTAAGACAGTGGGGATCGGACAGCGTCGCTCTTCAGTGCCTCCGGCGAGCCAATTTAATTGAATGAGAGTGCATTTTTTTCGCTGGTAGGCGTGCAAAATCGCTGAGTTTGACGGCTGAGTTTTCCTCGATCGCACGGCCATCAAACATCAGTATGTTGCATTCCGAGCTCTACTTATCTCTAAGGGAGCCGTCAGACGTAGCAATTTTGCACGCCTACCATCGATAAAGTGCACTCCCAGTCAATTAAATCGGCTCGCCAGGGGCACTTACGCGCGACGCCGTTGGCTCGCCAGTGAAGAGGACACGGTCCTATTTTTTCCTCGCCTCGCCAGTCAATCGCCGCCGACCTTGCGCTTTCGCTCTTTGTGTATTGTCCAGCGCTATGCCAGCAGGCGCTGTCCGCTCGCTACACGCTTGTTGCGTATGATTCTAGGAACAGAAAAGCCGTTCGGCCAGCGTAGGAAGGCTCCGCAGGCTCGCGGCGTGTGCCGTAGGTTTCGAGCGCACAGGCGCAGTCACAAAAGCAAGTGTTCCAAAACAGAATTCTCCACATGTAAAACCTAGCTATGGTAGCAATAACGCCTTTAACGTTAACGTCGCTTAAAAACTTTAGTGGAGAGCTCTTGACTCCTCCGCCAAAGCCGAGGGTATTGCGGCCATACAGGGCTTACTTCGAGTGTGTTGACTTGCTAGGATCCTACACTACAGCTTCAAAGATCTCGCAAAACCCTGTTAAGCGGCGATGCTCTGATGCTCTTTTATACAGTGAGTACAGGTCAAAGAATACAAACACACGAGGCCTGGAAATGCCTGTATATTCCTATTAGCCTCAGGCGTCATAGTCAACCCTAAAATGTTTCAGTCTAGAAACAACAATTACCATGTCTCCTTTCCGCTGAGGCCTCACGAGCTGGGAAAATGGCCTGATGTCACCCGAGGAACACGGGAAAACGCTGTGCCTGGTTGTGTGCGGTGTTTGTTCGGACTACAACGTCGCCAGTGTGACATGAGCCTTAGACTGCGGTTTGAGGTGTGCGGAAAAATGAAAATGTCGCAGAGTTGATTGTGCACCATGCAAAACATGTTAGGAAAACAAGGAAACACACACACACGCACACACACACACACAAACACACACACACACACACACACACACACACACGCCGCGCGCGCGCACGCAACAACACTGTCAACAACAAGAACAGCCAAAAAAAAATTAAAAATGAAAAAGAAGAAAAAGGAAGAACAACAACAAGAACAACAAAACAAACAAACAAACAAACAAACCAAAAACAAAACAATGCGGTTTTTTTTCTTAACTCCCTGTTTCAAAAACAAACAAACAAACAAACAAACAAACAAACAAATGAAGTAACTATCAAACAAACTGAAGAATTCCTGGCGAGCACCCGCTCTAAATGACATCACTTGATACGCACTTTGTGTGTATTTACTCACCACCCAGTCTCAATCAGGCAAGCGCGCAGTCAATCAGGACTCAATCATAAACAAGTACATCACTCCTATCAAAGTTGACCAACACTTTATGCACGGCCCTCAGCCTTGATGTCCACAGATCGCCGCTTTCTAATTGCCCCACTATCTTTTTGTCCTCGCCGCCAAGTTGGCCATTCTCCTAAACCCGTAGAGTCTGAGCCCGAGCACACATAGATACACGGGGACAGTCACAAGCCCTCCGTGTCGAGAGAATGAAGATCTGGTGGGTGTGACAGTCCACTAGCGCCTCCTGTGAAGACGTTTATGTCAACAGCGAGGACCCAGGTGATGATCCCAGGTGCGAGAAGTCTAGTTCGCCGATAAGATGCGAACTGCCGAGCGTCCGGCGCGAACAAATGATGAAGCAACTCGGCAAAGATTGACTAGATGTTGAAAAGAGGATTGTGGTGGAGGGGGGACGGGGGGGGGGACTTATAATTGAGTGGTTGTGATCACTGAGAAGCTTAATTTGATTAGGTGACCATTACAACAAGATGAGATTTGTTGTCTTCGTGTAGGTTGAGAGAAACCTTAGTTTTAGGCCTTCGCTAGTTCAAAATAGGTTACAAACTGTCATTTGAATAATCTTAAAAATAATAATAGTACCAACAACAATAATGATAATTGCATTAATGTAGGCGCTTTATCCAAAATATTTGGCTCAAAGCGCCACGAGCTAAACCCAACACGCACGCTCACGTGAATCACATACATTCTCTCACACACTGGACATGAACACATTACAAGCACGTGGTGCGAAGGGTCAGCACAACAATTTAAGTTTCGGAATGTTAGAATTGCATTTCCAAGTTTGTGGGCTGAACATTTCCAAAGCAGAGGGGGAGGAAGCCGGAGTACCCGGAGATAAACCCCCGACGGTAGGCCCACATGAACGGTGCCACATACGAGAAAGAAAAATTCTTAGCCCCGAATGGGACTCGAACCTGACCTCACGCACTAGTGACAAAGTCTTAACCACTAGACCAACCAACCACATCACACGACTACATCAGTGTGAAAACATTTTTTTTTTGGTATGGTATGGTATGGTATGGTATGGTATGACTTCTCCTCGGCGCACATATCCATCTCTGCTGAAATGCTCACGGCGCCGCAGGGCTGGAGGACGAAGCAGTGAAAGCCTGCCGCCGTTAAGCGCTACTTTGTGTGCAAACCTCCACCCTGCTATTCACTCTGGTGCGTGCGACAGTATTTCTGTTTACCACGCCACCGGCCACAGCCTACTCTTCTTCGAAAGATGAACGTGGGATTTTTAGCGTGCACACTTGATGTTTGTGCGTGCGTGTGTACACGAAGGCGAGACAGGCACCGCAAACGAGTCTGCACATGGATTAGACTCGATATGGGAAGGAAAAATCCCACCATATTCCTGCCCACCGGGGACTCGAACCCGGCAGCTCAGGAACGACATTTAATGGCAATTCATGCAGTTCTGGTACAAAGCTTCTGCCGATCGAAATACAATTTTATGTGCAAACAGAGTAAAATAATTATAACATTTCATGATGCGACGAAAAACAACAATAAGGATAAACCAGCACTTTTTTTTTGGTCTCATCAGTCGAGAATTTTGTCGTGGTCAGTGAGTGCCATTATTAGTGATAATGGGTGAAAGATATGCACTAGATGGATGTGTGTAAGTCGCTGCTTAAACTGTCTGCCTTTGCGTTGCGCATCGGCTGCTACCCTACTCAGTGCAAAGTTGCGCAAACTTACAAGGTTTAGGACAAGCAGCTAAAGCCGGGTTTGTAAAGTCATCCACAATAGCTCAGTCTGAATCAGCTCCGCAATGTAACGTAAATCAGGAAGCGGGAAAACGCGAGACATAACGAGATTGTCCGCAGCCAAACACAAACTGATGGCCACCCGATACGGCCTGGTTACAAACCTAGTTAAGGCCTCCTGTTTTTTTAACAGCTGGGAATTCGCCATCAAATCAAAGGCCGAAGACGCCGACCGCAGCTTAACTTTGCCACAATGAAGCATCCAGAGAGTAGGTGTTTGAACAGAATAAATAAACAGTTGTTAAGGACTGTCCGGCGATAGGCCGAGGCCTGCGATTGGATGGCCCGTGCACCATGTTTGCCGATTTGCGCGGCGCTGATGGGAGAGTTGCGCAAAGGGAGATTATCCACTCAGACCGAACAGAGTTATCCGCGGCTGGCTACACTGGTGAGCAAACTAAGCGCTACTTGATTGGTCGCACATCAAAGCGGCGAGAGCAGAAGCGGTTAATTGATTTGTAAATAAACGATAGACTATCTATGTGTTCAGCACTCGTTGCGTCTCTGATCGGAGAGGTCTGCGGTTGATCATGTCTTTGAAAACCTGTCCATTATCGCCAGCGGACACGTGTGAATGGCGGGCTACCCCACTTGACCAAATGCTCTGATCACTCGGTGATATTGGAAACATTCCTTCCTTCACTGGACAGTTTCCTTCTCGCGTTCCCATTGGTCAATAGACAAACAGGGAAAGAAGCTGAAATGTAATTGGTTCTAGCGACGGCGCATCTTTGATGGCAGGGGAGTTGTTTGTTGCAGCTGCGTCGTGAGCTCCTGTGTCCACAAAGGAGCAAACAAACACAGTAGGAGGGGCTACTGCTTGGAGACGAGAGAATGAGTTTGTGAATAAGTAAGCCTGGCACATAGGAGCGATCCAGTGCGAGATCTTCAGGCTGACCTTTTTATTTTTTTATTTTATTTTTTAACTGCTTTATCCCTTATCGGGAAATTCAAGCTGCTTCCCTCGGGGGAAGCGCGTCGTCGCGGTGATGCGCCACCCAATATCTATCCTATTTTCATTGGCAAAACATTGCTTGGGATTATCCACAAATGAGATTTCTTGCAGTTTGACAATTTGGGGGGGTAGGAGGTTAAATCTGATATTGTGACACCAAGACACATTGCAGCATCACAGGGTCAAATTTGAAATAACCACCGCCCCCCACTTACGGTACAGGAGACAAAGAGGTGCTGACAGATAATTATGATGCGTTTGACTTAAGAATAGAGAACAGGGCATTGTCTGCTTCTATTCATGACCTCAAGCAGTATCCGGCTGTGTTTTTTTTGTTTTGTTTGTTTTTGTTTGTTTTATTTCTGACAAGAAACGTCTATAAACACAGTCATACATGGTCTTCTTTACATTGTGAAATATAAGACAATTTCTGAGTGACTGAAATCACTGCTTGTCATTGCATTATCGCCCGTGTGGTCAGTGCGCGCGGAGGGTACCCTCACGTAAGGGGCTGTAACTGTTGGTGCAGCCCCACCGATTTATGGGAACAATGATCTAATGTGTTCACTTTTAAACTGGTCTAATAGAGTCGCCGGGGGAGTGCACGGTAACCGACCTCTCCTTGGGAACTATTAGTTTCCTGTCAGTATTCAGTTCTCAGTACTGACACCTTTCCCGGTCAACTATTTTCCTAGTGTCTGACAACACGTCACTATGTCGGATGACGTAAAATCTCATTTTCGCAGCAAGTAGCAATGTGACGCCGTGTTGTTGTGAGAGGTCGTTCACAGCGATATGACGTGAACGGTGAAGTCAGTGCCAGCGAGCGGTGGTCTAACAGGTAGCGCGTTGGACTTCGCAGTTGAGCTACTGAACGGCCGTCACCGCTGTCACAGCAAAGCGTTGGTTCGAGCCCAGGACGAGCTTGTGATAGGTGGCGCTGCTCAACCTCTGCATCCTATTTTGGAATTTTGCTGGGGAAGGAAATATGACCATATCGAATGAACTGATAATATTTTTGAATATCGCAACAGTTAATAATAATAATAATAATAATAATAGTATTGTGTAGGCGCTTTTCCCAATTGCATGAATCGGCTCAAAGCGCCGCGAACTGAACCCAACACGCACGCTCACGTGAATCACACACATCCTCTCAGATACTGGACATAAACACATTACAATCACGTGGTGCGAAGGGTCAGCTCAGCTATTTAAATGTCGGAATTTAGAATTGCATTTATTTTTCAAATTTGGTGGGCTGAACATTTCCAAAGCAGAGGGGGAGGAAGCCGGAGTACCCGGAGAGAACCCCCGACGATCGGCCCGAATGGGACTCGAACCTCTGACCTCCCGCATTGGTGACAAGTCTCTTAACCACTAGACCACCGACCGCCCCACAGTTCTCTCAACTTTGCAGCCTCTAGATAACATCATTGTAGGGTGAGCGGTGGTCTAATAGGTAGCGCGTCGGACTAAGCCGCTGCGTTACTGAACGGCCCTCACCAATGTCACGGCGATGAAGCGTGGGTTTGAGCCCAGGTCGAGCTTGTAGGAAAATAATTTGAAGAAGGAAGGCTCTAAACGGGACGCTTTTACTTCAAGCATTAATCTTTCCTTTAAAAAAACAAAACAAAACACAACTAATTTTGGGTAGTTCGAGCTGTTTCCCCTGTCGATATGGTCATATTCTGACACATACTTTCCACGGCAAGATTGTCGGCTCTTGATACGTCACTGATTGATTGCTGACTGGATAAATGAGCGGTCATTTTTTTTTCTGAAGTAATAACCAAAACGAAATAATGTTTTAGTAAATGAAAATAATTTTGACAAAGACGTACTTGACTCTAAACGACAAATTTCTTCTCATGTGACAGAAAAAAAAAATGCCGGTTGCAATGACTAACTCTCGTTAAATGTATTTTTGTCGCGTTACATCACCCAGTGAGCTGAACACATACATTAAAGCGATCAATCGGGGGGCCAACAAGACGGGAACCATTGCAGACCGGCAGTGTAACTATGAGAGTGTAACAATTGGCGCCACCCCGGCGCCATCTCTATTCACAGCTCATTATACACAAATAGGAAGTGGACAGTCCATAGCATATATTGACCCCGAGGACCACACACACACACATAATGTGGCAACCGCGTAATTCAAACTATGGGCCGCCTGCTAGCTGGCTCGTTGGTTTAAGCTAACGGGTCTTGTGCCAAAGATACTACATAACCGCTTGTACTTACTTTGTTGCTAGAAACGCTGAGAGAGAGAGAGAGAGAGAGAGAGAGAGAGAGAGAGAGAGAGAGAGAGAGAGAGAGGGTGGGGTGGGGGGGGGGGTGAAAAATGCGTCACACCTTGCACATTATTCTGTTTTACGGCAGTCCAGTGGAAATCCTTGATTGTCTCGTAAGAAACCTTGGAGATGGGCGGAGCTGTATCTGATTTGCGAAAAAAAAAAAAAAAAAGAGAAAAAAACAACAACCAATCCCCCCCAAAAAAACAAACAAACAAACAAACAAAACAAACAAAAAAACAAACCCACAACCAAATTAAACAAATCGCAGAAAAAGGGAGAAAACAGCTGCGATTAGGAAGAATGTTATGCATTTTGTGAAAACACCAAAGGTGGCAGCAGCAGCAACTCCACAAAATAAATAAACACGGAACAAAACAAACGAACAAAGATTCCGAACAGAAACACAAACACAAACAACTACAACCAAAAAAAAACCCAAAAACAAAAACAAAAACAAACACTACAACAACAACAACAACACCCAGACAATGTTGGTCTCAAAAAGAAATTCCTTCAGCCGGTGTTCGGTTTTACGGATCTGTGTTGCTGTGTTGATCCTTTTCGTCGCAACCCAACCGTGCATACTGAGACGTGTGATGTCAAATACTTGAACTCTTCTAGCCCCGAAGATCTTTTTTACATAATTATGTATGTTGCATTTTTGCAAAACCTTCCAGTAATTTCCTCAGCCGCGTGTTGGTCTTTGTTGCTTGGAAATGTTCAGCCCACCAAATTTGAAAAATAAATGCAATTCTAAATCCCGAAATTTAAATAGCTGAGCTGACCCTTCGCACCACGTGATTGTAATGTGTTTATGTCAAGTGTGTGAGAGAATGCGTGTGATTCACGTCAGCGTGCGTGTTGGGTTCAGTTCGCGGCGCTTTGAGCCGATTCAGGAAATTGGGTAAAGCGCCTATACAATACTCATTATTATTATTATTATTATTATTATAAATAACTAACTCCAGTAACTAACTCCATTGATTTCCCATTTAACTAGTCAGTTTCACCAGTGTATGTCTGTTCATCGTTGTATAATGTGCGTGAGTGTGAGTCAGTGGCAGACGCATTGAGTTTTATTTAAAGAAATGCGCCATACAAATACCTATAATCATCATCATCATCATCATCATCATCATCATCATCATCATCATCATCATCATCATCATCATCATCATCATCATAATAATAATCTGTTCATCTTCTTGGAAAAACGTTTTCCTACATTCTGCAGGAAAAGGACGTTAAACTCCCAAACACCCACCCACCCTTACATTTTAAGACATCTGCTTCCTGTGCTAGGCCTTTTTACCGTAATCAGGAAAAAAAAAATGACTGATGAAATCGGAAACAGGACACATTTTCTAGTGGCCTGAGAAAGGATAATAATAATAGTATTGTATAGGCGTTTTACCCAATTTCATGAATCGGCGGAAAAGCGCCGCGAACTGAACCCAACACGCACTCTCACGTGAGTCACACGCATTCTCTCACACACTGGACATAAACACATTACAATCACGTGGTGCGAAGGGTCAGCTCAGCTATTTAAATTTCGGAATTTGGAATTGTATTTATGTTTGTCAAATTTGGTGGGCTGAACATTTCCAAAGCAGAGGAGAAAGGAAGCCGGAGTACCCGGAGAACCCCCCCCCCCCCCCCCCCCCCCCGACGATCGGCCCGAATGATACAAGTATCGTTCACTAGGTTATGAAAATGTCCATACGACCACAGCCGCCACAGCCGCTGCAGTATAACGACAGTTTACCCACGTCGCCGACTACATCCGTCCACATATCGCTAGCAGGCCCAGCTGACCAGAACCTCAAATGGTCACCCTGTGTCCAGCTTCCCCCCCCCACCCCCCCCACCCCCCTCCATCGGCTCATTTCCTCCGCCGCCCAATGGACGGGGTGAACCAATATTTAGGCCTGTCGCCCAATTTGTTTTGTGTTGAGTAAGAGCAGGAAGACATTCTCAGGCACCAGGTCTCGCTCTGCAAAATGGTCTTGAGGTAGGTGGGAAGGGGGGCGGGGGGGGGGGGGGTGAATGTGAATGGGTGGTGGAGGTTGTACTCCGACGTTAGTAGACTGGTAAGTAAGGGAGTCGTAGGTGGAGGGAGTAGGTGGGGGGGAGCGACGGGGAGGGGGGTAGATGGAGAAAGAAAGGTGTGTTTAACTGGAGGTACTTGAAACTAAAAGCGAATGCATTTACTTGACGTCACATTGTTTGTCTTAAATATTTGATTATTTCACAGTAACTTTTACAAATGAACTACGACATTTTCCCAGTGCTCCAAAACGGCTTGGATCAATTTCAGGCAGACTGCCAATAACGCAGCTCAGTGACCAAATGAGTCGCTGTACCTGAAACTGACACATGATTCTGACTCTGTGCTTATTTTTCAAATTTTCTCTTTGTAACGCACAGGGGAGCCGGAGTGGCCGAATGGTAGAGCATTGGATTTCTAATGCTCGGGTCGTGAGTTCGTATCCCGGCTGGGGCCAAATATTTGTGCTGGCTTTTTCATCGTTGCCCCGTCTTTGATATCACCCGTATGTGGTGGAAAAGGACGTTAAACCCCCAAACACCCACCCACCCTTGCAACGCATAGACAATTTATTACTACCGTCATCTGATTAACACCCCCTCCCCCCCCACCCAAAAAAAAAAAAAAAAAAAAAATAAAAAAATTTAAAAAATCGAAAATTGATTTGAAATCGTCACATCATTAGGAGCCACTTCAAGCCACTATTATGCAATCTGCAGCGGTCTCGGGCCTAGCGGGGAAGGCCCAAGCCTTGCGTAATAGTGGCTTGAAGTGGCTCCTACTGGTGTGCGATGGCTTGTTCTTTTTAGCAGGTCTTGTCATATAGTGGGCAGGGGGTTGGTAGAGCTTGGGCTTTTAAGAGTTATAAGACACGTGGATTTGATAATGTACTTCTAAGAATTTTTCAGCATTTAGCAGCAGATTTTCTGCTTAACATTGGATCCCATCCTCCACCGCAAACGCTTGAACTGGCAAAACGCATGCTTGGCTGGACGCCATGAGTTTGAGCTTCACGTGTCCGATGATAAGGACAACTTCATGTAGCTCAGCATACATCAGGTTGGCATGCAGAAAAACAAAAACAAAACAACTTGGCGGCTCTGTACTGATGGCGAACGAAGTTTTCAGGTACGGGATACTGGTTATACCTTGATACTGGAATACCAGAGACATACATAGAGAGATAGGAAGCTGACTTTTACATACTTTGCTACCCTAGGAACCAGGTCCTGTTTAGATTTTTTTTTTTACTACTTTATCATCCCTTTCGGGAAATTCGGGCTGCTTCGGGAAGCGCCACCCAATATCTGTCCCATATATTTCAAATAACACAACTCAAAGCCCTCCATCTGCCTCATCTGACACCAACCATCCAACCAACCAACCAACCAACCAACCAAACAAACAGATAAAACAACAACTACAAAAAACTACAAAACAATAACAATCACAACAACAAACACCAAAAACAAACAACAACACAACAACAACAACAGCAACAACAATACTATAGGCTGTATAACTTTCACTCTCCGTCACTGCCAGCATAGACTACTCTCTCACTTGTTCCAGCCCATGTCGCCAGTCAGAGCTGCTGGTCCGGAACTCGTCTGGGACCCAGTCAATAGACGTCAGGACCTTTTGGGGCCCCACGCGCTCCTGCCCCCCTGGTGGCTAACAATGGTTCTCTGCCCTTCTCTGCGGCCTGTGTTGACACTTTCACTACGGAGCGCAAACAGGCGTGAAACGCCTTGCTTTCAATGATTAATTAAAGACCAATTAGTTGAAGCGGCAAACAGCGAGCTAAGTAGTCTATCTGAATAAACTGCCCCGTCGCGTGGACAATGGGGAAAGGGTGGGCGGTGGAAGGTAAAGGGGTGGGGGGTGGGGGTGGGGTGGGGTGGGGGTAGGTAGGGAGGAGGAGGAGGGGGGGGGGGGGTCATGTTACCACTAGCAAGAGAGACTACTCTCAATGCGTCTATCCGAGCTTTACGTTTTCGGCCGCTGAC
>JACVVK020000547.1:0-57500 GCA_018292915.2 Batillaria attramentaria | reverse complement strand
CCCCCCCCCCCCCCCCCCCACGCTCACGCCCCCGAAAAAAAAATAAAGAAAAAAGAAAACAATGGGAAAAAAAAGGAGAGAGAGAGAGAGAGAGAGAGAGAGAGAGAGAGAGAGAGAGATCATCACCAATTTGGGAAGAGGAAAACGACTGTCCATCTCACTGCTGTGGTGATCTGCAAACTAAAAAAAAAAAAAAAAAATAAAGTCCATCTCTGATGTTGCCGATTTCACTCGGGATCTAGAATGCGAATCGTGCAGACGACAGTTTACACAGACCGGAACTTTAAAACCACTCAAATGTAACACCAAAGTGTTGAAACTACGGTAAACAATACGACCTGCTGCCGGTCTAAATGCTATCGACTCCTGTCTTCTTGGTCTTCCCGCAGATATTTTAGCGCTCAGCTCCGGACGTGAGTTGCTCTCAAGAAGGGGGGGTAATGCATAATCGTTATAACGAAAAGTGTCTGAAGATGCGCAGCTGCGATTGCGCGGGGGCCCTTCAAAAAGTGATACTTTAATCAATGGAGCCATACCTGAAAAAAAGAATACAATTGCTGACGTGCTCTCAAAAGATTCATTCCTAATCTTCCCGAAGATCGTTTTCGTGTCATGATGGTAGAGTTAGTAAGACGGCAGAGGGAAGATGTTGAAATCGTTGCCATCTTTTGGCGTTTTTCGTATTATGTTACAGGTAAATTTGACCTGTAACGATAAAATGTTTAATCAGACATTTTACCGAAAAAGGTTTCTTGCAGATTGTTTTTGTTTTTTTTGTTTTTTTGGTTTTGTTTTTTTTGCTATGCCCTTATACATGCTAAATGTCAGAACTAAGTCTAAGGCACCAGAAACACTAAATGGAGTATCTTTTGAAGAGGTTTGAAATACATGTTGTACAATAAAAATAAAAGAAAAAAATGTTTGATAGTGCAGCGATTCAAATATCGGGTAAATGTTGAAGTAAGTTAGCATCATCATCAGTATGTTCACTTCAGAAACAAACACGCTTGAAGCCCTACCAAAACAACAACAGCAACCCCCCCCCCAAAAAAAAAAAAAAAAAAAAAGAGAAGAAAACTAAACAAAACGAACCCCCCCCCCCAACCAAAAAAACTAAAACAACAGCAACAAAAACAAAAAACAAACAAATAAACAAACAAACAAACAAACAAAAGCAAGAACAACAACAACAACAACAACAAAAACAAAAGCACCCCAACCCCCCAAAAACAACAAACAAACAAACAAACAAACAAACAAACAAACAAACAAACAAACAAACAAAAACCAAAGCCAAAACCAAAACCAGACCCAGACCCAAACCCAAACCAAACCAACCAACCAACCAACCAACCAACCAACCAACCAACCAACCAACCAAACAAACAAACAAACAAACAAACAAACAAACAAAGACAAAAATACGAAAATGACAAAAATACGAAAACAAAACAAAACAAAACAAAACAAAACGTAATTTAAAACAAGGCTGTGTCTCTCCGTTCATCCGTCAGTCTGGCGCAAACAGGTTTTTTTCTGCGACAATATTTCTTGTTTTGTTTAACGTGTTTGTGTCAAGAAAAGTTCTTTGTTTCTGCGCAATAGGTTTCACAATACCAGGACCATCGTGACGCTTATTTCTCCATTGTTTCCCCCCTCGAACAGCGAGAAGATGTGAAGACGATAGCCGGCCCACCATCTCGAGTGAAGCAACCTCGATGGCAAATGTCCTGGCAGAGATAGCGCGTGTCTCACGGACGAAGTCGTCGCCATCGGATCTTTGATCGTAATGAATGATTTATTACTATTGATACGCTCGCGTTTAATCTGAGCACGTGCGTTAATTGTCTGTTGTGGACACGCGATTGTCATCTCGCTGCCCACTTCACTTATCCTCGCAGCGATCGGGGAGGATGAAAGGAAAGACAGGGGGAGGGAAAGGCTCCAAATTATCTTCAATTTATTTTGCATTGCGTTACAAAAGCGTGAGTAAGGGTTCCTCCGGACGGAAACTTGTCCGCACAAGTTGTAGGATTTGAGTGTTGCAGTTGCAGTGTCGTGTCCTCTGATGTTGAATGACGTGACGAGAGAACGTGAGGGTATCGTATTTCTCGTGAAGCAATTTACTCCCGATTTAGAAGACATGAAAAAGTTCTGTCCACATTGTGGTAAAAAGAGTGCATCTGATTTGAAAAGGGGATTGTCGCATGAGCACACAACGGAGCCAAACACGTGAATAATTATTCCATCTGCCGGTTCTCAAAGGGTGACCGTCGCCACGTTATATTTTAGATAATAATAATAATAATGACGTGAATTAATACAGGGGTGTTACCCGATGGCTACGCTTCAAGGACTGCGCACGCAGACGTGAATCACGCGCATACACTCACAAACAGCGGACATCCATACTTTACAATCATTTGGTGAGCAGGGTCAATCCATCTATATACTACTCGAGTTTCAGATTTTAAATTGGAATGCATGGTTTTATTAATGTTGCTGTTGTTTGCTTATTTGTTTGTTTGTTTGTTTGTTTTTTTGGGGGGGGAGGGGGGCTGTAACATTCCATATCAGAGGTGTCGGAAACCGGAGTACCCGGAGCAGAGCTACAGGTGCAGCTTTGGGGTAGCCGCCATGACCTGGCTCCGCATGTAGAAGTCGAGGTTAAGGATTTTAGCCCCAGGATAGAGTCTGACCTCGAACTAAACTAGCTCTAGGGATAAATTTTCTGTTGTTTTTTTTGTTTTAAATCAGGAAGCGTGCCCATTCCAGTAAGATGCCTAAGCCGTTATAGAAGGATTTATTTCTTCCTTCCTTCGCCTCCTTTTTTAATACAATTTTGTTTCTTGGTTTCTTTTGTCCTAATCTGGGTTAGGCCCGTACCCGTGGATTAAATCAACCGGCCTCGACTTTTACATACGGGCCCTGGACAAGACCGTGGGATTCGTCATGGCGACCGGGCTGCAGATCTGACGCTACTCGTCCAAAAGACGACAGAAGAAGAATACGTGGAAGTGTCATTAACCGCCATGCATATATTACGTAGAATCGGTACAGGTACAGATAATCAAGTTTGGTCAAATCTCGAGGATTCTTTTTTGTCGCAGTCACTGCAAGTACGTCGTGCGACAAACCGATCTTCTCGATTTGACCAAAACCTCAATGTCAACTCGCACTTGCTAAATAAGTAATATTAGACATATTGACTTTCAAAATATACTTCTTTTCTTTTCCATTAACAACACACCGCGTGCCTGCCTCTCCCTATCTAATCCGTTTGCGGGCATCGCTTTCCCTTTACAAATTGTTTCCTTTCTTCGGTTTACATTTTTCTTCGCAATCTTATCGTAAGCAGCAATTTATGTGCGAAGGTTAAACAAAAGGCTACTCCAGTTGAATGGGACGCGAGTGATCCCCCTTAGCAGGGCGACAAAACAGGTATGGTAGCAGGCCACGGATTGGACAATGTTTGATTTCAGTTTAACGGCTCCTGACAACGCATCTCGCGAGACTGTTTATCACGCTGACATATTGCTGTCGTGTCGCCCGGGGCCAGGATACGTTCAACTTTTTGTCCGCCCGCATACTTTGTTGGGCGTTGAGCACCACGGTGACGGCTCCTAGTCTGTACCCGCGAGCGGCCATCCATCCCTTACTGTGCCTCAGCTACCAGAGGACTTCAGGGCCCGTATGGAATAGTCGAGGTTAGGGCTTTTAGCCCCGGGTTAGAGTCTACCCTCGAACTAAACTAGCTCTTGGGTGAAATTTTCTGTTGTTTACTGTTTTAAATCAGGAAGCGGGCCCATTCCAGGAAGGTGCCTGAGCCGTTATAGAAGGATATTTTTCTTCCTTTCTTTGCTTCCTTTTTAAAAAAAATTAATTTTGCTTTTGGGTTTCTTTTGTCCTAGTCTGGGTTAGGCCCGTAGCCGTGGGTTAAATTAACCTCGACTTTGACATACGGGCCCTGAAGCATAAACAATTCTGATTTCGTTTCGTTTCCTATTTCTACAGCTGTCTTCGTTGATACGGGATTCACTTTATTTCTTCGGTCTGCTAGCAAACGAAATCATGATCATGACAAAGTATTTCTGGTTATCACTATGGATGGGGTGGGTGTTTGGGAGTTTAGCGTCCTTTTCCACAACGCGTGGGTGAAATCAAAGACTGGGCAACGTGAAAAAGGCCTTTTCGCATTAAGGAGTAGTTCGTCCGTATGGAAACCGCCAAGCCAGCCGGGGAGCGGGGTGGCCGAATGGTAGAGCGTTGGACTTCTAATGCTCGGGTCGTGAGTTCGTATCCCGGCTGGGGCCAAATATTTGTGCTGGCTTTTTCATCGTTGCCCCGTCTTTGATATCACCGGTATGTGGTGGAAAAGGACGTTAAACCCCCAAACACCCACCCACCCCATCCGCCAAACCAATCTCGGCTATGACAGTTTCAGTCCGAGAGACACGGAGAAATACAACACCAGTCACAAACTAATCCAGCAAAGCTGTCATGATGTCGCTTTCTTTAACTCTCAGCAATTCTTGCCCTTGAATTTCGATCACCCGTGATCGATGCCTACAAGAGCTGACTGTGATGAAATAATTCCCTGTGAAAGTGTTTTCTTGCCTGTAGTATATTGAAATAATAATGTTTATGACGTACATGCGGAAAAAAAAAGTTTGTGACGTAGAAAATTTTTTAGAGGCACCGCAAAAAGCTACACCACGAAACCTTAAGTATCATATGAAAGAGCAAACATTTCTGTGCTGACTGATATGCAGCATGACCGGATGGGTAAACAATACAATGCATAAAGGTGACTTGAAGAAAAAATATCCGTAAAACAAGAAAAAGTACCGCGGGAGGCAAGAACTGTTGAGAGTTACAGGGCGCAGGCATTTGAGAACGACTTGCGTGTTCAGTATACGGCAGGCGCTGGTTACCGACTAGAAAGGATCCCATATCAATTTACGCTTTGACTGGCAAACCTTCCTGAATGCCGTGGCCTTTCAGTTCGGTCTTGGACGGCGTGTCCAAACCCAAACCGTGTTTTCTTCTTGTTTTCAGCTCTTCTGAATGTTTTACATATTGTGTTTTATCATTACCTGAAGGTTGTAATTTGTATATGTATGGATGATCGTTTATTTATTTGTGTGTGTGTGTGTGTGTGTGTGTGTGTGTGTGTGTGTGTGTGTGTGTGTGTGTGTGTGTGTGTGCGCACCGCTTCGGCTCAATGTTTGTAATTGTAATGAGTTTTATTGTCAGTTTTGTCTGAGCAGACAGTGCAATTTCCCTTCGAGGGACGAATAAAGTGATATCTTATCTTATCCAGATACAGCATCGGAAAACTAAAACCAATACAAAACAAACTGCATTAACTGAGCCAGCTTCAAGATAGGACTAAGGCAGGATTTGAAGAAAGAAACACAAATTAATGATTTCCCAAATGAAATCGCGTTTTGCTTTGGTTTCGGTTCACAAGTAAGATTTTTCCGTTTCTTTGTGGTATATCACTACTAAGACCCATGGCTCCAAGTGGAGCATAGGCCATCGACGACCCTTCGCCATCGCACTCTGTTCTGGGCTACTCTTGCCACTCCAGTCCAGTTGATCCCCTGCTTAATAGCTCTGCCTCAGTGTCCCGCCTCCAGCTGTTGCGAGGCCGGCCTCTCTTCCTTTTCCCCTGCGGGTTCCATGTCAAGGCTTGGCGAGTGGTGCTGGATGCTGGCTTCCTGAGGGTGTGTCCAATCCAGCCCTACTTCCTCCGTAGGATCTGCTTGGCTACTGGTTCCTGTCCCGCTCGCTCCCACAGCTCTTCGTTTCGGATCTTCTCTGGCCATCGGATGTTGAAGATGCGCCTCAGACAGGTGTTGAAAAATGTCTGGATCTTCTGCTGCACCGTCTTTGTTTTCCTCCATGTTTCGCACCCGTAGAGCAGAACTGACTTCACGTTGGAGTTGAAGATGGGAAGTTTGGTTCTTATGCTGATAACTTTTGATGCCCAGACGTTCTTAGTGGTACATGTATATGGTGAGATCAAAATACTTTGCAGATAAAGTCAGACCCGAACCATATCTCTCTTGTCTTTTTAGAAGACATTTGTATGCGATACACCCATAAAACCAACATAGGTCGTCAGTAAACGCTGACGTTTTTCAGAGCACGGCTTCACAATTCAGTTTCAGCAACATTCAAAGGTGATTTATTTAAGGAATGAAAGAGTTAAAAGACGAACAAAGACAGCTCGCACCATTCCAATCTCACCAACAACTAAGTCTGACGATTCAGAATATCTCTCTGAAACACAGAATAAAGAAGACACCCGCGCCATTTTAAACCTCCGCGCTCTTTTGGGGATGTATAAATGACGACACCGATAAAATATCTCGCAGAAACGAAGAATAAAGTAGACACCCGCGCTATTCTAGACATCCACACTCTTCTGAGGATGTAAAAAGGACGAGGAGGTGGGTGGGTGTTTGGGGGTTTAACGTCCCCTTCCACCACGTACGGGGCAACGATAAAAAAAGCCAGCACAAATATTTGGCCCCAGCCGGGATAGGAACTCACGACCCGAGCATTAGAAGTCCAACGCTCTACCCTTCGGCCACCCCGGCTCCCCGTAAAAAGGACGACTCCGATACAACATCTCGCAGAAACTAAGAATAAAGAAGACACCCGCGCTATTCTGGACCCCCACAGCCGTCTGAGGATGTAAACTACAAGTCCATGACATATCCTCTCCTTGTCCGATACCCGATGGCGCCTGCACAATGACCTTGTTGAAGCCGATAGCACCATTCTGGGCAACCGTTGAACCAGCAAGAACCCTCTAAAGTCCACCAGGGTAAACCCAACATAAACAAGCTTCACGTGGACAGCACGGCTGGAAATATCTTTATGTGTCCGCAGCAGTTTTGCAACGGAAGAAGTTAAGCCCCTTGGGCAGTCTAAAGACTGACTTCGTGTGGTATAAAAATCAGGAAAATATCCAAGATCGTACCTCTCCAGACAGCGGCTTTGGGCGTTTGATTTATGAAGATCTATACCATCCAGGCGTTCACTAGGAGTATGCGGGAGAAATTGGTAGTGCATATGTTACGCGTAATTTCTGAAACTGTCCATGAAATACGCACGATTTTGCTCATTTCGTGAAATACGCAGCAAAATTGCGCATTTTATGAAACGGCCAAATTTACTGGCCATTTCATAAAATGAGCAAAACTTTCTCGCGCATTTCCCGAAATACACATAGGAGAATTTGAGAGTCAAATGTTTGAATACAAGTTTGCTTATTTCATGAAATGGACACTTTAATTGACAGTGATAAACATCCTCCACTTTTAGCAAACTTTTCTTTGCATATTCCACTGTGACTGTTCGTCTGGCTGTAGCTGCGGTTGTCTTGATGAATGCAAAGGAAATCCGAATGAAACAGATACAGTTTATTCCAGTTCAGCTCCCAGTCAACAGTTGAGGATGGGTGTTTGGGGGATTAACGTCCTTTTCCAGCACATAGGGTGATATCAAAGACGAGGCAACGATGAAAAAGCCAGCACAAATATTTGGCTCCAGCCGGGATCGAACTCACGATCCGAGCATTAGAAGCAGTCAACAGTTGAGTGTATGTACTATTACCACACAGTCCTTCCTTCTGAAATTCTGTTTGAGTGCATAGTACCAATGGGACAATTTGTTTTTCGGTATTTGTTTAAATGACAAAAGGAATATTTTCACAGTGCCCTTTTGATACAGATTTTGTTTTTCATACAAATGTAAGCCACCTCCCATAGACTCTGAAAAGGTAACCGAATATCTGGTCTCAGTGGAGATCGAGAGTCAAGTGAACCAATGCAAATATTTCGTTTTGTCGTTCTCGTAACACACACACACACACACACACACACACACACACACACACACACACACACACACACACACTGCAAATATTTCGTTTTGTCGTTCTCGTAACACACACACACACACACACACCACACACACACACACACACACACACACACACACACACACACACACACACACACACACACACACACACACACACAAAACTGAAAGAAAACGAATGAAACAAAATGGTCAACAAGGATCCCACACAAAAACACTTGTTCCATCCTGAGTCCCGATCACGTGACACAATTACTCATTCTGTCTGTTGGGCATTTGTTGCGATTCTGTCGCAATTTCTCTCGACTTGAAACATGTTCAAACATGCTCAAACATAGAAAATTTCTTCACAGTATTTCAGAAAAGATTAAAAAAGGGCATAATTAATAACAGGCTTACCAGCTTGCCAGCAAAATCCCATGCAATCAAAACTTGGCCGGCACAGGTTTAGGGCGACGCTTGAGAGCTGTGCGTGTGAATGTGATGTATGCATCACGCGTCGTGATAAAAAGAAATATTGACCATCAGCAGCCAGGTGTAAAGAGACGCAAATCTTCATTCTGTTTTCTAAAGTTTACTTTATTGAAGCAAGAGTCGCTTTACTTGAAATTTTCAGTGCACGTAAGTTGAGAGTTTACCCAGAAAAAGAACTGGACAAGAGAGGTTTTGGTGGAGGTGGCTTTAGAGGAGGGAGGATGGGGGGATGCGATCACGGACTTTCATTGGTTGTGTAACTGAGATAATTTCCTCGCAGCCACCTCGTCCCTGTTGTGATAATCCCCCCCCCCCACACCCCCTTGCTCCTTTCCTCACCACCTCCACATCTACAGCCACCAGCCCACCACCCACCACTCTATGCAGTTTTATTTCAGGGTGGCTTCTCTGTCACTATGCTATGAGATCAACCACTTTTATTGGTGGTGCGTTTTAGATAGTTTCCTCACAGCCATGTCTGTCCAACTCACCTCCCCCCCTCCTTCCTCCCCCCCCCCCCCCCCCCCCAGCCTGTTTATGCGGATTTTTACTCAAGGTAGCTGCTCACTATACTCCCCTCTACCCGTGTCACCCACCCGGGGTACCCAAGACTGCCCTGTGTCCGAGCCCTGCCGATCAAAGTATGCCGATCCTGGCGGATAAAATGAGGCAGCGAGCGAATGCCGTGGCGGACAGGAGCGGGAGAGATTCATAAACTGACGCCACTTATCTCTGTAACGCCGCCTCAAGCCTCCCTGGCGCCGCTGCCGGCCAAAACCCATATAAATGCGTCTTTAATACGCCCGCCCTCAAATCTGTCGGCTGGCCCGTATCGCGCCCTTTCAATTGCCTTAATCGCGCGCGAACAGGCTAAAAACTCCGATAGCTGCTTTTCCAAACTTTACGCTGCTAATGCTAGCCCGTGCCAGTCTGACGACAGGAACAGCACTCGTAGAGGTGAGGTGAGGGGGGGGGGGTGGATATGGGGAGGGGAAGAGGCAGTGGGGTGGTTCTTGCAGAGCTGAGTGGAATGGGCAAGTTCGGGGGGGGGGGGGGGGGGACTTTAAGCATTTTAGGGAAAGGGGGGAGGGGGTAAAGGAACAGGGTAGGGGTGGTAGAGTTTTGTCCAGGAGTTCCTGTTCGGCTCATCTGTGATTTGATCAATGGTTTTGGAAGATTTCAATTTTCTTGTGCTATTGGTTTCGTGGGAGCTACAATAGACAGAACTGATAAAATAAGGGCGGGGTGGGGGCGAAAGTGGAAATTACTCACACCGAATTTTCAGGGAGAGCACTCTGGGTGCGATGTGAAGGGTGGGATGAGGAGAGAATTAGGAGGGGCAGAAGGGGGTGGGGTGTGGGTGGGGTGGGAGCTAGAGCTCAGTCAGTGTACCCGTTTGCCTCATCAGAGGGTTGATCGATGACTCTGAAGATCTCAATTTGGAGAGAGTGTTACTCATCTCTGGGGCAAGTTATCAGATCCGGGCAGTCCGAGATACAATTTGATGGAGACAGCTAAACTGCTTCACTGCAGGACAGCGCGTGTAGTTGGTGACGGTGACCATGAGTTCAGAAGCGAGTCGCTCATTGTGCTCGTGGTTCAGAATTGTCATGTTCAGAAAGGTTTGAAAAATACAGACCATAATATCATAAGTGGATAATAGCGAAGTCTGAAGACATTACAGACTTGGGACTAAGCCGAACCAGCACGTGCTTTTTGCTGTACAGCTCAGTGCGCAAGGCCACTCTCGTTGGAGGTGAAATTCTCGGCTTCGTTCCTATTCTGATTTCTCGGCTTCGTTCTTATTCTGATGTCTGATTTCCTTTTTTCACGTTTTGTCATTGTGAATTTCATTAATTCTTTCCAACCTCTATTTTAGGTAATCTTGCTGGATTTCACCTTCCTTCAGAAAAAAAGAGAAGCTTCTTGCCTTATGTGATGATTGACTCAAAAAAAAAAAAAATGTTAAGAAAAGGGGTGATTTCAAGATGATAGAGAATGACGTAGTGGTCTTTTTTTCCCCCTCAAATGACGACAATGGACCCACTGTTTTCTTTTTGTGTTTCAGTCATATCAAACTACACGTGCTTCCCTCGTTGTAGTGTCTGGCAAAAAGGTTGCCAGACCAAGCCATGTGTTGTGCTCCTAATGCCGCGGGAAGCGATTGGCTGAATTCTGGGGGCTCGACCATTTCGATTGACAGGAGTGGACTCGTCCCTTGTGTCTCACTTGACAATAATGTGCTAACTCAGAAAGCTCGGTTTCCAAGTGGCACTGATGGCGTACATGTCATCACTTGGAATTCTTGTGATTTAGTTTTGTGTTTTATTTGATTTTTGTAAACGTTTGCAACTTAGAGTGTCAATGAAGTGTAATTTTCATACAGTTTTTTTTTTTTAACACCTTCGTCTTGCCATTGCCTAGCACAGGATAATAATCGTAGTACATGTATTGAATTCCATCGTTCATTCGGCCCGACCATCGGGGGTCCTCTGCGGGTACTCCTCCCCCTCTGATTCGGAAATGTTCAGCCCTCAAAATCTTAAAAAAAAAAAAAATTGCAATTCTAAATTTCCGAAACTAAAATTACTGAGCTGGCCCTTCGCACCACGTGATTGTAATGTGTTCATGTCCAGTGTGTGAGAGCATGCGTGTGATTTACGTGAGCGTGCGTGTTTGTTTAGCTCGCGGCGCTTGGAGCCAAATATTTGGGATAAAGCGCTTATGTTAATGCGATTATTATTTTAATATTATGCCGTTTCGTCGGATTTACCGTCCTTTTCCACCACGTGTGGGTGATATCGAAGACAAAGCAACGAGCAAAAGGCCAGTACAAATATTTGGCCCCGGCCGGGATTCGAACTCTCGACCCGAGCATTGAAAGTCCAACGCTCTACCATTCGGCTATCCCCGTTCCCCTCGCCATTTTGTCGGACACACATCATGACTTCATTGATTTTTTTCCACGAACACATAGATGGAAACACTGTTTAGTTCCAAATTTCATCCTGCAAAAATCACGTGACCGGTATCTGCGCACGAAGTCTGCGCACGTTGATGAACAGCTAAACATGGCGACACGAAAAAGTCACTCGTTTGTGAATATGATTAATATTATTATGAGCTGAAGAGCTTTAGGGGCTTATCATGTCAAGAGGACCACACAACACGAAAAATTGATGACGTCTGTAATTTTCTCTTTGAAATTGTTACAAATTTAACAAAGTTTATCGACAATACAGTGCAACTTTTGTGATTCTCCTGACGGGCAACTCCCATTAGTCATCATAGAGAGTTATTATACGTTGAAGAAAATTGCACTCAACCTCATGTCGTAAGTCATTTCGTGTAACTTCAGCGCAAAAGGATATTCTGTGTTGAATGTCTCCGTTAAAACGCTTTTTCTTTCTTTATTACATTTATTTGTATTTTTTTCTGCTTTCTTTCTTTCTTCCGTGATTTTATTAAAACCCGGACTGCCAGTAGCGTACCACAAAACGGAACACTAGATTTCTCGCATACGAACAGAACTTTAAAGATGCTAATGCTACCATTTTGATACTCACAGAACAGTCTGATCTGTGTACATGTGTACAAATTACTCATCTTCATTTTCACCCACTTCTATGGAAATTTTCACATTATTTCTGTGTACGATTATGTTCTGCGTGGATGCGTGCGAATAATACATGCGTGATGTTGTTTGTGTATGTGTGATGTGGTACGATGTGTGTGTGTGTGTGTGTGTGTGTGTGTGTGTGTGTGGTGTGTGTGTGTGTGTGTGTGTGTGTGTGTAGTGTAGCAAAGGCAAGTTTTAAAATTGGTATGTATATGCCTGTAACTTCCACCGTTGTAAAATAAAGGTTTTTGTTCTTGTTCTTGTCTGAGCCGTTTTCGTGGTACACGTACCCCAAAACAACAACAGCAGCAGCAACAACAACAAAAAGAAAAGAAAAGAAAAGAAAAGAAAAGAAAAGAAAAGAAACCAAACCAAACCAAACCATCAACAACAACCAAACACAACAACAACAACAACGACGACAACAACAACAACAACGACCACCAAACCCATCAACAACAACAACAACAAGCAAAACCAAAAACAAACAAAACAAAACAAAACAACAATAACCAAAACCAACAACATCAACATCAACACCAACAACAAATCGTGCTTGTGCATCTAAGCATAAACAAAAATCTTAGAGACGGACAACATTTTTTTTTTCCATTTTAATTTCCACAAACCATCCATAACATTCGATTGATATGCAGAGTGAGTGAGTTTTTAGGGCTTAAAGCCGCGCAAGCCACAAAGACTAATTCGCGGCTGAGTGTGCCTGCACTACATGAAAAAAACAAAAAATGTAACGTTGGACAAAGGATGCAAACTGGTCTACGGGGCTATATAAACCTAGGACATGCAGGAGACGCTGCACCTTCATGCTAATTTCTCGAACCCCCGGTTACAAAAAAAGCGTAGAAAACAAATGACAATTACAACTAGGTAAAACAAAGATAAATACTAAGCGCATATACAGCAAATATTGCAACTTATCATCTCCTAGACGCAATAAACCAATTCGCAGCATAAGCCCAACATCACTTATTCCTAACCACTGGTAGTGCAGACGTAAGTGAGGGGTTAAAAAGAAGAAATATAGATGAAAGGGCCGAACTCAGAAATCAGATGAGGAAAGAGAGGAAGGACAGAGCGGCTAAATTCGGGAGGTTTTAAAGAGAAAGATACAGGTGAATGGGCTGGTGAGGGATAGACAGAGAGGTAGGAAGGAAAATTCCTTAGTTGCCAATGAAGACAACATGCCTGGGAGGCAGTTGGAGAACAGACCGCTCCAACCCGGAACCTCCCCACCGTGAGGCAGTTTGGGAAAACAACGCACCAGAGAGGGGTGCGTTGTGAAGGTCTTCAACATGACGGGTGTTCAGCAGCACCAGCAGGGCGCTGCGAACAAAGCCCGCCAGGGTGAAGACCAGGTGGGGGGAATCCAGTGAAGTCGGCCTTCAGAAACGACCCTCAGATGTCTCACTGGACCAAGGGTCAGCAGACACCCGCTTACTGACCTCCCCCCGGAGGAGATTTTAAGAGAGCAAAAGACAGGTGAATGGACCGATGGAGGCAGAAATAAGAGTAAAGAAAGAGCAAAAGGGGTGGGCAAGCTTGGCGAAATCAGCCCCGCCGCGTGAAGGCGAGCCCATGGGGCCGATTGATATGCAGTCCAGATTCATGTATTCAGTATCCTGGGAGAACAAAACCTGAAGAAACTAGTCAGAAGAGTGTCCAGTCCAGAGTTTAGCCCGAATAATCACGTGGTCTATGATGCGTTGCAGGGACAGCACGCAATGTCCTCACGTTTGAGGGGACTGTTCGGGCTGAAACATGAACTGTTTCGCGATGAACAGCAGTACTGTACTGATCTGTATACAGTTACCATCCGGAACACACGATTCAGTCAGCGAGTCTTTTTAGAGGCACGGAAATGAGATTGACACTTTCATCTCACGTGAACTTTGAAACTGACGCTCAGGAAAACTGCATCAGAGCCTTGTGAATCACGTTTCATTTTTGTCATTACTTTTCAGTAGTTCTGAAGAAAACGGAAACACGAGTAACCGTTACACATACATATACACGAGATCTTCCGCAAATAATTAAATCTGTATCACGACTCTCACTACAGATAGGGTTGGTTTTACATGTACCAAGTTTAGTCGCGATTTCTGTACACCGGGAAAGTGACTTCATAGACGAGGGCCCTGCGAAAGGTCTGAACAATTATTTCATCTCCTCCCCATTCGAGGGGAGCCGGGATAGCAGAATGGTAGAGCGTCGGACTCTCAATGCTCGGGTCGTGAGTTCGAATCCCGGCTGGGGCCAGATATTTGTGTTGGCCTTTTTGCTCGTTGCCCCGTCTTTGATATCACCCTTACGTGGTGGAAAAGGACGTTAATCTCTCTCTCTCTCTCTCTCTCTCTCTCTCTCTCACACACACACACACACACACACACACACACACACACACTCCCCATTCGAAAATGATTCACCTTTTTTTTCAACAGGATTAAAAAAAATGCCTGCGTGCTTAAAAAATAAAAAAAAAAACAGCAAAAAAAACCAACAACAAACAACAAAACAACAACAACAACAACAAAACCACAAAAAACCTCTGCCACAGTTCCCCGACGGTGTCTCTGAAACCGCGGTAAAACCCGAGGGGAGACTGAATTCACGTCCGTCTGCTGGTTGACCAGTCGCCCCTTAAAGTCTTTCTGTTCACCCGCTAAGCGCCGTAGAGATGTTGCCCGCTCAGTGTCCAACAACACACTGGCGTGAATACAAACTCACCTCAGATTTTATTGTGGTTTCGAAAGGTAAAAATTAAATGTAGCTGACCTGTCAGTCTATATGAATTGAATAGTGGTCAGCCGAACCGTTTTCGGGACTTAAAAAAAAAAAATCACTCTTGTGGCGGTCACGTTAAGCACCAAGTCAACCAACCCAAACCAGAAACAACATTATAAACACTGTTGTCTTTGTCTGTTTTCGCAGAGTCGAAACGAAAGCTGCATGAATTGTGAACATATCTTTTAATTGCAGTTCTCAGCATGTGCGTGCCTTAGCCGTGGCGTTATGGCTCTGTATATTTCTGACGTAAAACTCCTAAACACTCACCCCCCCCCCCCCCCCCCTGTATATTTCTGTATATATTTCTTCCTGAGAACTATTATTTATTAATAGGATACAGAGCTATATAAGTATTATCATTATTGTTATCGCAGTAATAATTTTTATTTTTCAGTGCTGGATGCTGTTGGCCCACAGTTGTGAGGAAGGGCAAGCAAACAGTAAGGGGACACTATACTGATGTGGCTACTACATGGTTACCTAAGGGGGAAAAACAGCTGTCAGTGTTTTCACAAACATCATAGCTATCACGACCAAACTGATAATCTGCAAAAACACCCGACATCACACAGCACCAGCTCACAGCTCTGGCAACACTCCGCGCGTGTGACGGGAGGGGGGGGAAGGACAAGGTGGGCGTGGCTTCTACCCGTCAATCAACAAGCCATACAGCGCGTGCGTTGAAGGGCGGGGTGTTTGAGCAGCACTTGACACAACTCCGCCCTAACGATAACCGCGCGCTCAGCGACCTAATTGCCGTAATCGTCAATGGCCGTCAGTGTCGCGCGCGCGAGCATATTCTGCGACGGAGATCGCTCGTTGTGAACGACCGGGGACCACCACCAGCGTGTCGTGGTAGGAAAGGGAGGGGACAGAGCCACTTCTCAGGGGGACTAATTTTTCCTCCTCGGCGGTTTGTCAATGCCGCAGGGCGAACTTGTAGTCAGTGTTGGAACTGTCACACTTTCCGCGTGCAGCGGCCTTGTCGCATTTTCTCAGCCCAAGTCGACCTGATTGGCAGCTGACTGACTCGCACGTTGGCAGCAGGGTCAGTTTTTGGCCTCGTGTTTGGACGTTTTAGGCCCGACAGTCAGACAGTCATCATTATTCATGGCCATCGGACCAGTCACCGTGTCTGCGAGTAAAGAGAGAAAAACTGACACGCGCTGTGTGATTGGTATAGGCGCGTAATTAACGTGACGTCATCTTCTCCCCCCACCACCACCACCCGGCCTGCCTGTGAGCATTGAGCTGAAGTGAAGTGTCTTTCATCTGGTCGTTGGTGATAGTGGTGGGAAGGAAATAATAGGAAGTGGTTCTGCTCGATCATGTTCATAATGACAGCACGACTCGTGGTCCGCGCTGCTCCAGCCAGTCACGTCTGAGGAAGAGACTTTGACTCAGAGCAGCCCTTGTTCAACCAGTCGCGTCTTCAACTGTTTCACGGATTCAGTCACGTCTTCAGTTGTTTGGTGGATTCTCGAGCCTCCAGACCCTTCTACGAAATTGGACTCTTACCAGAGTTTGGTTTGCCCGAAATTATTTGTACACCGTTGCACAGAATTCTCCACGTCCGTCTGGCATTGACTTCTTCGTTGCCTGTTGCTACCTCTCGCCAAAAACACCTGTTTTTGCAAACTACACTGTGCTTGTACTCAACAGTGGAACTTGACACAGTTTGATAACTCTGTGATTTTGTACAAAGAGTAAGCGACTCAGAGTTGAAATCTACGGTGTGACACCAAATAAATGGAAAGTTGTATGACTTTGTGAGGTGACTGGCGAGAAAAAGACTTCTTTCTGGTGTCTGTAATCTTTAAGTCAATGGTTGCAGAAAAAGTGACTCCAAAATTTTCTACACTGTGGGAAAACAAGGAACTGTTGAAGCCAGGAACCACTGACTTCAAGAAAATTTAAAGTGGTTCAGCCCGAGTGTTCTGGGTCTTGAGCCATGATCCACCCAGCAGCGCAACCCCCACCCCACGGCATGTTACCCACGGGGTTGTACCCCATCTCTCCTGCCGCCCTCACCTCCAGCGGCCACCACCACAACAACCACCACCATCACAACCTCCATCAAGGTCTGCACCACAACAGTATTCACCACGCCGTCGCTTCATCGTCACCGTCTTCAGGACACACACCCTCATCATCAACCACGTCAACATCATCATCGTCGTCGTTCCTCATCGATGACATTCTGGGCAAGTCAAGCCGTACCGCCGGGGCATCCCCGTCCCCCAGCTCCCCACCCCCGGGCAGCGTGGTTTCGTCAAGCTCAGGAGGCCTGGCCCGACCCACCCCTGTCCACGCAACTCCACCAGCATCAGCTGCAGCAGCGGCGGCCGCGGCAGCAGCAGCGGCAGCAGCATCTCTATCTTCAGCTAGTTTGGGAGGGAGTGCGGGAGGACCCGTGTCCCCGGCGGCCCTGTTCAAACCCCTGGCTCTGTACGAACCGGGCCTTGTGGGCCCCGGGGGGTACCTGGCGCCACCCCTGACGGCCTACCCCACGGCAGCGCTAGTGAACCATTTCTACACCCTCCCCTACCACCGTCCTGATTACGGCCTCTTCGACAGACATCCGGCTCTGGCGAAAGGTGAGTGAGTGTGCCCGATAGCATGTACGATACAGACGGTGGTTGTAAAACCAATCATAACGAGCGTCCACTTGAGGTGAGTTGAAATCCCAAGTCTTTTATGACGCAAATGTGTTTATGACGAACTATTTGTGCCTGTCCGCCGTTTGTAAAATTTACAGTTCCCTTGTAAAGAACACGTTAATGTGTTGATTCATGCGCACCCTTCTCCGGAAGAAAAAAAAAAAAAAAGGGGGGGGGGGAGCGTTTTGAAGTGCCAGATATTATTAATCTTCTGCGTTCGATATTTTCTGGCCGTGTGCAAGATAGTCTCCTTCTGCGTTCGTTATTTTCTGGTCGTGTGCAAGATAGTCTTCTTCTGCGTTCACTATTTCCTGTCCGTGTCTTATACCCTTTGTTCCATGGCTGCAAGGAAGGGTGCGGTGTGAAAGTTTGAACCAGAATGACTTCGGTAATCTTACTGATAACATAGAACGTCACTTCATGGGACAACTGAAGCAAATTGGTTAAAGCACGGTTTAGAATGAGACAAAATACATTGATAATCCGAGTTGAAACGGCTTTTTTAATTGTATATGCACTGGAACTAACAGCAACAACAACTATTTAAATTACAGTTAATCATTTACAGTAACAACAACCACCATAGACAACATGGGGCATGTTTTCAATTCAATTCAGTTAAGTTAAGTTCAATTTAATATCCTTATTATCCCAGTTAGAGCAATATGTTTTCAGTGGCGATACAAAAATAGACTTTTATACAAACTTGGAGCGGATACATATTCGTATACACATCTCTCTGTCCACACGCACTTACACACATACATACACAAGTACACATGCATGCATTCACACTGGTTCATCTGTTATTCGACAGACTGATGGCCAACGGGACAAAACTGAGTCTGCCTATTCTGAAACAGGAAACAATCAAAATCGAAACAACTTGATGTAGGAGTATCAGAACCAAAAGGACGGTCAGCATGCTATAAAAAACAAATAGAAAGGTTCAAAGCGCGCTTATTGGACCATCAGACAAAACTAACTCAGTCATTACCACTGCTTTCCAAGAACTGCTCGAGATAAATAACGATGTAAAGATGTCCTTGTATTTTATTGTTTTTCCCTCCGTCTCAGGCTCCTGAGCTGAAAATCAGGGAATACATTGGTCTTGTGACATTTAGTCCTATTAGCGTGTTTTGAACCTTTTGGCAATTTTTCTTCTTCTATGTATTGATCTATTATTGTGTGAAAGTGTATGCCTCTGCTGATTCATGAGTTCACAGCACATGAGACGTTTCCCGTGACTTAGTGCGAAAGCTATTGACAGTAAATTCCTCTGCACAATTCGCTGTATGATAGGAAACGGAAGGAGGCTGTTACAGATCCATGTACGTGGTGATTAAATTACTCTCGACTGCCGTAATTAACTACCGTGTCCGTTACAAAGTCACTTAGTTCATTCAGGAAATGTAGGAGTGGGAGTGAAAACACACACACACACACACACACACACACACACACACACACACACACACACACACACACACACACACACAGAATACGAATACGAATGGTTTATTGTTAGACCACATTGGTCCTTAACAATTGGGAGGGGGAGGGGGAGGGGGTTGCAATAGTCAAGTCCAGAGAGAGAGAGAGAGAGAGAGAGAGAGAGAGAGAGAGAGAGATTTTATTTCACGACAGAAAATATGACGGAAAAATCTCGTAATTTTCAACTTGCCGTTGCGAACTGCCAAATAACAGAGAGAGAGAGAGAGAGAGAGAGAGAGAGAGAGAGAGAGAGAGAGAGAGCAAAACCGCATTTAGTACATGTAAGTGGAGTCTCCCATGTTGATGGCTGCCCCGGAAGAAGCAATGTCCCACGCTTCCAAGAAAGACCGGTTGTGTCAGAACTGTAGAAACATACGGAAACTGACTGTGATGACGAACTACGAGGAGGGAAAATGTGAACTACTTAAAACACACACACACACACACACACACACACACACACACACACACACACACACACACACACACACAAACAACTACTGGATAAAGAAACTTTTGGGGAGTGCAGAGAGCTTGGCCCGTTCGCAATTGACATTTCAAACAGCGGAAGTTAAGCAGTGGGGAAAATACCAAGATATTGTTGTGCCCCCCCCCTCCCCCTACTCACGCACACCTCTTCCCCCGCTCAGCCCCCCCCCTCCCCTCACTCTCCCCAAAAGAGCAAAATTCCTTCCATTTTGCAGTTTGAATGGAACTGGTTAGAAATTAAGTAAAGCCCCGGGAAAAACCTGAAAAGGCGCACCAGAGTCAAACACACAGAACTTCACAATACATGAGTGTGGAATGATAGGCATTTATTCCTTCAAGGGAATTAGTCACTGGCCCATTAAACTGCAATACAACCTTTGGGAATCATTGCCCCAACTCCCGAATCACTTTGCGTGTCGATATCATTGAATGAAATTGATGTAAGTGACATTGACAGGAAACTTAAATGACTGGAAAGAGTTTGGTTTGCGTAATCACACACACACACACACACACACACACACACACACACACACACACACACACACACACACACACACACACACACTCGCGACCACCCATGAAACACATGGAGCAAATCCACTACTGATTGATCAGTCTCGCCTACCCTTTATATCGCAGCTTGTGTTGCGATGTTTGACTAACTCACTGTACAAACAACTGGGAAACGCAGACCCGTGATCAAACCACGGGAAGACCTAACTAAACCTGCTCACAGTTGTCGGGCTCCTGTTTGGTCTAAAAATTCACTTGCCTTTGCGTCACATGCAGAGTGTTCAGGAATTATTGAAACGGCAGCAATAGAAAAAGTTAAACTCATTCCATCTTTTGCTAAGCCGGCTTAAGTTTTGGAACAGTTTCGGTCGCCTGTGCGCTCGAAATACTCTATCTTGATGATTGGTACAGCTCTTAATGCGATACAATGTCGTTTACACTTTGCGCGAGAGGTCCAACATGCAAAATGTCCGACTGTTGTTACACTACTGGAGCGCTGAGTGTGGTCGCCGCGTCATCGAGTACACTTCTGTTGGCTCAGTGCCAGCATTACAGACACTGTCACTGTCCACTTGTGTAAGTGGTGTGATGATAGATACCACGAAAACAGCAACGAACGATATGTGGGCTTAAAAATGGTAGCATTTAATGATTATATGTAAGGCTGATACAAGACCAATACTTCTAACCAAGGACTTACATAGAATGTAGGTCCCTGTTCTAGCATTAATTTTGCTGTCGAACGAAACAGTGGTCTGATCCTGGCACAACTCCTGCACTCATGCGCTTTTGCTGAACGTCCTTTTCCACCAGATATGGTTGATATCAAACACAGAGCAACACGGAAAAGTCAGCATAAGGTGGGTTTTTTTTATCTTCCACCCGGGACTCGAACCCACAACCCAGCATAGCGACGTTTCACCAACTAGATAATCCCCGATCCCCCTAGTGACAAAAACATTAATCATTGTATACTACTACTACTACTACTACTACTACTTGATTTAAACATGGTTTTATTCCGCTGGCCAGTTTACACAAAACAAAAGTATTCAGGCGGTGGCAAAAGGCCAGATGCCTATATATATGCCTATATACTACTACTTGTTCTACTAATATAGCGTGTAAACTATTAATAAATACTAGTTGTAAGCGCTTAGGGATGTGTATGTGTGGATGCTGATGCTGAACTAGTACATCCGACATGAAGTTTCGGCCAGACTGAACAACGGAATGTTCCTACGACAATGCGCACAGTGTTGGACATGTGAACACATTATTACCACAAGATTACTTTCCCATGTGACAGGGTAAGGCTAACACAGATAGTTATCACATTTTTTATCATTCATGAATTTTTTTCTTAGAAAAATGCGCACTCGCATAATACAAATTAAAACAACAACAACAACAACAACAACAATAAAACTATCAGCTTTATGTTCTAGGGGGTTTCAGAATTTTTAACATTTATAATGTGTTTTACCACACTATATTTATCACGTATAGTTTCCGTCTCCTTATGATCAGATTCATGTACCCCTCTTGGGGTCTTAAACAAAACTTCATGGCTCATAATCATATTTTTGTGACAGCGGTTTTAATTTTATTATTATTATTTTGCATTTTACAAAAGCAATTCAACAAAATACATTGCTTTACATAAAATTGCAATGCAGTACTTTACATGATATTACAGTGACAAAAACTATGGAGAGAATATCAGTTTAATTCAATTCAATTGAAAATCTCCATTATTCCAACTGGGCAATTTGTTTTCTAACAGTGACATTAAAAATAAAATAGAAACATTACGAGCAGCATAGACGCTTAAGAACAACACACACTGGAAATAATAATAATAATAATAATAATAATAATAATAATAATAATATAACAAATAAATAAATAAATAAATATAATAATAATAATAATAATAATGCGAAGTCCGTAATTTAACATACGATTTATACATAAACAAAGAACAAATATAAAAAATACCGTTAATTAATCGCAAGTATTTATCGTGAGTGCTTTTGGAAAACAAAATATGAAATGAACGATTCGCACCGAAGCACGGGGGTAACAGTTCAACAGATTCCAGTCCTTGGACTATTTCTAACGAGCTGTCCTGTTTTGACCAATACAAACGGTGTGACGCATTTGCTGCAGATTGCGCATTGAAACTGATTATCGTGGCAATCAGCCGGCCCTAGCAACGCAGCACAGCATCCAATGAAAGCGAAGGAGATCTCGTGGGGAAGAGGCAATGGAAGCTTTGTGGTGACCAAGACGGAAAACGAGAGAACAAATATGGCGGGCTGGACTTGCGTGGTGTAACTGCCATCTGGTGGGTCGTGCTAATGCTGTACAGGGAGCTCATTTGTCATTTAAATCTGACTTGGGAGAAAAACTGTGTAATTTTGTTTTTAACATTGGGGTATTTTTTTTTTTTAACATGGAGTTGAGAGAGAAAGAAGTTACCGCCTGTGACTGTTTGAGGGAGAGAAAAAAAAAATGTGACTGGTAGATATAAATGCAAACCTCGATATATACCAAGAATAAAAATCAAAGAAACAAACAAATTAACAACAAAACAAAACAAAACAAAACAAAACAAAATCCAAAGAAAAACAAAGAAAAATATAGGAGATCAGCGTGAACAGCAAAAATAAACAAAAGTACCACACAATGTAAAATACAGAAAAATGAATTGTTAACACATTTCGTACCGCACATCCCCATTTTTTATAAACTCTTTTTTCGGTTTTGGCCCTGTATGTGAAAAAGAAGCAAGATTTACAGTTCCTTTACGGCTGTTATTGCAGCAGACACGAGTATAGACCTTAGTGCAACACTCCCACTAAGCCAAATTTAAATCCACGCAGACATGATTTTTTTTTTTTTTGGGGGGGGGGGGGTGAGGCCACGGGTGCACAACCCTAAACTTACTTGGTAAGAATTGAGTTAATAAATGAGTAACAGTGAATAAATAAAGAAATAATTTCATTGTGAATAATAATAATAATAAGCAGTTAGCAACAAAGCATCAAACACTTAAAACTTAAAAAAAATGTCTAGATTTGAGTACACGTCACCCTCAAACACAGACAACAAAAACCAAAGGGACATGGTGATCCTATTTTTTTAGGAGTGCAGCAGCACACCAACAGCATGTAAGAAAACTGCCACTGCCCTCCCCTCCCCCCCCCCCCCCCCCACACACACACACACACACAAACGGGGACCACAAACCTATGAATGAAAACAAAACACAAAACAAAGCGACAAAAACAGAAGAAAAAAAGAATAAGGACCACACGAAACTCTGACAGAGAAGAACTGCGCAGAAAAGCAACACTGTGCTTCATTTCTTTCTGGCCAGCGGGAAATTATCAATTAGAACGTACGCTTTCTTCCGGCGTTGATTGGAGTCGTGGGTAACCACTTACTGCTACTACTGCGCGAGTCTTTGTGTGTGAAATACTTGGGCCTTCTCAAGTGTCTACACACGCACCCTTTGTTTTCTGGAATGTTTTTGCGTGATAGAGACATGGTCTCCAACTACAGAGACATGGAGTGACGGCATTCTCGAGGGTGTGTGTGGGTGTTTGGGAGTTTAACGTCCTTTTCCACCACGTGTGGGTGATACTAAAGACGGGGAAATGTGAAAAAAAGGCCAGCACAAGTATTTGGCCCCAGCCGGGATTCGAACTCACTACCCGAGCATTGAGAGTCCAACGCTCTACCATTCGGCTATCCCGGCTCCTCGACGACATGCTTGAACTTTTGAAGAGGCGAGAGAAAAAAATCAGAACCACAAAACCTAGGAACAAACAAACAAACAAACAAACAAACAAACAAACGAACAAACAAACCGTGTTATTGTGATGACCCAGATTTTTTTTTTCCAGAACGGGGTAGGGACACGAAGTAAAAGAAGATTCGATACGAAAGGGACATCACTGGACTGGCTTACGTGGTCTGTAGTTTGTTTAACTTCAAGAACGACAATGTCTCTAGAGAATTAACAAGGCTGGGTGGGTGTTTGGGAGTTTAACTTCCTTTTCTACAACGTATGGATGATATCAAAGAAGACGGGGCAATGAGAGGAAAAAAAAAGGCCAGCACAAATATTTGGCCCCAGCTGGGATTCGAACTCGCGATCCGAGCATTGAAAGTCCAAGAGAATTAGCAAAATCGCCAAGAAAATTAAAACTTTACAAAGTTTACATCTACCTGCCCACCCTCCCCTCTCCCGCACACACCCCCATCACCACCCCTTATATATTTAATTGTAGAATGGGAAACAGGATGTTTACTTTTTGCAGGGCCTTCACTCCGATTTTTTTTTACAATGAAAACCGAACAGTAAATTACAGTTTGGAGTCTCTCTCTCTCTCTCTCTCTCTCTCTTTGTTTGTTTGTCTTTTTTTTCCTTTTCCTCCCCCCCCCTTTGTTTTGATGTTGTCTTTTTTTTTTATCTTTTAACGTAGAATAGCAGGGCAGCTTGTAAGACAGGCAGCAATGCCTAAATGCTCTATCTTGCATTAAAACAAACAAAAAACCAACAAAACGTTTCTCTCTCTCTCTCTCTCTCTCTCTCTCTCAGACTCCGGACCGTTCTGCATAAATCATTTTCTCCAATTACAAACAGAGGGAACTATGGGGAGGGTTTTAGTGACGATTTATCACCAATTCACGTCACCACTAATGCACCTCAAACATCGATAACAGTGCACACTCTGTGCTGTTGACACGAGAGAATAACTTGACAATAATTAATATTGCTCTCGTTCTTGTGGCTTAAGGAGAGAGGATTTATGAGCCAAGGAAAACGACAACATTAATTTTTCATTTCTGGGGCATGCGCAGAGGAGAGGCTGGAATATGGGGCAGTATTGTGGGGATTTGCATTCATGAACTGGCGGCCACTTGAAACTCAAACAGCAGGTAAACAAACTTCTTGGAGGCAAATTACTGGTTCCGACAGTTGAGCACTTGAGTTGAACAATCGCCATTATGGAGATGCAATAGAAGGCGAAGTCTGAGAGATGAAGTTTAAGGACGAAGTATTTGAAATCTCCATTCATATTTTCAGCTAATATTAAGAGCAATTAAACGTTCAAATTCCGCAAAGCCTTCCAGTAAGATCCTACGTAACGTGTCAGTTTCACCACTGTACGTCTGTCAATCTGTGTGAAATGTGCGTGAGTGTCGGAGAGTGATAGAGTTTTATTGTAAAGAAATGCGCCCTACAAATACCATTTATTATTATTATTATTATCATTATTATTACACCGTATTATTGACCTCGACAAAGATTACCACCTGCACTAAGGGAAAGATTACGTTGGGAAAGGTTACTTTCCATGTCCAATACTGACAAATTCATTGAAAGTAAGGCATTTAAAAAATGCGCAAAGTAAGTTTTCTCCGTCGTATTCTGTTTATAATTTTTGTTGTTGGTGTTCAGTCTGGAATCTTTCATCTTTCCAAGGGGAGCCGGGGTGGTCGAATGGTAGAGCGTTGGACTTCTAATGCTCGGGTCGTGAGTTCGATCCCGGCTGGGGCCAAATATTTGTGCTGGCTTTATCATCGTTGCCCCGTCTTTGATATCACCCTATGTGGTGGAAAAGGACGTTAACCCCCCCCAACACCCACCCAACCCACCCAACACCCACCCAACCTCATCTTCCCATATATATATATATATATATATATATATATATATATATATATATATATATATATATATATATATATATATCTAAAAAAATGGTAAATGACTTTTAGTCCCGTCTGAACAACGAAACATTTCAGCATGAAGTTTTTGTTTCTTTTTTTAATGGGAATCTCGCAGTAATTAGTGCAGCAATTGCTTTAACAAAAGCGGACAACCGAGACCATATGCATTAAACCGTTCACCTTTAGGGCCATCGGTCCTTGTTCATTTCAACGTTCAGCACGGGTTTGACACCCATCTACCCTAGTACCCCCCCCCCCTCCTCCTGCCCCTACCCCTTCCCCCTTCCTTCTCTTCCCCTCGATTTACATTGCACCTTGAACTGTCCCCAAGTAGCTGCGAAACTACGATTGCCACCAGTACCAATTACAAGCCCCTTGAACCTTGCCCCAATCTTGACGCATCCCTAGGACAACAAGACTCGCTGGCGATACAACTTTTACAGCATCCCTCCTCAGTAACTAAGGAGCCACGCTCCTTCTCGCGTGGTCCCGTTGGAGAGCTGCCATTAGGGTTCAAACCGCACTACAAGTGCAGGTTGTCAGGTGGTGGAGAGCCGAGTAAACCTGCTTGTAAAACTCCGAAGTCAAGTCGAATGACGACGACCTCTGAAGTGCGTTAGTATTTCTACGGAAATGACGTTGTGCAGTGCGGAAACAGTGACTAGTCTCTCGCTCCGAAGACAGTTTGGAAAGTGTGGGGGGGGGGGGGGGGGGGGTTGCCTGACCGGTTAGTTGTGCACTCAAGCTCGGAAGGTTCAAGGATTCGAACTCCGACAGAGTTAATACATTTACAGACTCCCCCCCCCCCCCCTTCCCCAGTGACCCCGTTTTTGAAATCAGTCGCTCGGTGGTCAGAAGAGGTTAAACCTGAAAACACCCACCGCGCCCATTAGCGATTATTTGCGGAGGGGGAGGGGGTGGGGGGGGGGTAGTAACTGGGTATGCGGCGCAGATTGTGGAAACGGAGCCGTCGGTAGAATTTTGGGTTAGATCAGTTTCTCAGAGCTGTTTGAACGTCCTTCAGAACGTAGTAGTCAGGGTAGGCGATTTTCCGAAAGCTTTCCGAAGCAGTTCATAGGTACGGTGGAAATATGTACAAGTCACAACAGCTGCTGCTAACGATCTTCTCTTCGTCCAGTTGCATGTATTTTCTGAAGTCGGTTTTCTTTTTTCTTTTTATTTTTTTTTATTTTGAGTAAGATGACTATGCCTGTTACAAGCACCGGACGTTCTTTCCCTCTTCCGTCCGCCATGAGGCGTGGTGTGTGTGTGTGTGTGTGTGTGTGTGTGTGTGTGTGTGTGTGTGTGTGTGTGTGTGTGTGTGTGTGTGTGACAATGCCTATTGTATAATGTCTGGCAGCGGGACTTTATACTATTTTCTTTCATTTGATAGATAGTGCCTGGAGAATGTGTACTCATAGCGACTCTTTGTACAACAAATTCGCTGCAAACGAAAGAGAAAGTAGCGCTATGAATAGCGACAAATCTAGCCAAGCGTGCTTTGTACGGCACGAACCAATTAAAAAATATACGTCAGTTATGGACTTAATCCGAGAAATATACCTCAGTCATGAGAGAGCCTGTCCCTTAACCGTGCTGTGCATCAGAGAGCAGGTGAGTTCTCGGCTTAAGTCCAAGACTGACACTTTTTTAAAATTTTATTTTAACTTTCATGTTTAACTTCAAACACAACACATTCCTTCGCGCATACCACACCTGACGAACCACACTCACTTCAGATAAGTTCAAGTCTTGTTTTTAGACCTGCTAGACCTGGCGATGACCGTGACTGTATCGAAGGAAATGGAAGATCAGTTGTAAGATCCAACGTGGATTCAATCGTCATGTCATCGCGCCATCCCTGGCTTTACATTGACAGGTATTGGGCCGTGTGGTGTCTCACTGGCGGCGAGGACGTAGCCAGGCAAGGCACAAGTGCTTAGCTGACTTTTGCCTCGGTAGGAGGTAGATCCGTCTGTATTTGTCGGGAATTTGGCCGTGAGTGTTGGTCACCCCTTGTGTAAACTCCACACCGCATGCCGCAACATGCACATGCTGGGAGATTCATTCCTGTCAACATGGTTCGTTTCAATGTTTCTAGCATTTTTTTTGGGTCTCAAAAGAATAAACAGTAGCATAGTTTCTTTTTCTTGTGTGTAGGTAAACACGCGTGCTACGAAATAAATCCCTGTCAACAATGTTCGTTTCAAACATTTTTGAATTTTTTTAAAAGAACAAACAGTATCATAGTTTTTTGTTTTATTAATGTCAACTCACATGCTGGGGGGTAGATTTCTGTCAGCACAGTTAGTTTCAACATTTTTCGGGATACTTTTTAAATGAAGAAACAATATCATAGCTTTCTTGTAGTTATTCTTAAAATAAATAACAAAGTGGGGAGGTGAGGAATTTAGAGAGGATTAGCACAGTGTTTGGATAACATGGTATTAGCGGACCGCTTTGTTCCGCAGAGTGCACTCAAGAACCACACAAGGCGCCAGAAGAAAAAAAAATCGTGCACGTCGTTCATTCCAGTTGAATTTTTTAAACATAGGTTTTGTTTTCTGAATCTTGACATCATCATGAGCATTGTCGCCGTCATCGTCGTCAATAACAAAAACAATAACTTTTTAAACGCAAAAAAAGGTTAGTGGAGAAATTTTCCGTTAGAGTTTGTGACACGCACTGTGGCAAGGTTTTTGTCCATTGTGGGAACTTGAATTTCTCCAGCACAGTATATGCTGAAGTTCAGGCCAAACCATAAAATTCGCACGCAAGGAGAAACGACGGGGATAAAAATTACACGGCGCACGCTGCGTTACTGCTGGCCCGACTGAATAGCAGGTGAGCTGCCAACTGAGGCGCATCGTAAGTGCACTCACAAACTGGCCGCACAGGTGAATAAAAAAAAAAAAAAAAAAAAGCAAAAAAGCTGCATGTGCAAGCCGCCAACACCGGCGAGGTTGAACCCTGGTTCAACTCGCGCAATCGTCACTCATTTAAATATAATTTATCCTAAATTCCACTGAAATGACCAGAATCATGTAGGTTAGATTTAGTTAGTTTGGTAGTTGAGGCGTTAATTCAATTCCTACCAAGACAGTTTGGGGTTGTGCACGAGTAGCCTCCCTTTAAAAAATTCATGGTCATTTCAAATTAAAAAGTGCTTTTAAATTTGGCTTAGTGGGAATGTTTGGCTTTGAATATACTCGTATTTTGGCTGCAACGAGAGCCGTTACGGAACCAAAAATCTTGCATTTCGCATAAAGGCCAAAAACCGAAAACGAATCAAAGACGTGGAATACGTGCGCGGTGCGATATGTGTTAACGCCGCGCAAGCAAAGACCATTTCGCGGCTGTAAGTAAGTTAGAAACACGTTTGGCGTTACTGTACGTTAGTTAGTTTCACTTTAAAACAACTAGACTTACGTGCGAACATCGGACACAGGACTCCGGATCAGAACACCCCAGTCATTGTCAATAATTTTGCAGCCAGAACTATGATAAGCGACTGGAACATTTCGTGCAAAGATTCGTAAGGGCGTAAGGGCGGGCGTAAGGGCGTAAGGGAGAAGGGAGCAACCTTTGCAAGTTCAAAATGACTCGAGAGGGCAGAGGACTGCAGAAATAAATGTTGCGCTGTGTCCAACTCTTTGCTGCCCTGTGATAGCAGCGGTCGACAAGTTTATCAGATCCAACACCCTTACTGGCGTCCATGCAGGAACTCATCCCAACTCCCGTCCTCCCTCCCCCCTACCTTACCTCCCCCTCCCCCCCCCCCCAACACCCCACTTCTCCTCCCTGGCGTTATCGGTGTTCGCGTGGGTGACTGGCGGCGGCATAGCGAGGGCTTCATGTTGTGGACAGTGACAACGTCATCCCACTCGTGTGCCCCCGACACCTACACTAGCACATCGTGTACATTACAGTCAGCCTCCCTCCTCCCCCCCCCCCCCATTTTCCCCTCCATCGCCCTCTCCCCCCCCCCTCCACCCGCCGTCCTGTTACATGTACCACCATCCCGTGACTCAGTGGCCATGCTGAAGATCGTGAACCGGCGTGCTGAAGATTCGAACCTTGATTCGAGATTAGTTCTTAGAGTGGCAACAAATTTCAGATTATACGTTTCTTTGCCCATTCCCCACTTTTTTTTTTTTTTTTTTACAAACGGTAACAACCATAACACCAACCAGCTCACCCACCAGCCAACCAACCAAAACGACAATCACCCCAATAGAACAAAGACAACAACAACAAACAAACAAACACCCCTCCCCGAAAAAACAAACAAACAAACCAAAAACAACCAACCAAACAAACAATAAACAACCAACAGCCAAACAAATAAACAATAAAACAAAACAAAACAAACCACCCTAAAACAAAAACAACAAAAAACCAACAACAAAACAAAACAAAACAAAACAAACTCTACCCTTGACGCCACTATAAACACATCTAATACCTATACCGGTATATCATGCGCCACTCCACATCATACACAAACAAGAGCCGACGCCGACAAGTGGACGCAACTCTTTTGGTCCGTGGGCGGGAGAGAACTCAACACTTGATTGGAATCTGCTCACTATCCGAGCGAAGATCAAGAGATCAATGTGATTAGACTGTCGCCGAAGAGTCTATCCGCTCTATCCTGCTCTATCCTGTTCTAATCTTGACGCTCTATCGACAGAAGAAGATTTTTTCTATTGCCGTCGGTGGGCAAGTGTTTTTTGGGGGGCGGGGAGGATAACTTGTGTTTGTCTTGTAAAAGGGGGATTTTGTTTCGTCTCCGTTCAGTTTTGGGGTAAAAACAGTTTTGCTGGTAACGTTCTCCCCCCCCCTCTCCCCCCCCTCACTCTCTCTCTCCTCTCTCTCTCACCCCCTCCCCCCTTCCCCCCTCTCTCTCCCTAATGCTCGGGTCGTGAGTTCGTATCCCGGCTGGGGCCAAATATTTCTGCTGGCTTTTTCATTGTTGTCCCGTCTTTGATATCACCCGTATGTGGTGGAAAAGGACGTTAAACTCCCAAACACCCACCCACCCCTCTCTCTCCCACCTCCCATCCCCCTTTCTCTCTGCAGCCGTTTTATTTTAAAGCAACGGCAGATTGACAACTGACCAGTATATGACCAATTTTTTTTTCGTTGGAAAATGCACTTTGTTTTGGATTTTGTTCGATTGGTCATTGGATATATGCATTTACTAATTTTTAAAGCAGTTGATTTCTGCAGCAAAGTGTATCCCATTAAGGTACTTATGCACCGTTCACGAAAATTTCGGAACGCCAGATTTTTAGTACGGCATAATGCTGTTTTTGTTTTCGACGGTTTAATTAAAAGGCAGTGATTGACGCAAAACCTATCGCTCAAGTCTTTTTGTATGTAGGTGCGAACTCGCGACTTCATCGCGGTTTTGACAGCTGTGTATGGTTTGGTACGGGGCTGAAATTCATGGCATAACTGATATGGCGTACTTTGGACATCGATCACAAAACCGTATAATTTCATTGGCCAAGCAGGCTTCACCGTTACGTCAAGAATTTTGATTGGTTCCATCTGTTGTTGCTGTAAATAGTCGACTCAACAGCTGTTTAACTTCGAGGGGGGTATAGAGAACAATCTGCCTGCTTTTGCGTAAGAAGCTTTCTAATACAAATCGAATGTTTAGCAATCAATATTATGAAACACAGCAAAACATCTCCGAGCCAGATCAATTTCTGACGGATTCTAAAATCAAGCTTGTAGACGAAAACCTTGACTCAGTCATAAACAGCGGCTTTACACGAAAAACAAAACTCGCGTTTGATCGAACGTTGATTTACACGATATTGAAAGATAGCCATAGTCCTTTCACATTGTTTCTTTTCCATGTGTGTTTTGCAGCTCTAGCATAAATAATAACTTTGCACGGGTGTTTTACAAGTGCAGGGACAGAATGATAGGGTCGGGTTTTCCTATTGTGCAGGGCTTGTCACGGTCCATGATTCAAAAGAAGGAAGAGTGCGTAGGATTCAGGGACGAAGTGGCAGTGTATCCTCCCCTGTATCCCACGTCCGCCGTGTGTGTGTGTGTGTGTGTGTGTGTGTGTGTGTGTGTAGCGCGCACTGAGTGCTCTCTTGGGCAGATTTCTGCGCCATATAAGAACAATTTATTATTATTATAATTATTATTATTATTAAAAGCATCGAGCGCACGTCTATAAAGCAGACACGTTATGGTAGGAGCATCTGAGTGAATGCTCCCCTTAATTTATTAAAAAAAATAGACCAAAACCTGTGCAGTCTGGTGCATTTTTGGCATGATTTTAAGTTCTTCAGAGGAAGAAACACTTTTTTGGAGGAATATTTTCAGAATTAGACTGAAATCTGTGAAATGTTGTGCATTTTGTTATGATTTTATGTGCTTCAGAGGAGGAAACATTCTTTTTTTTTGGGGGGGGGGGGGGGGAGGGGAGTAAGCCAAAGGTGGAAATCCGCCAAAAAAGAGGAAGATTTTTAAAGCCCTCATACTATTCAGTCAGTGTAGCAGTGTAGGAAACAGAACGCATGATCTTGCTACAAGAAGCAGAAAATAGTATTTTTCTCCAATTTTCCACCTTTAAACACCTTTTTTTAAGTTTATCTTTTAAAACTTTTTTTCTTGAGGGGTTGTCAGAAAATAACGCCCTTTCACTCTGAGTACAATCTGTCTGTAAAGACTGCCATCTTTGAAAAGAAGCAGAGCAAAGAAGACAATGGTTTGACAATTATTTAGAAGTACGAAAAAGACAAATATCGATATCTGTTTCCCCTATTGTATTGTTTACTAAGCATACAAAGATATGAATTTTATTATTAACACAAGCGTTCCCCGCCTTCCCCCTTGAACCACCAATTTCCCAGTTTATTTCACGAGGGGAAATTCGCAAGGAAAACAACGGAGTCCAAATAATCTGGAGTGTTATAACCGCCATCTCTAACGTCCGGTGTCGCCCAGTATCCCACAAGGATCCCGTAATCGCCGGCTGGGAGGCTTGACGTGGACTTGTGGACACATGGTCCGAACCGGAAGCAGACCACTTGACCTTTCCTCAGTGTACGACAATATTTCGCGACAACCGTCGTGCGTAATGCCTCGGTTCTCCACCCAATACTGACCAGTCAAGCGTTTCAACGATACTCCACGAGCTGTGTTCACGACATCTGAACAGCTCTTCACACAAGCGTCAAGCAGTAAAGTCAATACTTTTCGAGAGCGGGAAATGACATTTGTGAAGTTCTTTTGTCGAACGCTGCCCGTTTTGTCCAGAAAATTCAAAGGCCAAGACAATTTACAGGACTTGACTAGTGGTTGACAATATTCAGTATCAGTTCATTACCAGACATTGGGGCTTATGTACAGAAACACAAAGAGTCCAGAGAAAATTGATTATGTGAATTGTGCTTGTAGTTTCTTATTACTCCGCCATAACGTAGAACCAGCATCTAGAAGATTTTTCGTGTGATTGCGTATCTCGCGAAGCTTATATTCTAGTCAATGACTTAAGTCACCACTCACCACTTCCATCTGAGATGTCGGAGCGCCCCCCCCCCCCCACCCCCCTACCGTCCCCAATACACTTGCCTTACGTTTCTATCACATGACAAAAAAGAGCGCTCTTCTGCTTTGAAAACAAGAGAAAAATATCAAAGAGCTGAATCTACGACACGCTGATGTCTTTTTGTAAAGCTTTGGCTTCCCAAGTTGATATGCTATATCTGCCGTGTAATAATAATAATAATGTATAGGCGCTTTACCCAATTTCATGAATCGGCTCAAAGCGCCGCAAACTGAACCCAACACGCATGCTCACGTGAATCACACGCATTCTCTCACACACTGGACATAAAAGCATTACAATCGCGTGGTGCGAAGAGTCAGCTCAGCTATTTAAAATTTCGGAATTTACAATTGCATTTATTTTTTCAAATTTGGCGGGCTGAACATTTCCAAAGCAGAGGGGGAGAGAGAACCCCCGACGATCGGCCCGAATGAACGGTGCCACATACGAGAGGGCAAAATTCTTTGCCTCGAGTGGGACTCGAACCCCTGACCTCTCGCATTCGTGACAAGTCTCTTAACCACTAGACCACCACCGACCGTGTGTGTCAGATTGGTTAGTTTTCTTACAGGGCTGAGGTGTCAAATTTTAATAACATACTTCAGGATCGTAAGAATTATGCCGCATCGTATTTTGTCCTATCTTAATATAGATATCTTACATGAAAGAGATTATTTTAAGAGTTTTCGAATGAAGAAGAAGAACAACAACAAATCCAGGAGTTTGTTGGTTATTTTTTCGTGTGCCCAAATTTTCGGCCTCTGGTCTTCCACGGGGACTTCATTGCCAGGCAACGTCGAAGTCATAATATGGATAAAAGTTTAGGGAGAGAGTTCTAGATTTAAGAAAGTCAGTGAAGTGACAAGAAAACAGTCAGGAGAAACATCGCTTTGAAATCGAAGCCACTTTATTCCTTGTGGGATGTGGCGTCTTGCTTCGTGTCCTAAGTACACGTACAAATGATAAAATGCTGTCTCATTTATATCACTTGCTGTGTGGGCATGGTCGTCACAGACCGACTCTGGAGTCAGAAAGTCTCCTCACCTAGCAAAATGATAGACTATTAATGATGGCGTGTTTGCCGCGACAACTGGAAAGTGGAGGGGGGGGGAGGAGGTTGCAAGGGAGGAGAACAGGGCCGGGGGTGGGGGTGGGGGGTCTGCCAAAGGCGTTGCCGAACGAAGACTCCTTGAATGGGGAGAAGCGGTGGACATGTCTTTGGAGGAAGGACCGTACAAGTAACCAGAGTGTACAGAATAGTTCGTGGTTTCGTGGCGAGGTTTGACAAGCGGCGTCCGTGCAGATGCATCCCTTCGCCACATCCACCCCAAAACAACGTGTTCAGTCGTATTGCAGGGGTGCAGAAACAGTGTCCTGCATCTGAGAACAAAATTTTAACTTTACAAAGTATGATGATGATGTTGATGATGGGTGTTTGGGAGTTTAAAATCCTTTTCCAGCACGTATGGGTGATTTCGAAGACGGGCCAACAAGAAAAAAGGCCAGCACAAATATTTTGCCCCCTGTCGGGATTCGAACTCACGACCCGAGCATTGAAAGTCCAGCGATCTTCTATTCGACTATCCGGACTTCCCGACGACGACGACGACGACGATGATGATGATGATGATGATGGTGATAGATACACCGCACGGCGGCTCCATCGTGAGTGCTTACAGTGCTTAGAAAGAGGGAGAAGGAGGGAAACGCAGATGGTTAATGGAGCGATACGTTGAAGAGACAATACTTATGCTCTCACTCACTTCCGAATGTAGAACTGTTGACTGCCTCCTTCAGCAGGCACGTTTAGCAGGATTTCGTAAGGAGAAACTTGAGCCGAGCAGCGTAATCCATTTACATGTAAATAAAATTAGGCACGTTAGGGGTACCATTAGCTCGCGGCCTCTGTCGTGTGAGCCTGATTTACATGTAAATGAGTTACGCTGCTCAGCGAAGTCCTACTAAACATGCCTAACAGCTCAGGAGGAGAGTCCCACGTACAGTGGAGAGCCAGGACAGACGAATAGTAGAATGTTGGACTCTTAAAGCTCGGGTCTTGAGTTCGAATCCCTGGCTGGGGCCAACTAATTTGTACTGGCTTTTTGCTCGTTGCCCTGTCTCTGAGAGTCACCATTAAGTGGTGGGAAAGGACGTTCAACTTCCAAACACCCACCCCCACATACAGTGCGAACGCTGTACTCAAACATTCGAATGCCGTACACTTTGGGTCCAACCGCTACTTGGATGGTAGGATTGGCCATTGGAATTGTCATTCATCTATATGATAGTACACCCAGCCTAGAGGTCTGCCGCTCAGACTGACATTCCTGGCGACCCTGCGTGAACAGGGCTGACCCAAACCTTACGCAAGACGGACAATCTGGCGCGTGGATGCGTCGGCACTTGGTCAAGTGTTGCCCAGAACCCAGCATCCGAATTACAACAGTGAGGCTGGCCACTATTACACTGAGCTGTCCACTTAGTGCTAACCTTCCACATCCGGGCACAGGCTTGTTTGTCATGACGTGTCCGTCATAGTAGGGTCAGGAAATCCGTTAGTTGAATTGTGGGCCACGTTGGTGGTTGTCAGGTGCCAGCCACGCGCGGCACTGTAAGAGTTAAATAAAGACACAGCCTCCATGTGAACCGACATAACGGAGCGCGAGCCATGCCGCGAGAGAGGCCAGCTAGGGTATGCGCAAGCGTTAGATATCCGAAACGAGGCTGCACTTTGAAACTGATGAAGAGTAATAGTCAGTTTCACCAGTGTATGTGTGTCGATCTTTACAAAATGTGCGTGAGTGTCGGTGAGTGATAGGCGCATTGATTTTTATTGTAAAAGAAATGCGCCCCACGAATACCATTTATTATTATTATTATTATTACAAATGGCGAGTTAACGCAATGAAACGCTGTTATGGTTGGGGTTGGTGGTAGGGTTAAGTTATTTAACTGCATTCAGTAATTCGCTTTTTTTTTTTCAAAGTAAAACCTCGTTGAGACTGCTTAACGCATGGGCTCGGGTATAGGAAGTCAGACTTGTGTTTGGGATTCATCTTACGTAAAGCTTCTTGGTACTAGATCTGTTCTGTCAGCATAGCGTGTGACCCTGAAGTGTGTGTGTGTGTGTGTGTGTGTGACCCTGAAGTGTGTGTGTGTGTGTGTGTGTGTGTGTGTGTGTGTGTGTGTGTGTGTGTGTGTGTGTGTGTGTGTATGTGTGTGGAGAGAGAGAGAGAGAGAGAGAGAGAGAGAGAGAGAGAGAGAGAGAGAGAGAGAGCCTTTATCAGTTTTTACAACGGTAGAAGTTACAGGCGTATTCATACCAATTTTAAAACTTGCCGTTGATACACTACATGGTCGTACAAAAACGATAAATAAGGACAACACACACACACACACACACACACACACACACACACACACACACACACACACACACACACACACGCACGCACGCACGCACGCACGCACGCACGCACGCACAGAGAGAGAGAGAGAGAGAGAGAGAGAGAGAGAGAGAGAGAGAGATTTCAGCGGAAATGGTTCAACCATACTTGTGTCAATTTTCAGTCTGCCGTTGCTAAAAACTACAAAGTACTTCGTGGTCATGCGTTGCTTAAAACTCCCAGAGAGAGAGAGAGAGAGAGAGAGAGAGAGAGAGAGAGAGAGAGAGCGTCGTTACTGACGCATAATCACGTGCTGTGGACAATTCCATGTCCGCCCAAACACAACTTGTCTCTCTGTTTCTGTTTTTTTTCTTTTTTCTTTTTGCACATTAAAGTAGCATACAGTCATGCCTTCGCTATGACACGAGCACAGTTCTTGGAGTACAACATGCAAAAAAATTGGTAAGATTTTGTAATGCAAATTTAGACGCTCGCTGCTGAAAACAGATGGAATCGTCAAATTAATATGTCAGTGGTAGAAATGTTATTCATCTCAAGTCAGTTGTTCCCACGTTTTGGATTCGCAGGAAAAACAACGGATCTAGTCGGATCGCAAGTGATTAGGAAGTACTTGAACCAAGGCCGTACAAAGACAATCGACAGTGTACTGACTGTTACTCTGTTCTAAAATTGTTCAGCGTTGCTATTGGTCAGGTTTTGGCGCGAAACGAAACAAAACAAAAGCCATTGTGTGTGAACACACGTCAGGCCGAATCAACAGGACATGCTGTTTTGACCCTGATAACGAGCCGCGCCTCTTTAATCACTGGAAGCTGGTGTCGCGCGATGTGCCAGCCGGAGTGTAAGGTTACAGCAATTAAACCTCGCGGCCACTTGGCTAAGTCAGCGCCGGTACCCCTCAGTACTGGCCGCTAGTGGCTGGCCGCCATTGTTAGGCCATTGTGGCGCCCCCTATCGCAGGATACCACACCAACTCACTTCCGAGCAGTTTCCTTGAACACCGAGACACTTTGGCGAGATCTCCATGACGTGGTGTCGGGGGAAGGTGGACAGCATTGTGGGCCTTGGCAAGGGCGGATACTCTCGTACACAGCTGTTTGCACTTCAGAGTGAATGCACTTTGTGATTCTTATCGAGACAGAATATGAGAATGGACGCGGCGACCTTGCATTGCTTTCTTGGCGTTACAGATAGTGTGTTGGGACAAAGACTAGACAGAGATGGCGCTTGATGGAACACCGCTGCTGTATCTGAAAGCCAAGCTGTCGGATGTAAGAAACCGCGAACCTCGGGATATATCAGCTGTTATGTCCGGGTGCTGCGTCTCGATGTGGTACAGCACTACAGTCTAAAAATATGCCTGACATACCAGCACCAGCGTCACTCTGCGCTGTACAGTAAGTTCAGTTCAATTAAAGGAGAGGGTCATCCTGACTAACACATTTACAGCCCCCCCCCCCCCCCCAAGCTGGCATTCAGCCGAGCCCGGGAGACCAAAATCAAATGCACAGCTGCAAACGTTACCGTTCGAGCAGAACGAAAGAGTGACCTGATTGCTGCGGGTATCACGCTGAGGGGTGAGAGGTCACGGAGCATGCCGGGACGGCGAATGTTCGCTGGGCCAGTTTGCAGGGTGAGAAACTACTAACTTCAGTTGAACGCTCAGCCCGGCGAACAAAAATCACGTGCTTTGTGGTGCGCAGCACGCAGGTCACCTCAGGGTTGAATTAAAGTTTTCGGGCTGAGTTCTGAAGTGAACTTGCTCTACAGCGCAGAATGACGCGTAGGCTGGTACGTCAGGTGTATTTTTAGACTGTAGTAGTGTTCATTGTACCACTTCGAGATGCAGCACCCGGACATAACAGATGATATCCTGAGATTCGCACTTTCTCACATCCGAGAGCTTGGTCCTGTTTACACCAGCTCAAAATACCGTCCTGAGACCGCCCTGTAGAGTTTACTAGCTTTCGGGTTGGATGGGTGGGGGTTGGGGCGTGAAGGGAAGGGGGATAGGTGAGTAAAAAAAAAAAAAGAAAGAAAGAAAGAAAAGAACCAAAACCAAACAAAACAACAACAACAACACACACACACACACACACACACACACACACACACACACACACACATTCTCTCTCTCTCTCTCTCACACACACACACACACACACACACAACACAACACAACACAACGCACGCACGCACGCACGCACGCACGCACGCACGCACGCACGCACGCACGCACGCACGCACGCACACACACACACACACACACACAAACCCAGCAACATCAAGTCGTTTGTTTTTTATTGTGTATTTTGAAACAACAAAGACCTCTCTCAACCGACTCCGCCTATGGGCCACTCTCCAAAGCCGGCGTGGTTGGATTGTGGTCGTGTGCTTGGCGCGCGTATTGCTCGTAATATAGTCGAGCGTGCGTCCGTATTACTGATTGACTTAAGGACCTCCTTAACGAGCGCGGAAGTGTCGGTCTTAATGAGGGGGACGGGATAATGAGAAACATGTTCGTGTAGAAGACTGTTTGACTCAAGTGGACCTTAAACTAGGCTTGAAGTGATGGGGGGTGGGGGGGGGGGATTGAGGTATTTCGTGGGCAAATTCATTCGCGATGATTTCTTTTCGAGGTTTATACAAACACTCTTTTATACAAACAAACAAACAAACAAACAAACAAACAAACAAACAAACAAACAAACAAACAAACGCTTTCAGCGTTTCAAAACCAAACCAAACCAAAAAGCAAAACCGGCAACTTACAAACACATAAACAAACGAACGTTTAAGCATTTCAAAACAAAACAAAACACAAACAAATAAAAAACAAACGTTTAAGCATTTCAAAAGAAAACTAAACTAAACGAGGAACAAACAAAACAACAAACAAACAAAACAACAAACAATTAAACAAAACGTTTAAGCATTTCAAAACAAAACAAAACTAAACAAAACAAAACAGAACACAAACAAATAAAAAACAAACGTTTAAGCATTTCAAAACAAAACAAAAGAAAACAAAACGACACTAGGAACAAACAAAACAACAAACAAATAAACGTTGAAGCATTTCGAAACAAAACAAAACAAAACAACTGATTCGTAAAGCTGGATGTATGCTGCGTAAAAATACGGTGGTGAAAAACACAGTGGGGGCGCCTGTACTAATAATATACGAGTGTGTTTATTTCTTATTTTGTTTTACAAGAGTTTATTTCGCCACAGTGAAATGTGCCACTGTGACAACGTTAAATCGGTTGCCGTGAAACCAGACAGCTTTTAGTTTATCCTTATTATTATCATTTTTTTTTTTTTACGAATGTCCGTGAATTCACAAAAAAATATCAAACATACGAATGCCCAGGAAAAAACAAAAAACAAAACCCGAGCTGCTAAAAGGAGAGAACGACAAACACATAGTGTTAGCTTTATATTCATGAGGAGAATCGTTATTACATAAGTGAGTGGCATGTTTCTGTTGAAGATGTGGCACACGCTAACCCAACAGTCGGCCACTTGGCGCATGAAGCAGTTCAGTCTTGAACATCAAGGGTCCTGGCTTGCGAGTTTTAGAGGTCGTGGGTGAGGTGTGGTCGGTGATATGGAGAAGTGGCTTAGCACGCGCGCACGCACGCACGCACGCACGCACGCACGCACACACACACACACACACACACACACACACACACACACACACACACACACACACACGCGTACACGCACGCACGCACGCACGCACGCACGCACGCACGCACGCACGCAAAACAAAGAAAATTCCCAAACAAACAAATAACACCCCCCCCCCCCCGCAAAAAAGGAAGAAAAGAAGAGCAACAAAATAAACAAAACAACAACAACAACAACAAAAAAACCCACAAAAACAAACAAAAGCAAGCAAGCAAACAAACAAACACCTACAACCAAAAATACAAAACAACAACAACAAATAAAAGTAAAACCCCAACAACAAACAAACAAACAAACAAACAAACAAACAACAACCCAACAGCTACAACAAGATTCCCCCCCCCCCCCAAAAAAAAAGCCCAAACAAACAAACCCAAAAGAACAACAGCAAAAAAATCCCCCCCCCCCTCAAAAAAAAAAAAAAATCCAACCAAAACAACAACAACAACGACAAAACTATGACTTTGATATTATTTTGAACAAGCTCTTTGCAGACTTTTGCGTTCAGGTTTGCACAAGGCGTTTTGCGGTCTTTCCACGACTTGAACACAGACTTGAACAACCTGCCCACGTCACAACCGATCATACACAGACACCCCCTCTTCCTCGAAACAACCCAGCAATAAATTATAACCACCTCCCCCCCCCCCTCCCCCAAAAAAGTTTGAAAAAGTGAGAAGAGCTTGAGACTTCTAGTATAAGTGTCCAAAGATTCATTCGTTTGCACGCAGCGATGAGAGTGAAACCAGCAGACATTTTTTTTTCTCCACGCAGATTAGCGTGTGTCAAGAATAGCGTAAATCTGTCGATCTTCAAATCTCGTATGTCGCGAGACTATCGGCATTAAGTGTTAAAACTAACGCATTTATCTAGCCCCCTTGAACACTGCTCTGAAACGCTGTTGAAGGGACGACCTCGCTGGCTGGCGTTTTGATAAAAAACAAGAGAGTGTCAGCGAGCGGCCATGACGATGAACGAAATCAGGGAGAAATTTACGACCAACTGCAGACAGTATTAATCTATCGGGAACCTATTCTCTGTTGTCTTTGCGAGTCGATTGAAAAATAAAATAGAGGTGAATGTAAATAACTGTAATGCCGGGCCCGTCCTTCCTTGACAAGATATTTGACCCTCTTCGCAGTCGCCGCCAACACACCTCTGGCTCTCGCACGCTCTGCTATGGAAACGCACTCCAGTCCAGCAAATCGGGCGGAATAAAACAAACAATTATCCCACGATCAGTTTACGCAGATTACAAATTTTGCCATCAATCGGCATTTTGGTGTCAATCGGGAGGCTTTCCCACCCCGGGTTGTGATAAGTCTGAAGTGAGCTTTAAGTGGTAGGCTAGATTGACTTTCGGTTGGAAGCTATACAGACAAGTTTGAGTTATTCCTTGCTGGTGTCTCTAGAGCAAAGATTGATGGATGTCTATTTTCGATAAAGGGATTTAGCTCTGTTGACACGCAGTTGGCTGGAGTTCTGGTCCTGTAGGAGCTTTGTGTGGGGTCCTCTTCAGGCAGCCGGGCATTATCCTGGACAAACTTGTGCTCCTTTCCTTGTGGTCTTTTGTAACTCCAGAAAGTTGTATATCAAATACTCGAGAAGGATCATTTTAATTCGAAAGCTATTAGCCTTTAAATAAGGACACCACGAATGCTAGGAAACAGAGTACAATACAGTCACATTTTGAGGTCAGCATTTTTGATACAAAATTCTATTTATAGCGTATGAGTCAGCGAAGTCTGTGAGGTACAAGAAATGCACGGTCTTGGTGTCGTGTTTGCTCTCTCTCTCTGTTGTGTGTGTGTGTGTGTGTGTGTGTGTGTGTGTGTGTGTGTGTGTGTGTGTGTGTGTGTGTGTGTGTGTGTGTAAGAGTCGCAGAATCCACTAAGATTCTTGGTGACAGTGGATTTTAGAAATTAATTCCAATTTGCACAACAGTTTTATAAAACATTAAAAAAATACGTACGTTCTACGACTTGAGATGTATCATGGCTAACCATGACAAATCTGTTTATCAACGCCATTTTTTGTGTGGTTTGAGACAGATGTGTGACCGGTCCCCTCCTACTTGCAAAACGCATTAGCGTTAGTGGGACGCAAACTTCATACCTTCATTTGTTATCTTCAACACTCCCCCTCCCCCATCCCGCCATCCTTTGTGCCCTCTCCCCAGTCCTCCCCTCTTTTCACCCAAACCCGCTTCTCAAATATTCCTGTTGTAAGGAAAGGAAAAAAAAAAGGGAGGGGGGGAGTCTGGAAATACTAGGGTCGGTAGTTGATATAAACTTTGTTAAAAAGTCTTTTTCTTTTTTTAAACACAAAAAACTCTTACTCTTGAAATGAAATACTCCTCCAGTTGCTCAGGTGGGAAAGACAGGCAGCAGGGGAGGTAACTACACGATGCGAGAATTATTTCTTGCGTCTGCTTCTTCTTCTGGGGTCGATGTGACAGGTTGCGTCAGATCTGCAGCCCGGTCGCCATGACGAATTCCACGGTCTTCTCCAGGTCATGACGGCTACCCCCAAAGCTGCACCTGTAGCTCTGTTCCCACTGGCCAGCTTTGACGTCGTAGAGCGTCAATGACTCAATGGGCAGGACAGTATTCAGTGAAGGGTGGCGTCTGCTGGTTTTATTCTTTGTGCTGTTGTTGTTGTTGCTTCTGTTGCTACTGTCGTTGGTTTTCTTCTTCTTGTTTCTCACCTCTCACGTTTTCACGGTTCTATCGTGATGAAAGAGATCGGGTGGTAACTGAACAGTATTTGCTTTCGACTGACGTCCATAACATAAGAGCAGACAGTAGTGGCTTCCGGAAAAGCAGAAACAGACTACACTTTTTTTTTCTTTTTCGCCTGATGCATATCTTCACAGTTGTCATCACTAGGCTTCGTCCCCTACCGGTGTTTGCACTGGGGGGCAAATTAATGTCATGCTATCCCCCCCCCCCTCGTCTTCAAATCCATCACCACCAGTTGGGACATTCCCAGATCACCTTCGTTTTTCCTTGACATCCGTCAGGGGGCGCTACTCCAGCGTCGCCTTAAGCTGGCGACAGAGTTATCTGCACTTGGTGCGTCACATCTTTTCGGCGGTAGGGTGAAGGCAGGCGGAACGTAGTGTGCGGAAAACGGTCACGGCGATTTAGGACTAAGATGAGAGTGTTGTTCTCTAAGAACGTGTCATCTGACGATTTTGGTTTCAGTGAAAGAAATATGTGTCACATATATCTGTCATATCTGTCGGGGTTTGAAGGTGGGGTGGGAGGAAGGGTGGTGGTGGTGGCCGGTGGTAGTAGTGGGGATGAGGGAGGGGGAGGGGGCAGGTTCGTGCTGTAGAGCGATGAGTTTACGTTGTTAAGTTATGACTGGTGAATTTCCGAAGTAACTGATGATGTGGCATTTCGTGGCAGGCTTGGAAATGTTGAAACTTTCAACGCTGTACAGGGCCAGAATGTAAAAGTCGGGGTTGGGGAGTTAAGGCCCGGGTTAGAGTCTAACCTCGAACTAAACTAGCTCTAAGGTTAAAATTTCCGTTGTTTTTTTTTTGGTTTCAAATCAGGAAGCGGGTGCATTCCAGCAAGGTGCTTATGCCGTTATAGAACGATTTTTGTCTTTCTTTCTTCGCTTTAAAAAAAAAAAAAAAATTTTGTTTTAGGCCGGGTTTCTTTTGTCCTAGTCTGGGTTAGGCCCGTAGCCGTGGGTTAAATTAACCTCGAGTTCTACATACGAGCCCTGTACATTAGTGTTGTGTGGTGCCTGTTCAAGAAAATGATTGAAAATTAATGTTTGCGCACAACTGGCTGTTCTTTTGATGAAACAGTGTCATACTAAGTCCTAGAAACTCAACTCATGCACTCAAGTCTGTTGACACAGCTTCAGTATGGCGCCCAAGCAAAGGATGTCACACGATAGCAAACTTTTCTCTGCAACTAGAGACATTCTATTTCAACAACAAAGGAAATGCTGTGGGTTTGAACTTTGTGCGTCATGGGGATCACTTCAGTAATCGTAATAAAACACGACGAGCATGTCTATAAAGCCGACTCACGTTTTTAGACGCAAGTTAAAGCTTAAGCCCCTCCCGATTCAAATGACATTCGTGCAAATGGTGTCACTCTCCAGCAATGCAAATGTCAGAAACGGAAACGTCTTTTTTCTGAAATTACAAACATTAAATTTCAGTTTCTGCGACGACAAAGAAAGAAACCACGCACTTTATCATTGCTATTATGTTCTGCATCAGGAGATCGTGTGTTAGGGGAATTACCCAAGTGTGAATATAACACTCTCCAGCCTGCATGAAAACTTAGCCAGTCAGATTACTTTCGTGAAAACTTTGAAATCGCAATCATACACAGTTTCGTTTAACTTCCTCTAGCTTGCAGAGTTCCATTATTTTCATCCAGAATATGAGATGTGTAATTCTTCCTTTATTAACATTGTCTCCGTCCGTCAGCGCGATCTCCTGGTCCATCCCCACCCTATCCCCCATCCCTCATCCCCATCCCCCATCCCTATCCCCACCCGACTCCCACTCCTGCAGGAGACGTGGACTGTCTCACAGGAGCACCAGTTCCAGTAAGCGTGAGAGGCGGGTGGGGGTGGGTGTTTGGGAGTTTAGCGTCCCTTTCCACCACAAACGGGTGATATCAAAGACGGGGCAACGATGAAAAAGCCAGCACACATATCTGGCCCCAGCCGGGATTCGAACTCACGACCCGAGCATTGGAAGTCCAACGCTCTACCATTCGGCCAGCCCGGCTCCCCGCGTGAGAAGCGCTATTGCTACCATTACAAGGTTTTATAGAGAGTCTTCTGTTTTGGAACAGTTGCCCTTGTGACTGACTCTTTGCGCTCGAAATAATCTAATTAGTAGAGCTCCTAATGCAACAAAGCCGCGCAAACAAGGAACACTCTGCCGTCCGTTAACCGTGTCCGCCATGTTGCCGTTGTCGGCTGCTCGAAGTCAGTGAGTTTAGAGGTGCGAGTGTGATAACCACAGTGTCGCCGGCTACTGAGTCAATCGAATGAGCACAAGCCTGTCTCAGTGTCTGTGCGTGTATCTAGGTAGCTGTGAAATGATTGACATCACCAAGAATAGCTTAGAACGATATGCGGATCATAAACTTGTGGCTTTTAAAAACTCATTCTTGGGGGAAAATAAAATATTTGTATGCTTTGAAAGAGTATGTTTCTCACTGTGGTGTGCAAGATCACAATGAAAATTAAAAAAAAAAAACTAAAAGTATCGCGCGCGCGCACGCACGCACGCACGCACGCACGCACACACGCACGCACGCACGCACGCACGCACGCACGCACACGCACACAGAGCTGATCGCAATAACCCCCACATTCCCACTTCCTGGCTAGGGGCTTAATGATGCCTCATTTGAAGGCAAAAACCGTGGCCCGCTCGGTACGCGTGTAGAAGAAGAAACATCGTAACATAGTATTTTTCCCTTTTAGCCCCAGTCGTTCATTCTTCCATTTAAATTCATCCGGCTTGCCGCCACGTGGATGTTATGCCCGAAATGCTAACTGGAGCAGGAAGTGTAACTCCCAACCTGTCTCTCAGGAACCGATTTGTCTCCACTTGGGCCACTCACAACACACTGGTTTGCCTTAATCTGTTTCGGTAACACCATTTGGCGTGTATACTGCCACCATTTCGCGTGTACACAGCCACCATTTTGAAGGGAAAAAAAAAAAAAAAAAGACGAGTTACAAACGTTTGTTGAAACTTGTGTCGCTGCCCGAACGTTTGACGGAAAAAGTAATGTGTTTCAACTCAGATGTGAAAACAGTCGGCCGATTTAATTTTGGACTTTTAATCTGTTATTGTTTCGTGGGATTTCGCTCACGATCCGTCTGGGGGAGGCTTGTTTGAATGTGTAAGTGTATTATCTATGCTTGTACGTGTTTTCGTATCCAGCGAATACCTGATGTTTAAACACGCAGTAATGTAGAACTTTATGGTGGTAATGTCCTGTTGAAATAGTTCAGCGGTGTACAGCGGTGGCCGACTTGTTCACTGACTGACTAATATTATTTTCAAGAAGCTTTTTGCGGACATAGTTAGCCGCTAAATGGTTGCCTTTGCTGCTTGCGCGGCGTTAAGCCCTAAATAACTAACATTTACAGACATAGACTAAGTGAGTGAGTGAGTGAGTGAGTGACTGTGACTGTTTGACTGAGTGATTGACTGTTTGACCGAGTGAGTGAGTGAGTGAGTGAGTGAGTGAGTGAGTGAGTGAGTGAGTGAGTGAGTGAGTGTTTGACTGTGTGAGTGAGTGAGTGAGTGAGTGAGTGAGTGAGTGAGTAACTGACTGACTGACTGACTTGCGAATTGACTGAATGATTGATTAGGATACCGGTCGGGCGGAAGAAATTGTTAACCTCTACAAACTACCCATGAAATCCACTCACGTCGAGTGACCGAAACCGTTAGTTCACTGTTTGCCGCACGAGTTTCACTGGATCTCCTTCTTCTTCTTTCTGTTATCATTATCATTATCATTATCATTATCACATGTTACACTAATCGTGAAGTTCAACACACGGTGCAAAAGACTGTTCCAGTTTTTAATGTACACCATGTTTTATGTGACTGATTTCAGTTGGACACAAACCGTTCCTATGGCCACCTTTCCTCCAGCGGCCCCTCCAGAAACGGAAAGGGGGACAGGTTCGATTCTCTAACGACCAGACGCTGGAACTGGAGAAGAAGTTTGACGCCCAGAAATACCTGTCACCACCAGAGCGGAAAAAGTTGGCCAAAGTGCTGCAGCTGACGGAGAGACAGGTGAGAAATCCACTCAAGCTTACGACACGCGACAAGAAATCGATTTGTTTTATTATAGTTTTAACTGTTTCCGGACGAACGGTCGCATATGCGGCGCACATCGGTTTCAGACGAACAGCCGCATATGCGGATCGTGATTTTTTTTGGGTACAGCATGACTAACAACAAAGATATTTAAAGTTTGAAATTTCAGCAATGGCTGCATAAATATGTTAGTAAACTATCCTGAAAATTTCAAGTATGTATTTTTGGGTTTTTTTTAAAATGATTTGTTTTTCTTCTTCTGAGCCTCACAAATCGGCCCAGGGGGATGGCTGAGGAAACATCGGCCCGTCTTGAATGAGTTAATACCACACAGACCCTGATATGATTTGTATATTCAATGGGTTTCACGCTTTAAAAAAAAAATCATCTTTTTTATTTATTTATTTATTTATTTATTTTTTTTTTTGGGGGGGGGGGCATATTGGACACAATATGAACATATTACGGAACAAAAAGCCAACGTCACAATACAAAGACAACAAAATTGACATTACAGTACAAAGACAATGAAAAGAAAAGTAAAATCAGACGAAGGACACCAAGGCAAAGCTGTTGAGGCCTTGGCTACACAAGTCAGTCCTACACTGTTAACAAAGAGTTGATCATTCCTATTTCACACTTGTAATGGATCGCTTTCTCTGCAGGTGAAGACGTGGTTCCAGAACCGAAGAGCGAAGTGGAGGCGGTTAAAACAGGTCAGTATACTGGTTTGGGACTGTAGCCACTTCACTTGTCTGTTCAGCATCCATTATCTTTGGTATCTTTGTGTACATATTCCTACGATGTTAACGTTGTTCCTTGTTACAGTTGGATTTATAGACTCTTGTTCTTCATGCATTATGCTGTTGTCTTCTGATTATTTTGTTTCCATGCAACTACCTCTTGTACTTCTTTTTTTTTTCTGATATCCTCCATTCCCCAAAAGGGGCTACAGGAATCAAATATCTATCCTATCCATTTCGGTATTTTAACACAACTTGAGGAAAAGTATTGGCAGAAGGAGAGGGGACTGAAACTCTGGTGACGAACAATGAAAATGTTGGCATTTTTTTCTCCGAGTTACTTTACTGTATGCCTTTTTCCTACTCACTAGTGGTCTAGCGGTTAAGACTTCGCAACCAATTGATGCGAGAGGTCAGGTTCGAGTCCCACTCAGGGCAAGGGGGAGCCGGGGTGGTCGAATGGTAGAGCGTTGGACTTCTAATGCTCGGGTCGTGAGTTCGATCCCGGCTGGGGCCAAATATTTGTGCTGGCTTTTTCATCGTTGCCCCGTCTTTGATATCACCCTATGTGGTGGAAAAGGACGTTAAACCCCCAAACACCCACCCACCTACCCCACTCAGGGCAAAGAATGTTTCCTTCCTCGCCGGAGGCTCGGTAGCTGTGGCAAAAAGAAAAAAGAAGAAACATCTCGTGGTTTCTTTTGTGATAAATCACTCGATCACTAATCATGTAAGCTCTGTTTACTACTTAGGCGAGTATCCATGCTAACGCATCCTTTTCTTTCTGTCCGCCAGGAGTCGCCACACGGTGACGGGTCGGAGAAGGAGGACGGCGACAAAGACAAGGACGTGACGTCAGCGGACATGGACAGCGATCACGAGGACAGCCGTCATTCGCCCAGTCCGGATGATGACATCATTGCAGACTCTGATGACGAAATAGACGTTGAGAATGAGACGGGTGGAACTTGATCACGTGACTGACATGCTGGTGCGTCAACGGGATTTGACGGAAGCGGAAGTCTTTCGTTTGAAGCTGGTCGTTCCTTGACATTCATGCGTGGAATTTGACGGTGTTTTTACTGCTGCCTAAAATTGATGTTTTGGTGTTTCGGTTTTGTCTTTTTTGTTTTTGATTTTTTTCTCTGCTATGTGGATGCACTGACTGAACACCGTCAAAAGATTGTGACTGAAAGCACTCAACTTTTTCCCTGATTTGACAGCAACATTTTGTGAACGAACTTTACATCCCAAGACAGTTCAGTTCAAGATTGTGTCTCTTTGGGTGGAAAAAAAATCCCAAACGCGCTCCACAAGATCTGTCCGAAGTCTCCCTGGCGTCATCGAGACTGTTCTGTTGGTCAGGTTTAAGCGTACGGCTACACGACTGCCAGTCAGCATGTTGCCGCACTTGGCTGGTTGCTGGCGGGCAGGGGTTTTCCCGCACACGCAGCCTGCGGCGTTGCAAGGTTTGGGCAGTGATTGGCTGTACGGAGCTGCCTGCGGCTATCTGGCTGCCAGGAAAAATAGGACGGCTTTCTATTGCCGCGCCGGCACCGGCAAGGGGGGTAGCCAGCTGGCCGCCAGCGATTTAATTAGGGTTTCCAGCGTTTCCAGCCCTGCAAGTGCCGATCCTGGCAACGTGTAGCAGCGGCCCTTACAAGGTCCGTGTCACGTCCTTTTATGGCCAGCCACTGCCTCTTCATACGCCAGGCGATCTGTGGTATGATCGCATTGACTTTGTCCTGCAAGCTATACGTCTCAGACACCAAGTCAGACACAAGCGAAAAAGCTTTTAAAGACTACAATTATGCTCTGGCAGAACAGCGTTGGTCAGTTTAGCCTGGAAGTCGATCGAGAGACTCAGATGAGCTCCCGCGCTTCAAAATTCCACCAACGTTGTCGAGTTTTCCGGGGGGAAAAACCCACCGTGAAGCTGAACTGACTTTGTGGTTGTTGTTCACTTGAATTGAACAACGGACGGAGGGCGCAGTCTGTCGCCACGGACCTTCAGCTACTTCTTTACTAGAGAGGGCACGTGGCGCTAGGGGAGATGCAATCGACCATAATTACTTCCCCCTAACGGAAGTGACCTACAAGCTGGTTCACAGTGACCCACTTACCGTTTTGAATTCTATACTTGGTGACGCTTGCTTCGTGTCTTCATGACGTCTTGGTTGTCTGAGTTTCCCCGATAATAATAGATGAAGTGGTGTGTGTTATTGTGAATAATACTGCGAAGTGTAATCATAGAGAGAAAGAATTCGCAAAGTGTTTTGCTCTGAAAATGACAGTAAAAAAGTGAAACTGATACACAATTCCTATAACTACCTTTCACTTCACAGTTGAGCGGTGAGATCTTTCAGTTTGAAGTGTAATGAAATGGCCTTTTTCAGTCTGTTTATCAGGCGGGTGTCAGTGGAGGAAAGGGGGGTAACTCAGATGGCGGGGCGCTAGACTTTCTCTTACAAATTTTGAGACAGATTCAACAGATTCAAAATTTGTGAAGATCTCAGTGTTTCCGGTTCACCCGTCTTTGAAATCACTATCATGGTGGACCCTCAAACAACAACAACAACAACAAACAAACAAAACACCCCCCCCCAAAAAAACAAAAAACAAAAAACAAACAAACAACAACAAACAACAACAAACAAAACAAAACAAAAAAACACCCCCCAAAAACAAACAAAAGCCAGCACCATCACCACCACCAACAACACCCCCCCCCCCCCAAACCCAACAATAACAACCACAAAACAAAACAAAAAAAAGTCAACACGGACACCCACCCGTTTTTCTTGTAACTGATTAATGTAGGTAACATTGCGATGGGTGTAGGCCGAAAAGTAAAAATAAAAATAAAATTGAAGGTGCCTCATTATATATTGGCCAGTTTTGTTGGTGGAATTGTTTTGGAAAACTGAATCGCCATGACCTCGATTCCGGGTTGATACTTACTCGGTCAGATTCACTTGGGATGAAGGAAAAAAAGAAAAAAAGAAAAAAAGGTCGACAATAAAACCGGCAAGTAATTACTAGAATCTGGAGATCTGATGGTTTAGATCTAGAACCTAGATCTGGACCCAGATCCTAGCTGTTCGGGCCAGACATGCAGTAAGCTTAGATTTTGTGAAGGCAACATTTCCGTCCACGTTCGTCAGCGCTGAAATTACTTTCCTTGGTTTCAGACCAGCGCCAGGTCTCACATTCGATTTATCCTGCAGACCGACTTAGGTCGTGCACTGGTACATGATACACGGCACATGAATACATGTGTCACTGACAAATCGTCATCACCTGCGTCATTGCTGTCGTGACGTTTCTGTACATATCACTGCTGGCCAGCGAGTCGGCAATCACGAATAGATCTGCACTGTCAAATGATTGTCCATGATTATAATTATTGTCGTGAAACTATTTTGCTTTTGTTGAGTGTCAGTCTGTCCATTTATGTATTAATATGTGTGTGTGTGTGTGTGTGTGTGTGTGTGTGTGTGTGTGTGTGTGTGTGTGTGTGTGTGTGTGTGTGTGTGTGTGTGAGAGAGAGAGAGAGAGAGAGAGAGAGCTGATACTGTCATTGTTGGAGTGATTATGATTCATCCATTAATTTTGCGTCAGAAATGGCAAATTCCTTTTGACTGTGTTCAGACGGACATAATTTCGTGTTTCTAAACACACAAAATCAGATGACGCTGATGTGTTTGTCATTCTATTATCCTGACAGAAATATCGTACATGCCGCTCTGATACCACTTTTTATTGTACATAACACCAAAGAATCAAAGATGCCCACAATTCCACATTCCACCCGTTTCTTTGCTTGGAAATGATAATATTAAAAATAATGATAAGTATTGTATCACTTTCCAGTGATATTATATAGATGTCTTTTTATAGATCATGATTTAAAAAAGAAGACTTTTTTTCAACAAAAAATTTTAAAAAGGAAAACTTTTGGACACGTCGATTATTATTATTATAATCCACCGACCAGCATTACTCGTATTAAAAAATGAACAGATTTGCCATTGCTATACCCCGAAAGAAAAAGAAATAAGAAGATACTTTGACCATTGACCTCACATATTTCGGAGTCACAAACTCAACAGCATTAAAAACAGCAACAACAACAACAAAAACCACACACACACACACACACACACACACACACACACACACACACACACACACACACACACACACACACACATACACACCACAAAACGATGTGTGACGAATGTGATTTTTCCCAAACTGGTGAAAAGGATAATTATCGTTTTTGAGATGAAGGGAAGAAAAAAGAAAAGAAAAAAAACAAACAAAAAAAACGAAGAAAAAAAAAGTTTCTGCGTATACCCAGTCGAAGGTCCCCACACAAAACGCAGAAGTGCTGAATCCGTGAGAACAGTTCTTACGCTTAGGCAAAAGCAAACAAACAAACAAACAAACAAACAAACAAACAAACCCCAAGCAAACACAGTTCAGGGCTCAACCCGGCCAAAAAAACTCACGTGCTCTCTAGTGCGCAGCGCGTAGGCCACCTCAATTTTGAGTTGGAATTTTCGGGGTGAGCTCTGAACTGAAAAGGGCAGAGAGAGAGAGAGAGAGAGGATTTGCTGTGTTTGCCACTGTCAGTCAGTCTCGGTGAAGGAGATTTTAAGGTTATATTTATAATTTTTGAATCGCGAAATCCCAATTCTCCATTTATGGTAAAATTGGAAAAAAAAAATTGAATTTGATATCATGACATGCAAATTATGCCAGAGCTCCATACATTAGAAAATGTACAGATTGTTCATAATTATAATATTCATGGACGCGTTCGTTATGTGACAATCAACGAAACTGATCTGATTCGAATGTGTTTGTTCGTGCTTTTCTTTCTTTCCTCCGTGATTGATGGTAGTAATGTGTGTGAAGCAGTGACAACACAAGTTGTGAACTCGCCACAAAACGCAATAAAAACGTTTCGTGTTACATGATACGGTGTGTGTGTGTGTGTGTGTGTGTGTGTGTGTGTGTGTGTGTGTGTGTGTGTGTGTGTGTGAGAGAGAGAGAGAGAGAGAGGGGTGGGTGGGGGATGGGTGGGTGTTTGGGGTTTAACGTCCTTTTCCACCACATACGGGTGATATCAAAGACGGGGCAACGACGAACTTGAAAAGCCAGCACAAATATTTTGCCCCAGCCGGGATACGAACTCAAGACTGGACCCGAGAACTGGCAGTCCATTCGGCCACCCCGGCTCCCTGAGAGAGAGAGAGAGAGAGCTGCTTTTTTTTTTTTTCACAGGCCTTGGCCTTTCAGTGACAAGCGATTTGTGCCACAGTCAATAAAATCTTGTGAACACAAAATAAACGAGAATATATCACACACCCACAGGCTGACACTGAGACACGCGCGCGCGCGCGCGCGTACACACACACACACACCGTCACACACACACACACACACACACACTGACACACACACACACACACACACACACACACACACACACACACACACACACACACACACACACACACACACAAAACAAAGCGCCAAATACGGGTGGATAGGTGGGTGTTCGGGTGTTACAACACATACGAAGAGAGAGAGACAGAGAGAGAGAGAGAGAGAGCGCCAACAACACATTTACACACAAAGCTGCTCCCAGTCTCAGTTTGGGTCAACACACATTACGTGTTACACGAACACCGCACCACTCGGCGTGGCGTCTACAAGGAAAAGGATGTTAAACCAGCAGACAACGGACCAATTATGGGGAGCCGGATTGACTACGGCGTCGAACTGTTCAAAGCTCGGATCTGAGTCCAGTTCAAATCCCGGGTCAGTTGCGGCTGGACTCGCCAAAGAAAGTATCGTGAGTTTCTTTTCTCGGTCCTAGCACCGTCGTCTATGTCCACTTACTTGGTGAAAAAGACACTAACACACCACCAACAGAAGGTTTTTCGACAGAACGTAACAAAGATCTTGACGGCTGGTTAAATTTTATGAGGGAGGGGGATAGGGGTGGTCGTCGGTTAGTTGGTGTACCAAGGGTTGCAACTCCTGATTTTTTTCATGTAATAAAGCCTAAGAGGTTCTCTCCCCTTTGGCCAGTTGCTCCTCTCGCTAAGATCACTACGAGACACGAAGGGAGGGAGGCAACTTCGTTTTTATTGACCAAACTCTGCCTTCACTGCGGCCCCTCGCAGTTTGCTCCCTTACCGAGCACCTGCTCACTCCGCGTGCAATGATTGTGTACGCATGTACTGTGTAAACTGCGTGTGTAGCCAGTCGATTGACGTGCTACTCAGGAGGCCACTGCGTGCAACCCACCAGCCTGATATCTAAGGTGTGCACTGTCTCACCTTAAAGCTCTGCAGTTTCAACAAAAAGCAGCAAACCCTCAGTGTGATTTTTAAAGTCTCTAAGTTCGATGAGGTTGAGGGAGCGGGGGGGGGGGGGGGGGTGGGAGGGGGATTGATGGTGTGTGTGTGTGTGTGTGTGTGTGGGGGGGGGGTGACTACCCCTTACAAAGCTGTAGGACTGTTTGCAAAATGAGTAGATGTTCCTTTTTTACCGGCACTGATTGCGACCGTTTTCGTGACTTTTCGGCTTCTCAGTAATAGTAGCTTCGAAATGTATTTTTCTTTGGCCTAACGGCGCTTCCATACCTGTACCGCCTACACGCCGATCCAGTCACCAATCCGTCAGGGCCCGAATGTAAAAGTCGAGGCTAATTTAACCCACGGCTACTGGCCTAACCCAGACTAGGACAAAAGAAACCAGTAAACAAAATCATATTTAAAAAAGGAGGCGAAGAAAGGAAGAAATAAATCCTTCTATAACGGCTTAGGCATCTTGCTGGAATGGACCCGCTTCCTGATTAAAAAAAAAAAAAAAAAACCCTTGGGGGGGGCGGGGGGGACCAGCAGAAATTTAACCCTAGAGCTAGTTTAGTTCGAGGTTAGGCTCATGCGGAGCTAAAATCCCTAACCTCGACTTCTACATGCGGAGCCAGAGCTACATGTATCTAGCTGGTGTTAAGTCCACAGCCAAATAATGTCGTCTGCTCAATACGCAGTACGCTTTTAAGTAGAGTAGATAGAACAACATATATGCGGCCAGCCCGAGTCACCACACAGGTTTGAGACGGTAGCTTGTGTCCCCACTGAGTGACTGAATCTGAAGCACGTATTAGCAGTGCTTTCAATGACAAGTTTCCCACAGCGTTGTTGCATGCCTGACAAACGTAATCAGTGACACTTTTAACGTCTACACCAGACAGGGGTGATCATACTTGTAGTCACGTGGCCTCATCTAGTCTTGCCTTGCCTACTGGAGTTTTTTTTTCCAGAAAAAAGCGACCTGTGTTTGTTTAAAATATGAGGTTAGTGAGTGTGCAGATAGATTGACAAGAAAGTAACACATACACGTATACGAATTGAAAACAGGCCTTCATTCGGATTTCAGAGAGGCTGGGGGTAGTTAGTTAGTTAGTTAGTTAGTTAGGGCTTAACGCCGCGCAAGCAACAAAGGCTAATTCGCGGCTCATGAAAGTCCCTTCCAGCCAGGTCCTATAAAACATAAAAATTCCCGCATTAAAACAAGATGTAAAAAAAATATTAAAAATCTATCGGGTCTAAATGAGACTTCTTTGAGGACTTAAAAATTTAACATAGGTGGTCAGTGAAAGACTGAATATTTGATGATTTATAGAACAGGTTGACTTCTTTCAGGAAACTGAAGATGCTGTCGGGAGGGACATCCCTGAACAGCATGGAAAAAAAACAACCACCTGTAACTGTGTCAGTCTACAACTGACTGTACACTACCAGCACAGTCACAGAGCTGTTGTTGGTGCTGTTGTTGTTGTTATTGTTTGTTTGTTTGTTTTTGCAACTTTATTTTGAGACTATACAGAGCTTTAAACTGACGCGCAAGGCGGATGTGAACCGATAACGAACACACTGATCGTGCATATTTTAAACGACTCAGTGCGCGGTTTCTATACTGGCCTGCAGGTGTGCCCGTTGCATGAGACGAAAACGGCTTGTCACTGGTCCTCTGGCTGTTTATTCAATGCTGAGGGGCGAGAAGGAGTTGAATCCAGCTATTCCGAAACACTGACTCCTATCAGTTGCCTCAGGTAAGCTGCAGTTCGCAAACCTGTCAGCCCGCCACTGTACCGGTTTTTTGAAGCTGCAACTGGTAGGAACATTATCAATGCACGGAAGTCAGTACAAGACTAAGTGTAACCATGTACTGAACGACACCACTACAGTTCTGCAAACGACAAATGCTAACAGTGCAGGAGTGTAGCCGTGTTTCCTGCGTGGGGACAATAATCAGCTGTACTTTGCTTCGAGTCCTGCACTTCGGATATGTGACGCCGGTGAAGAAGTGGAGGGGACAAGACATACAGTAGATCTCGGTCGCGCGGTCTGTGTAAGGTGTGCATGGAGTGTGGGAGACTTGCAGCTGGGAATTGTCTGCGTTTTACTGGGACTCTGTAGCGATTACACTGTCTCTGGAGGTAAGGTCACAAATACTGTGGAGTGAAAAAGCGGGCTGATGTGTTCAGCGAAGGGGGGAAGGGCTTGTGTGTGTGTGTGTGTGTGTGTATGTGTGAGAGAGAGAAAACTGATGTGTATGCATGTATGACGGTGTGTGTGTGTGTGTGTGTGTGTGTGTGTGTGACAAATGATGTGTATGCATGTATGACGGTGCGTGTGTGTGTGTGTGTGTGTGTGTGTGTGTGTGTGTGTGAGAGAGAGAGAGATGGGGGTTGGGGGGATTCAGTGTCTTCATCAAATAATAATAATAATGACGATGATGATAATAATAATAGTAATGATAAATCAACAATTGTAAACTTTAAAGCACAGAGCACACATACGATGTAAAACACTACACCGTTTACCACGCCGTCACTGTGATACACTGAAGTGCTCGTAAATTTCACACCTATAAAACTGACACCCCCGCCCTACACCCGAACGATACCGATAATGTCATGCGGCCGATGGTATAGTACTATCCGTAGATCTCGCAATTTGTCCGGTGAATGGAGGGTAGGATCGAGTTCGATATCTGATTATTTCAGTATTCTGTGGAATACTTACCCTGCGTTTGAAATATTTATTTAGAGACTTGGGTGGGTGGGTGTTTGGGGGTTTAACGCCCTTTTCCACCACATACAGGTGATATCAAAGACTGGGCAACGATGAAAAAGCCAGCACAAATATTTAACCCCAGCCAGGATTCGAACTCAGAACCGAGTATTGAAAGTCCATCGCTCTACCATTCGGCCATCCCGACTCCCGCTAGAGACTTGGGGGTTTGCGATGGGCATATGACACATGAAACTATGGCACGATTTAATATTTAAGTCTTGACAATCTTCCAGTACCTATGTTCACAGACTAACTGACTGTCACTTGTCCAACTGGTCAGTCCAGCGTTGTTTGTAGGAGCCACCAGCAATAAAAGTACCGAGATTTCCGACAGCAGTTGGCAAGTTGAATATATTACTCAAGCCCCTTAGTCATCCG
>JACVVK020000546.1:377500-398339 GCA_018292915.2 Batillaria attramentaria | reverse complement strand
ATACATACATACAAAATACATAACATAACATTACTGTTACGAGCGTGGCTGTGCCTTTTGTGTGTATTTTGTTTGTATGCTGTAGGATAACAGCTGTAATGTTTTTGTTGTTTTTTTGAGACAGAGAATTTGCTACGTTTAGTTCATGTTCTGTTTTAGTAATGGAAATCTGTTCCCCTTCATTCAGAAGTTTCTATTGTTTCACGAGTATTCGAGAAGTGGTGACCTTGTTTTGGCTGTAGCTATTTTCGCCTCGGGCAGCGACTGGCACTTAGGGCCTAGAGCTGAGTCGCTCGGAAATTTCGTGCAAATCGCTGCGTTCTGACTTGTTTACGATTAGAAGGTGTTAGATAACGCGCCTAGGTTCGGCGGGCAGGTACTTGATTATTCTGGATTCTTCTTTAGTTTTAAAATAGTAATAAGGTGATTCACGTTCTGATTTTTGATTGGTTATTCTGTATTAGTTGATCGGAATGTGCTGGAATGCTGTGCCTGTATAAAGTAGGCCCGCCCTGAGATGTTTGCGGGTGCGTGTGTGCACGAGAGAAGCTTGTATTTGCGAAGCTTGAAAGTGCGGTGTAACACCAGAGAAGCGCTGTAATAAACTCCACTCGGTTATAACTTTTCTACGCGCTCACGTGTATTTTGTGAGAGAGAGACAACGTGCAGTCCACAAGAACTCGCTACGTGAGGAGTGTTCGCCTGTGTATGTCATCGTATTCCCCTCGATAAGACGACGGGCGCTTCAACACATCTCCACACGTAACAATTACATACATAAGACTTACACACACACACACACACACACACACACACACATTACTCAACTGACAATTCTTTTATAGGGTAAAATCAGCTGAGGAAAACGCACGTGGACTCAAGCCGTTTTCGGCAAACCTGTTTTGTCCTGGAACAATATCCAAAACCAGAAAGCATTAGTGTGTGTGTATATGAAAGTACAGACAAAGAAAGTTCTGTCGACAAAAAACAGTTCAAATTCTTCCTGATGATGAAGATAAATTAATGATGGATCATTGATGATAATGATGATAAATCAGTGACGCTGATGGTAATGATTGATGATGATACCCGTGGTGATGATACAGATGCCATCTGCAAAGACTGACAAGAAGAAAACCAAAGAAGAAGAAAAAAGATGATGACGATGACAAGCAAGGAGTGACAATGTGATTATTTAATAACAGCAACAAACATAACGATAATGATATTAATAAAAATGATGGTTATGCACGTGAAGACTGGGCACTAAGCTTGGACAGAATTTAATTTTAATATGTACATCAGTGTGTACTGAGTATAGTACCCGGACAGTGATGCACTCTGTGGGTGGGGTGAAGATGTCGGGATCCCGGATACCAAGGGTGACGTCGTAGTAGTTGGATACCGTGTACGTTGGCACTAAAACACACACACACACACACACACACACACACACAGAGAGAGAGAGAGGCTATAACCTATTAATCAATAACAGTTCTAAGCTCTTAAAAAAGTGAATAATTATATATATATATATATACGAAAATTTACAAAACCTTAAGGTCAGGGCACAACGACACACACACACACACACACACAACACACACACACACACACACACACACGCACGCACGCACACTGTACAGATTTGCACAGCTTGTCAGCTGGAAAGAGTTTCACACTGAATGTTTGAAACCGAAGTCTTTCAGTGGTAATTCATTTGAAAAGGTTTTTTTTTTCACTATGCCACATACCAGGATGAATGTGTCGAAGATTTCCGACGGTTCATTGGAAAAGAAAGCATGAAGCTATAACTGATGATAGATTTGATTGGTTTTTTTTTTTTTTTTTTTGGACAGCGAGATGGTCTGCTGTGTTGTATGAAAAAAGTCAGTTCCAAAGGACCTTCATGTTTACCTTAGCAAAAACAGTTCATTTTTCATAACCATGCGACTTAACAAGAATGGAGTATATTTGATGTATTTGATGTAGATATACAAAGCATGTTTATGAGGTAAACGCATTTTTCAAGGGGACCGCAACCCACACCACTCACAAAAAGTGCCCGCATCCAACGACTTACCTCCCTCCACAATGCCCTGCCGTTCATCCATCAGCGGGACGCTACTGAGATCAGTGCTAGAGAAATACCCGACACCGTTCTTGTCTCCCCTCACTCCCCGGCACCACGTACCACCTATGTAAGGTCCCAGAGCTTCATTCAGGCGTTCTATGGCGTACTGGTCTGAAACCGAAAGAAACGCCTACTGTTACCTGCTTTGTACGAACTTGACGAGTTTCCACGGACACTGAAACAATGAGGCGGCCGTTTACACTTGCCAGTCATTACTGGCTTGGACTGACCCGGGTTGGCCGGTGCCGGCGTTTACATTTGCCGGACTGACCAACCCGGTGTAGCATCCGGTCCGGTCCCCCCTCTGAAGTAGTCCCCCGGGGGACCAATTCGTGGCAAAAACTGCTCTGTAATGGTCCCCCCCTTAGACATCCAGCCTCGTTTTCGACTGGTCCCCCTGGGCGATTTTGGTCCCCCCTCGCATCCAAAATAGGCCCCCTCTCGAACTGGTCCCCCTCTTTTCTAACCAATGTAGAGCTATGTCAGTATTTATTTTTAACTTTATTGTTACAAAACTTTATTGTCCCCAAAAGCACAGGGCCATAGGAACATTTTTTTTTCTTTTTTTCCGATTTATGTGCTTGTTGTTATTTTTGTGTGTGTGAGATATATTTGTTTGGTTGTGTTCTTGTTTCTTTCAGTTGTTTTTTTGCATTGGTTCTTTTTTGCTGTCCACATTTCCTGTCATTTTTTTAAACTGGAAATAGCATTTAGAGAATAACATCAAAGACCAAGTATCTAATATTTTCTATACAACGCCATAGAAAAATATTTCTTCAAAATTAAGTAAGTGTCCATGACATGAAAACTAGTTGCCACCTTTGGCTTTCAGCGTACTTCAAGTAGACAGTCAAGACTGAGTACCAGTGTCTCAAATCATGACCCTTGAAACAACAAAAACAGCAGAAGACTAACAGTTCTGGTCTAAGGAGTGACACAAAAAACAGGAGCAAAGTGATGTCCAAGATTCATTATATAAATTACTCTGTCTGTTTTCAATGGGGCCGATTGCCAAACTGGCCCGTATTTCAGCCACCTAGGTTGTCGGCCTGGAGCCTCTCTTGTGAACACATACACGGGCGTGTCCAAGAGGGTGGCTGCAGCAAATATCTCAACCTCGGTGGCCCAAGTACGGAATGAATTGTCGTGTACTTATAATTATAGGCATGTTTGACACGAGTCACGTGACGTGTCAAGAAGCGTGGCGACCGTTTATAATTATAGGCATGTTTGACACGAGTCACGTGACGTGTCAAGAAGCGTGGCGACCGTTTTCCATCCCACAAAAAAAAAAAAAAAAAAAAGAAAACAAATCTAAACTTTTAAAAGTGATTTAACTTCGTAGATTTGCCGTTCTATGTAGCCTATACTTTTGTTTTTTAGTGGCGACCGTTTTCTCATCCCACAAAAAAAAAGAAAAGAGAAAATAAAAAAAAACAAAAGTATAGGCTACATAGAACGGCAAATCTACGAAGTTCAATCACTTTTAAAAGTTTAGATTTGACACTGTAACCTTGACCCAGTTCAAGATCATCTTGAATAACATCTCTGTACAAAAATGAAAATAATTATACATATAATGAAAGAGTGTGTGTGTGTGGTGTGTGTGTGTGTGTGTGTGTGTGTGTGTGTGTGTGTGTGTGCGCGCGTGTGTGTTTGCGTGCGTGCGTGCGTGAGTGAGTGTGCACGCGTGCGTGCGTGCGTGCATAATGTGTGTGTGTGTGTGTGTTTGAGAGATGGGGGGAGGAGAGAAAGTGTGGGGGGCGAGAGAGAGAGAGAGAGAGAGAGAGTGAGAGAGATCCAGAGTCACGTTTTCTACTGAGTTGACACACACTATAACAATAAAGTTAAAAATAAATACTGACATAGCTCTACATTGGTTAGAAAAGAGGGGGACCAGTTCGAGAGGGGGCCTACTTTGGATGCGAGGGGGGACCAAAATCGCCCAGGGGGACCAGTCGAAAACGAGGCTGGATGTCTAAGGGGGGACCATTATAGAGCAGTTTTTGCCACGAATTGGTCCCCCGGGGGACTGCTTCAGAGGGGGGACCGGACCGGATCCTACACCGGGTCCAGGGCCAACCCACCTTTCAGATCTAAACTTGCATTGGCGTCATGATACTTTCGTCAAAGCATGACGGCGGGCACGACGTACGTTTGCCTACGTCATTGTCAGAGACTGATAGACTTGCAGAGAATGTATTCAAAGACCGTAGATAATCTACGGTCTTTGATGTATTGTAAACGCTATTGCCGGACCGGTCGCGTCCTACCCGAGTCGAGTTAAACTCTGGTTGAACCCGTGTCAGTTGTAGTGTAAACAGGCTCAAACATTGGAACAGTCCAACATTGGAACAGTGTCAGAGACGATGCTCGGAGGGTCATCTTCTGAGAGATGGAGTGGAGCGATTCTCAGACGGAGCACGCCCTTACCGCGTTTCCAGTTTGATGTGCTAATTATGACAAAAAGATTTATGACTGACGGTATTTGTGATTGTCTTCTCACCTGGGTAATCGTCACAGTCAATAGAAATGTTTCCGCTCAGTTTGTGAGTCTGGCAGGCGCCATCCTGTATCACGTACAACGTGTTCTGAAACAGAAGCATTTACAGGTACAGATGGATACAAGATTCCGTTAATGTAAGTGCCCACATGCGTATGGAGATTTTAGGTTTCGGTCTACTGATACTGACACTAATGAATAAGAGATAAGCTTAAGGACTGTGCTGCGTGGTTCAGATCAATAATATCGAGAATTATATACAACTAAGAAGAAAAGGTTGTGCACAAACATAACACAACATGACGTTTACACGGGGCACTGTTGGCCAAAAAAACAAAAACAAAAACAAAACCCTAGGGGAAGTAAGTAAAGCTAAGAGCGCTCCCTTGATCTAGGAGACGTGTGCTTTGTATGCCACTGGATGCCACATATATATAAAATAAATACTGTGTATTGGGGGACACTTAAAGTTCTAATTTTCTGAAAGCTTTTAGCGGTTGAAGGAAAACTGCTACGGTCATGCCATCATGCAAAGCTGCACTGAGTCATGTCAACTGATCAATGACTGACTGATCTAGGCTAATTTACTCTCACGCAGTCAGACTATAGTTGTTTGGGTTTTTTTGTTTGTTTGTTATTTTTTCACTGTAGGGGATTTGACCACAAGAAGAGGCAGCTGGTGCATGGTCATACCGCGGGATAGTAGTAAATGTAGAACACGCTGTATCCTTTTCCATGGCGTGTCCCTGTTTCACGTGATGCTAGGCGCTGGCCAATCACGTCCATGCTTACTTCGGATACGCTCTGAAAGAGATAAGAATAACGTAACGTGCCTGCATTAGAGCGGCAGAGAAATAGTCATGATAATTAGATATTGGTGCACTTGGAAAAACGGCAACACTACCTCCCAAACGTCGGGTCCCTGGTCAGTGTGTGTTATCTGTAACGTCCATCTCTTCCCTTCCCACAGTTTTGGAGAACACCATATCGAGTGGGCATCCACAGCATTCAGGTATCCTCCAGCGAATTGCCATAAGGCCATACTGAACAACACAATGGCCATGACTGATGTGTGTGTGTGTGTGTGTGTGATGGTTTTGTGAGTGTTGTGCTTCGAGTGTAGGTATAAACGCAGATGAATTGCCATCGGCTTGTCTTATCTGATTTGTACGGCGGTATAAGTAGAGTGTATTTGGAGAAACGATCATCTTGGCAGATAACATCGCGACTTAGAGGTCAAGTGTACATAAACGGTGGTTTAGGGTTACTGTGAAGGAAACACACACACACACACACACACACACACACACACACACACACACACACACACACACACACACACACTGAGTCTACAAAGCAAACACAACCTTTGGGCCTGACTATGCAAACAAAATACTGCACAATATGAAAAGAGAAGTGCGCATAAGTAAGAAGTTGCAGTCAACTGATGCCAGTCAGAGCCGGAGAGAGAGAGAGAGAGAGAGAGAGAGAGAGAGAGAGAGAGAGAGAGAGGCAGTAAATGTTTCGATTCAGTGGTTAAACACACTAATGGCCCATGACAAACTCCTGGGCTCTGATGCACAGGGAAAGACCAGGACGTAAGCCCGAGCCCAGCATGACAAAGCTCAGACTAAACGTACGAGAAGCTTAAGCGGAGAGTAGGGCAAATCTCCTTACACACATCGCAAACACACGCTGATGATAGTCCCGAACGTGAGAAGTCTGAGACTACAGCCAAGTCTCCGATTAGTCCAATCCCTTTTCATGCATCAGACCCCTGGTGGTAGCGTTTAGAGGTATTTTATTTCTGATTTACTCCACCAAAGTACCGTGACGTTTGTCACATACGTACTCCAGAGAGAGAGAGAGAGAGAGAGAGAGAGAGAGAGAGAGAGAGAGAGAGAGAGAGAGCAAAAAACAACAACAACACCAAAACCCATAAATTCCAGCTTGGAACCATGAACGAAAACAAACACATATTCATATATTCATCGGAATGTCGTTTCGATGGCCGTGTCAGGCAATACACGTAAACAACGTTTACGTCATTTACGTCATTTACCTAAAAGCCGTTTTGTTCGCCTGCTGTGATCACAGTTAAAGCAGCGGAATCAGGATCGATTTGACGGCACCGGGTCACAGCTGTTCGGATCCAGTGGTGGGGTGGGTGGGTGGGTGTTTGGGAGTTTAACGTCCTTGGATCCAGTGGTAGGTTTGGTTGGTTGGTTGGTAATGTGATGATTTGACGTGGGCTTTTTTCACCACACACGGGTGATATTAAAGACGAGGCAACGAAAAAAACACCAGCACAAATATTTGGCACCAGCCTGGATTCGAACTCGCGACCCTAGCGAGCATGTGGCGTTCCTCCCAGTGGTAGGGGTCATGTTTATGGAAGAGTTATACCCGTCACATAAAGTTAAGTATTAATGGCCAATCCTGATTTTAAAAAAAATGGTCATAGTTTGAAACAATGTCTACGATCAAATAACCGGACTTCACAGTTGTGTTAACAAGAAGTGAAACCACGCAGTAAAAAACAGACAATCTTGCGCGTGCACTTTTCGTGGGACACTTGCACGACACAGCAATAATGTCCAAAACCAAAATGAACCCCTCAGAACATGCACCACAGCCAAGTTTTGACTGACAAAATGGCGAAAGACTGGAACTTTGGCTTTTGGTACTGCTCACTTGGCGGCATTCTGAGCAGGCATTTAGGCACGATGAGGCATTGCGTCACCATCCCGTCTTCTTTGAGTTATACGTGTTCTTTGCAAGTGGCCCTGAACTTCTTGTGGTGAGTATATTTCCCGCGGAAATTTCTCGTAAATGCGGTTTTTTTGTTTGTTTTTGTTTTGTTTTAGAAGTATCTCTTGTGGGTATTCCTCGTAATGGTATCAAAAAATACTTCTGCTAATGCGCCCACACTGTCTGTTTTTAAGAGGAATATTAAAACGTAATTCCTATGTAACTAGTCAGTTTCACCAGTGTATATCTGTCCATCGTTTGAAAAATGGGCGTGAGTGTCGGTGAGTGATTGGCGCATTGAGTTTTATTTAAAGAAATGCGCCTTACAAAATATTATTTATTATCATTATTATTATTATTATTATCATCATCATCATTATTATTATTCGATTGAATGCCCGAAGGAAATAACTCTTCCTCAAACAGGATCCCAAATGGATCAATCACTGAATCCGGGCAGGATACCCACAAAACTCGGACTCATTAATTTATTAAGTGTCCCGGGACGAATTGACTGCGATACGGATGCACGTGTAATCGACTGCACGGACATTAACAAGCTTATGGCTGGCATAACTACCATTTTGAGCCGCTAGACAGCCAGACAGCCAGTTGTAATGCAGGGCCGCTTACAGCGTTAGGAAACGCGCGCCGTTTAGAAACAACTGCGGTCGGATGAAGTAAGCGAGATGTCACATTATTTGTCCGTTGTGCTTAAACATAAACAGATCAGATCGTTTGATGTAAATGAACTGTCGCACTATATTTCCATTGTGGTCTGATGTGTTGATTTGTAACACTGGGCTATCAGGAAGTAGAAGGCAATAAGTCGCCATTTTGAGCAACCTTTTTATGGAGTGTTTCAGTTGGAGCGAGCCGGGCGCTTTTCAGATTTGTGGATGATAGTGAGATGAAACTACAGACTCAGTGCGTTAAGAATTGTTCGAGCTCGTTTTTGTGTAGTTCTCTGCCGTCGGTGTAAAAAAAATACATATTCATATATTCATCGGAATGTCGTTTCGATGGCCGTGTCACGCAATACACGTAAACAACGTTTACGTCATTTACCTAAAAGCCGTTTAAAGCCGCATAATTATAGCATGTGTTGGTCAGCTGGAGGCGGAGAGGGATAGATTTATAGTGTAACAATGATTTAACTGTTTTCAAAGACTTTTACGCTGGCTGGATTCTGAGTGGAACGGTACTTGTATGACAGTAACTGCTGGACGCACAGCAACGCCCACTGCATAATCTTTGCCGGGAGATTTGTTTTGTTTTGACAGGAATATACAGATAATACGACAATCCTGCTACTACAGAAGCTCACTCGGTGTTACTGTTAGTGTTACAAAATCTACACGATAGCAAGGATGATGAAAATGTTATTTTTCGTCCTGATACTAGTATGCTTGAGAACTGAAACGTCACAAATCGCAAACGACACGGAGGATCCGACTTCCGATGAAACCACTCGAGCAGCAGACGCATCTGGTGCGCCTGTGGTTGCCAGCCAGAGATTAACATTGCAAACTGCAACGACTTCATCAGAAGAAACGAGATCTGATATTCCGGGGACCACGCAACCAACGGAATCTGTGGATGAGTCTAATAATCCAGAGCCGATATTCGAAACTCAAACGGCGCTTGATAATCAGAATTATCACGAATATCAAGATTATCAGGAATATTCGTCGAGTGTTGTACAGCCTATGTTCGATGAAGATGACGAACCTCCCCTGCAACATCTGGAGCGGTTCTTTCAACGCTTCGAGTATCAGGTGCTGGGTCTTCACGCGGAGCTGTGCGGGACGTCTTGTGGGTTCAGTTTCCCTTTGTCGAGATCGCCCAGGGCACCTGGTTGTGCTGCGTGTTACTGCGACCATCTCTGCGTTATCTACCAAGACTGCTGTCCGGATCTGCAAGTGCTGGAATCAATGGACCAAAGGAACGCGAGCCAGGAACACGACCAAAGCAGTGAGCACGACCAGGAACTGTTTAGGGAGGTAAACGAAAAAGAGTCAAATTTTCGTCTGCAGGAAACGGACACTTGCGTAGCGACCATCGTTAGACCAGATCTGCAACACCGGACTGAGCATCAGTACGTACGCATGGTAAACTTCTGTCCTAAACTGAACGCATCTGACCAAGGGAATGAAGATGGGGACTCACCGAGCGTCGCTCAACCACACGTCAACAATTCTACCAACATCAGTAGAAGGATGATAGAAGATAAGTGCAAAAACCTGGATGGTTCCGTGCACTGGGATTACGTAAGACCCGTGTCCTCAGCTTCAGGGATTGTCTACAGGAACAGATTTTGCGCACAGTGTCACCATGTAAACAGCGACAACATCACAGCATGGGTGACTTCTGTGGAATGTGATCCTCAGCTTCTATTGTCTGCAAAGTCTGTTGAGGGTAACACAGAAACTACCATGTGTGTGTGTGTGTGTGTGTGTGTGTGTGTGTGTGTGTGTGTGTGTGTGTGTGTGTGTGTGTGTGTGAGATCGCCAATTTTCATCAAAAGGCACATATTGTATTTTTCTTACCTTTGTACATTGAGCTGTTTTTTTTGGTGTTTTTTTTGCCCCCCCCCCCCACTCGTAATCCGGCCTACACGATTATTTAGCACACAAGAACATTACCATTTCAGCACTAAACCTAAATAGCTCTGCAAAATAAGAGATAGGACTAAGTGCTCTGTGTGTGTGTCTTTTTTTTTTTTGACTGGAAGATGTAAAATATTGTCTTTTTCAGATGCTTATTTTACGGCCGCTGCCACGCCCACATGTGACGTTGTTTTCGACAATGACGGTTCCGGCCTCACACGCAAGTGCTCCGCCATCAGTCGTCCCGTCATCTCATCCTGCAATCAAACTGGTCTCTGGAAACAGTACGACGAGAGAGTAGACCAAGCATGCGCGATGTTCACTTCCGTCGTGCTCCGGAAGTACAAGAACGTATTCTGCGCGCTATGCAACGTAGCCTACGGCTACAGGTACTTAAGATCTAAGTTAAATAGGCTACAGCAGGAAAATTGTTCGTCGTCCTTAGAATGAAGTTGTTTGCACATTAGCTGTTTTGAAACACAAGACTAGACGGGTCACAGGTGTTTGTCAAAGACCTACACATACAGAGATGGGAAATCGGCTCCAGCAGCTCAGTGATGACATTTCTGTCTACGTTAGGTCACTTCCTGAATTTCGATTAATAAAGCACTCTCATCTTTAGCTGACTCAAAAGCCCCCCCCCCCCCGCCCCCACCCTCCCCAACGCGCTTTGATAGAGGACATCTATCGGCCAAACAGAAGTATTGTACGTATTTTGCAGTAGACTGGAGACCACGCTTGGGCAGAAAGTAGGCGACGAGGCAAACCCGAGTATTTTCGGCTTCTACGCACTCCTGCAGTTCGACGGCGATGACGATGATGACGTCATGTCAGCACCCGAGTCCGCACGAGAGGACACTACAGATGACAGGTGCGATCCCGGATCAGTGAGGGACCCGGTCAATGTGAGTTTTTGTTTGTTTGTTTGGTTGTTTTTTTCCGGTCGCAGTACTTCAAAATCGCCTATGCATGAACGGTTTGCCATTATGCGTAAAATTATATGCAGGATAATAATAATAATAATAATGATGATGATAATAATAATAATAATAATGACAGTGCTTATATAGTGCTATAACCTATTAATGAATAACAGTTCTAAGCTCTTAAGAAAGTGAATAGGAAGAAATATATATACGAAAATTTTCAAAACCATATGGTCAGGGCACACACACACACACACACACACACACACACACACACCACACACACCGCACACACACCGCACACACACACACACACACACACACACACACTAGCACGCACCACACACACACACGCACCGCACGACACACACACACACACACACACACACACACACACACACACACACACACACGATGCAAACCAGAACAGTCAAGTGGTGTTATGGGCAGAAAACAGGTGGGTTTTAAGGTTTTTCTTCAGTGAAAGTTTCAAGGGAGGGTACTCGGCGGAGTGAATCTGAATGCAATACAAGCGTATGCAACATGGCGTGCACTTCTAAAACTCAACCCGGCGAAATATCACGTGCTTTCTGGTGCCCAGCACGGAGACCACCTCAGTTTTGAGTTGGATTGTTTGGGGTGAATTTTGAACTGAAATATGTCTTCTTTGCGCAACGCCATTGAGTTGATGCTATTAGTGAACATGGGATGTAAGTTAGTCTCGTTTTTGAAAGTCTCAACATTTCTGCATTTTGGCATGTCCAATTATTCACCCGACGAACCTTTTATCACCCCATAAAAAACAGAAAAAGGAAATTGCATATTTGTTTTTCTCAATTCCAGTTTCCCTCTTCTGGATCACTGCTTTTATATTCCGTTCGTTCATAAAATGGACTTGCGTTTTATCGATTTGGTCCGCCTGTCATTTCAGTGCCAATGTCGTGAAGTACTCTGCGGACCAGGAATGCACCTGAAGGGAGGTGACTGTACAGAGATCTACACGAGAAGCAACTACTTTGGTTTGCAGGCGTGCGCGCGGTTTTTGTTTGCGTACGGGACTGCAGTTAGCAGACAGCAGTATGGCGACTTCATGGGTCTGCTGGTCGGTTTTGAATTGTAAAACCTTATTTTTTAATTTAACTTCCTTTCCTCCTCTTCTTCTTCTTTCGAGGGGAGCCGGGATAGCCGAATGGTACAGCGTTGGACTCTCAATGCTCGGGTCGTGAGTTCGAATATTTGTGCTGGCTTTTTTTTTCTTTTTTTTCGCTGCCCCGTCTTTGATATCACCCTTACGTGGTGGAAAAGGGCGTTAAACTCTCGAACACCCACCCACCCTTCTTCTTTCGTTCTTTCAAAGGCCCGATCTTTGTGACTGTTATGCTCTCAGGCCGTTCTGAGCAGCTGCAGCTGTTTTCGTGGTGTCTAACATCACACCGCTTAGACACCTGCACAGTGACAGCATCTCAAATGCATTTCAACAGAAGCGGACTCACTGACGCGGCGAGTGTTGAATGTTCGATCGCTCGCGCAACAAGTGTAAACAACATCGTCTCGCTTTAAGAGGTCTGCTCATCATTATGATGGAGTATTTCGAGTGTACATCTGCACTCACAAGCGAGACTGTTCTAAAGCATAATCACCAGTATAAGAATGTATTTAACCCAAATCACGTTAAGATTGTTACTTGTGGTTTAGATTACGTTAAACTAACCTTGACTTAAGTAAGAATTACCACTAATCACATGTATATCACAATATAAACATCACTCCATTCCCATCCCAGGTTGTATAAACGAGTCTGCATGTGAATTCTGACTCCGTTTGGAAAGAAATGTCCTCAACCCAAATCCTGCCCACTGGGGTATTCGAGCCCAGCGTCTCGTTATCACTTTCACAACCGGTCCACATTCCGCCGTATAGGGTTCATTTTCTGATTTTGTCTTTTCAGGTGGCCTGGCTGCAAAGCAAGCTGTACGTGAGAAGAGCGACTGGCATGCCGTTTGTGGATTGCCATGACAACACGACCTTGACTGTAGACGTTGAGATGAAGGTTTACAGCGGCCAAGCCCTGGCGCTCACTGACCTGGCCCAGACTTTGATCGAAACACTGAAGACATTGGCTGGAACGCTCGAGGCTAATGCGATCGTCTTGTCGGCTCAGCAATGTCTGTCTGACAGGAGTCAGTACGAAGGTTCTTTCTCGCAGGACTGCCCATCCCAAAACTTGTCTTTGTCTCTTGGTGTGGTGTCTTTAGCCGGACATGGTTTAGACATAGAGTATGATGATCTGGGTTTCTTGTCGCTGTACAACACTTCTTTCTGTCCGCATGTTAACGTGACTGAACAGGAGTTCTTCAAGCTTACATCCATGTTAACCGAGATAAACTACACGATAGATGATGTTACATTCGACTATGTGATGGACAGCGGACAGGCAAGTTATCTTGTGTGTGCTGATAACCTCTTTCAGACTTTCAATAATGAGACGTGCATGGTCCGGAAGACGACAAACAGTTTGCCGAACCATACGTCACGTAATGCCATCCAAACACGCGGACCTGATGCGGATTGGTCACCTCTAGGCCTGACTTCAACTCTCTGCACGTGCGTCTCGTTGCTCAGTCTTTCGGCGGTCATTGTGTCTTACATGATCCTGTCCCCTCTGCGAGCGGGAGCCGGCCTGTCCACAATGGCGATGGCGGCCACCTTGTTCGTAGCTCAGGCGCTGCATGAGTTCGCCATCGAGCAGTACGAGATCCAAGAGCTGTGCACCGTGTTTGCGATCCTCATCCACTTCTTCTGGTTGGCTTCCGTCATGATGATGAGCGTGACTACTGCTCATTTCTTCCTCGCCGTGGTGTTTCCGCTGAGAGCGAGAACGGCCTTCGCCTCCAGGAAGGTCATCTGGTTCTCCTTAGCGTTCGCTCTGATTTCGTCGGCCGCTCTTGTCGGGCTGACCATGCTGGGGAACTTCTTCGTTCACGGTGATATCGGCTACCCTGGTGACTTCATCTGCTTCATCCGCCGACCTCGGTCCCGTCAGCTCGGCTTCGGTTTGCCTCTTGCCATCGCCGTGACCTTCAACTTGGTCCTGTTCCTCTGCACCTCTGTCCATATCCGGAGACGTCCTACCCTGAACAGCACATGTCACGAGCGCGTGAGTCTCAGCGCCTGCTTCCGCCTGTCAGTCATCACGGGCGCGAGCTGGTTGTCGCTGTTCTTGCTGGCCATTCCCGGCACCCGGCCCTGGCTGGAATACGCCTGCGTGGTCTTGGTCGGCCTGCAGGGCTGCATGCTGGCTGCCACCTTGCTAGCCACGAAGCGGGTGATGCGGCTCTGGCAGGGCTGCGTGCAGAGCGTCAAGACAAACGGCGGTTCTGGAAGTCATCGCACTAGAAGCACGCCGCCAAAGCGCGGATGATTGAGCTTAGTCAATGATTTGAACCAGTGCCCTTTTGTTATTCGGCTGGTTCGGCCGACGGGACACTTTGATCAAAGGTTCAGCCACGCATGGCTCACGGCTCATCAGAATTGAATTCTTCATCCATTTGTATTGCCAACGAACCTCGCTAGAGAGGTTTGTCAACATGTAGTCAGTTTACTGCAGTTTCATGGGGGCAGGCCAGGCATGGGTAGTGTTGAGACGGCGACAGCCCCTGTCACAACAGACTTTAAGGGGCGGAGTGTTGCATGGCCTTAGACCGCTTGTCGTCTGTTGGAACCTTTAGGGCCAACAAGAGGTGTGGAGAGTCAGAACGAAGAGTCAAAATTAGTTCAGTCGTGCTAAAGGACCACACTTCGGTCGAGAGTGAATTGTGAATTGGCAACGTACTTTTGTGCCAGACAAGATTTTAAAATGTATTTGTTTACAGATTTTAAAAAACATCTGGGCGTGAAATCGTCCAGTTGTTAGTTCAGTCCCTCGCTTGTCAGTTTGCTGATTAAAGTATAGTGTGGTACGGGAATTATTCTTTGATTCTCTTCAGCCATTGCGTACATGCCGCTTTCAAAGCACAGAGTCACGTCAAAATTTTCTGAACAAGCGTGTTCCTTTACCGGTTTCAGTTTTGTGTGTGATATTTTTGCAAGCCTAAAATATTTGGTGGCGCCAAACCGAGCACAAGTACGTAACTTGTTCGTTCTTTACACATACACACACACACACACACACACACACACACACACACACACACACACACACACACACACACACACACAGAGCATACACACGCAGCACAAAGGCCCGCAATGAATACAAGAGTAAAATGTTCTTTTCAGTGACGTGAGTTCGAAAGAAAATGACGTCACAAAAGATCACTGTTCGATTTTCTGCATGTTTCGATGTTGTTTCGCAAAACATGTTTTCAGTGTGACATCGCCTTACCTGGTGATAAAAAACCAGTTCGCAAATAACATGGCTCTTGCAGTTTTACTGCTTTGTCGTCTAAAAGTACTACTTGAGCTCAAGTAATACCGAATCGAAGCGTGGAGCTCAAATCTCGTTTCTAGATCTGTGCTGATACGTACTGGCCCACTGGCGGGCTGTTCTTCGTTTATGGGTGGTGTCTTTCGTAGACTGGTGCATGACTTGCTTACGCTTCTTTGATATTAAATGATAAATTATATAATCAAATGTAAGAAAACATCTTTAAAAACACAAAGAAAGTGATACTAACCTTCAAAATCACAACTCTTCTCTTCCAAACGGATAGGGAACAGCGCACGTATCAAAGGCCTCGGATAGGGAATCCCGTACCTATCGGCTCCGCACGTAACGGGAAAATCTCGCGAGAATGTGCGATACGGGCGCGATAAGTAACGTATCTGTCCCCTATCGGATACGTGACGTGAATTCTAAAACTCGCTGATAGGAAAACGCACCTACCGTCATCCACCTACGTAGTTAAAACTGGGAAGGAAATCGCGCAAGTGACTACAGCACTATATACCGACAAACAGCCCCGACTGGTTCAGTTTGACCTGACTGCATGTCAGTGAAGTGATGACTTCCAATAGACAGCGCTAAAATTTGACATTGTTCAGTTTGTGTGCGCGCTAGAAGCAGTGTACGCCGACACAGTGCCCAATTACTACAGTCCTGTCTTGCAGCCTTCACTCGAAATTACTAGTAATCCGCGACGTGGACTGAACACGTGAGTACGTAAGACAGACGCCCGCATATTACGTAATGATGTTGTATTATTTGACTGACGCAACCATCGCTGCCTCACCGCTGATCACAAAGGTCCAGACCGAATTCGGTCGATCGTCACCGTAAAAAACGAGTTCAGACCTTGGAAACTGTTTCCAGGATCTTTGGTCAAAGACTACATTTTATTTTTCCAGAACACACACACACACACACACACACACACACACACACACACACACACACACACACACACACACACACACACACACACACACACACACACACACACACACGCACGCACGCACGCATGGGGTGAGCGGTGGTCTAATACGTAGCGTGTCGGATTTAGCCGCTGCGCTACTGAACGGCCGTCACCAATGTCATGGCGATGATGCGTGGGTTCGAGCCCAGGTCGAGCTTGTGATATGTGAATACCGGTTTTTCCTGGCTGCCGCGCTGCTCATCGGGGGTTTGTCTCCGGGTATCCGGCTTTCCTCCCCCAGCGAAAAAATCGTTAGAAAAAAAGAAAAGAAAAAAAAGGATAGGTATTGGGTGGCGCTGCACCGCGGCGACGCGCTCCCCCCCCCCCCCCCCGGGGGGGGGGGGGAAGCGGCCCAAATTTCCCAAAAGGGATAATAAAGTAGAGACAGTGCAGTCAGCACCCTAACCCTCACCACCATCCCTGTCAGCCATATGACTATAAGGGTTCGCTGTCAGAAGGTTCTATCTATACAAACAGAAAGAAGAGAGATAGTATGTTCTGGCGGGGAACCCTAGAATTATTATATGGTAATAGTGAAATGTGTTTTGCACCCTTTCGTTGTTGCTGATTTTGCCCAAGAAGCTGACGAGTCGAACGAACTGTTCTTGTGTGTGTTTTTAGTTGTTGTTGTGTGTTTGTGTTTAACGGCTGCAAGTGTTTCCCTTATGCCGACTGAGGCTTTCGCCCGCAGAATGGGAGCATTGTACTTTTTTTGGTGCGAAAGACAAATGCGGCATCGTACTCTGACTGATTTAGTCGATAAGGTCGATACAAACTGGATATGGTCACTCTGTATCTTGTACATGAAACCTGATGCTGCGAAACACACGGCAGTTCTGTGAATATTAAGCCATGATAAGCCAGAGCACAGTACATGACACTGTATAGTACAAGAACATGAAGGCAATCCAGCCCCAATCCAATACTGCGGGTGCATATAAATAAGAATGCTCACTGACGTGATCTGACTGGCGGCACTTCGAGCAGGGTGGTCAAAACGACACTTGAAGTGCGGTAACCAATCAGAAGAACCATGCAACTGTTTCAACCGTACGGCCATCCTCAAATTCAATTTTCGGGGTTTCAACGGTTCATCAAATCGACAAGGATACACCGCCTCTGTGACACACTTCAAGCTGACTCGTTTCTAGTTCGGGTAACCGATGAGTGATCGAGGATCCTGGGTTAGGGATCCAAGCGAACAAACTTTTTGGTGGCTACATCTTTTACGTGGTGGCTACGCGCAGGAAAACGTCAGGCTGATGTAAGAAAAATGGCAGCGTACCTAATCTGTACGATGATGTTTACTAGCTGAGCTTGATTGAAGTTAGAATGGGGCACAGCGAACCTCACCTCGCAGTTAGCGTTGGGCCGGCATTTTCCACTGAGACACGCACGCACTGCAGCTTGTAGGGGTAAAGTGTATATTTCCATGGAGCGTTATTCTGCGTCAGTTGTGTCCTATCATTATATAAATATTAGTCCAGCCACCACAGAGATATTAATGTGTTGATTTTTTTCCTATGGTTGGATCCATGACTCTCGACATGATTACAGGAGAGGGACATCATGACTAACTCGTTTCATGCACTTCAAGTTTCCGAAGTTTGAACGCGGAGGACGCGCCTAAGCTTACACGAACATATTCATCAGTTCTTGTCCCATCTACAAAATAAGTTCGAACGAAGTTTAATACAAAAATGATTTTATTGCATTGAATTCATTTACGCGCATACAGTCAACGTTCATGCAAAGTGAAATGTAAAATATATATGTTACAGTGAATTTGTGTAATCAGGGATTTCATGAAATCCCTAAAATTTTCAGTAAGTTCATGTAATTACTGTTTCACTCGGGGATTTCATGAAATCCCTAAAATTTCCAGGGATTTCAAGAAATCCCTGATTTCAAGGGCCAGGGATTTCAGGAAATCACTGACCCATAATTTTCTTAAGCCGAACACAGGAGTGCATCCCGTTCAACTCATCTTTTGTAGTTTTTTTTTAAGGACAGACATGGTAAAGAAAGTAAACACATAGAGGTACATCTCAAACAACTCAAACATTTGAGATAATCAGTGAAAATAATAAATACATGCAAGTGTATCTGACGGAACTCTACATCTAAGACAGCCACAGTATAAAACAAAACATACAAGTTCTCACAGTAGAAGATACAAAATAAATAAAAAATGTAAGTACATTTCGCGCAACCAATATGTAAGATAGTTTCAGTAAAAGAAGAAAAAAATGTGCAAGTTCATTTCGCACAACTCATACGTGTACGATGACCATAGTTTTTTTTTTTTTTATATGATAAAACAAGCGAGTACATTTCGCGCAACTCATACATGTATGTAAGATGTCACAGTAAAATCCATCTTCGAAAACCATGCACTAGCGTAGGACTTGGGGAGGGGTGGGTGGGGCGAGAGTATCTGTTCGTCCCCTCGTATTCTTGGTGCTGAAAATGTTGTCAGAATAATTTTATGTGTACCTCAAATACTGGAAATGACGTAATAGATCTCCTCAGGTGAAAGGTATTTATTGACTGAAATGGAATAATGAAAATCCCCGCTCCCCTGTTAGAATTTTCGAGCCTCTGCCCTACCCCCCCCCACCCCCCCCCCTCCCTCCACACACACACCCCTTCCCCTCCCCCCCTTTCGTGAAGCAAATTTACTTGGTCAGGAGATAATAGTCGTTCTGCTCTTTCTCTGACCACCACCAGCAGCAGATTTCACACTCTCCACGAGTTTGTAGTAGTCTTCTTTTGGAATCAGATATTTGTGGTGTGTTTGGTAGCGTGCAAATAGCTCCGCTTTGAAAGTCTCTTCCATGCTGGATTGAGACATGCTTGCAGTGGAGTGGTAGGGAGTTGTAAGTACATGTAGCAGACTGCAGTGTTAGTGTACCCTCGTGAACATGCAGTTTCACCAGTCAAAAGAAATTACTGTTTGTGTAGTTGTCAGAGTTGTCACATGGTGAGAATGCTGTGGTGAGCTGCTGCTAAGACTGAAATTTCAGGGTCTAGGCAATTCTGAACTTGTCATCTGATCTACGAGTGATTTTTTTCTGCCCTAACTCTTTGCCAGCGTCCACTGGGATACTGCGCTATATAAAAGCAATTTATTATTATTATTATTATTATTATTATTATTATTCAGTGATGTTCCTCCCAGGTCATGGAGTGGAATCCACGGAGGGCATGAAAGCTGGGGCATTTAAAAAAAAATATTATGATTGTGCACTGATGATGATGGAGATGAGGATGATGGTAAGATGATGCTATGGAGGTCCGTGTGGTTTGGGACTGCGGGACAGGGCTGCATTCCACGCTTCCTGTCATAAATATCCCGGAGTTAACCAGGCCCTGGAACTACAGCACCTGCGGTGCCGATGTGTAATTATCCATATCATAGGATGTGTCATACATCCCGAAAGTCGCACCCGTGAAGTGGGTGAATCACGGCTGTGTGGCAACGGCCTCGACATTAGGCCCATAGCACACCTGCTCTGGGTAGGAGCCGACCTAGGTAGGAAAAATGTCTCTTGCCTCTGCTGGGACTCAAACCCGGGTCTCCCGGTCCATGGTCCGAAGTGCTAACCACTACACTGCAGGGGCCGGTACGAGTGAAATTTCAGGGTCTAGGCACCGGTTGTCTGATCTTACACAAATTCACTAAACTCAGCCAGTAAGATAGTGTAAAAACCTTGACAAAAACTTAGGGATTTCATGAAATCCCTGGAAATTTTAGGGATTTCATGAAATCCCCGAGTGAAACAGTAATTACATGAACTTACTGAAAATTTCAGGGATTTCATGAAATCCCTGATTACACAAATTCACTGTAACATATACACAGAGTGGTTGGGGATACATGCCAATACATACTGAAAACAACAACACGCCGTATGAACTATGCAGGATTGATGTAGGTCTCACAGCTTACAAAAGCTGTAGTCGTCAAATGATTTATTATACGCATATCACTTAAGTATGAAAAAGAAGTCAGTACATCAGCAGAATTTCCGCCTCCTGGTCAGTTTTCTCAGGTTACACATCAAATTTAATCACGATAGGTATGTACATTCCGTCCACCAAAAACTTGGCGATATTTCAACAAAAAATGAATTTGACGCATCAACACTGTTTCAGATATCGGATGGGGCCGCATAGAGAGAGAGAGAGAGAGAGAGAGAGAGAGAGAGAGAGAGAGAGAGAGAGAGAGAGAGAGAGAGAGAGAGACAGACAGGAGATGGAGGGGGGGGGGGACAAGGGGGCGATAAGGGGTGGGTCTTAAATGAAGGATGAGCAAAAATGTTTGCTGTTTTTTGTTTCCATCATCATTGACAGTGATGTAATTATGACATGTGTCGACATTTTGGAATAGTGAACAATTGAGTCCCGTTCGGAAACGGCCGGCACATTTAGAAATGTCAGTTCTACTGGCACATTACACACGACATAATTATTACCACAGGGCATTATCACGTCAATCA